>JACEII010000027.1:879293-1051304 GCA_014332785.1 Antheraea mylitta | reverse complement strand
CGTTTTAAAATGCATGATTAATTTTAATAATTGTAGTAAAAAAAATTGTAAAATATTATAATTAAAACGAAATAAGAATACAAGAAAAAATATTGTTTTGATTGATTTCATTGTCATCATTTTAATGTTCTAACAAAATAGTGATATCTTTGTTAGAAGTTTACATTAATTTCTTATAGCATCTAGGAATTCGTGTTCCATTTTATTATCTCTCTTCCACTTCACATGTGCAAAATGTATAGTAAGATGCTTATGAATAAAATATAAAACCATTACATACATAATAGAGTAGAATCTCGACAAAAACTCAAGAGAATAGTATATTTGGAGGATATATATACCTGGTCGAGTACAGCGGGGCCGTACTTCATGGCGAGCACTGTGGCCGCGGCGAGGTACTCGTCCGCGCCCGGCTCCGGCTCCCCCGCCAGCCGTCGCGCCAGGAACGGGAACAGCGCCGGGTCCGGGGAGTTCTTGCAGCCCCCCGCAGCCCCCACCGTCCCCCCCACACCCGTACCCGCCGGCTCCGCGCACGCCGCCGGTATAGGCTGACGACCGAACGCCTGCCAACCAAGCGTGCAAACATTAACTTCACATCTAACCCGAGACACCTCGTGCTGCTATCCTGCTATCGCGATACAGTACACACCACATCGATAATACACACACACACACACACATACACACAGATATCCAGACACGCACCTTACACAAACTGGTGAAAGGGTTTACTTTTTTTCCCTTATTCGAACTGAATCGAGTAATTTAGTTTGATTCTTTCCGATCACATGTTGTGTTTCTGAATCATGCAATTTTTATTTGCATAATTCACAAATGAATACATGTATAGCTTGAATAGTTTAGCTAGGTCAGATCGGGTTTTCCTCGGTAACAGTTCAAGCCGAGGTGTGCCGTGCAACCTTGAGCATGTTACCTGAACAAAATCGGCTGAGTGCCTTAAACGCTCGCCTTAGTAGTCCGGTGATGCTGTAAAGGCCATATAAGGCCAATAGCGTAGTCAGTTCGAAAAAAAAACCTCGTGTGCCGACATGTACCTAATAGATACGAGATTAGCTAACCGTGTTTTAAAAAGGCGCTCTCCATGCGCTTGTGATATATATATAGTTAGTACCTGGATAACCGAGTCTAGCCCGGTTATTAAAAAAAAAAAAAAAATTAAAATAAACTGTTAGGTTTGCCTCACAAAATTAATATCTTTTACCAAAACATAAAATAAAAAAAGATGTCTTTTTTGCAGTCACTCGAATTCGAACTGGGGTTTCACGGATTTTCTAAGCAACCAATCTCCATCTGAGCTCTTTTGTTTTGACAGCGGCGGCGAAATTTACCTTCATATTCTAGCTATATTTTCTCATTGCCTAAAGACTCAGTAAAGAAAAGCTTTCTATGAATAAAAGCTAGATTGATTTATTGTCCTCGAAACAACCTACATACTAAGTTTCACGTAAGTAGATGACGCCGTTTCCGAGATCCTGAATATATACAAATATAAAAATATACAAGAATTGCTCGTTTAAAAGTATAGACAATATAATGTCAAATATTATTTTACCTGTAATAATGAAGCGCGGTGCTGCGGATCCACAGTCCAGAGGGAACCTTTACCAATTCCCGGCGCTGCTGCCACCTAGTGGATGTAACAAACATATTATTGACACTTGCATCAACATAAATGTATACAAAATTTTCAAAATTAGTGATTATATATATATGAGTAAACAGAATGTCTAAGTTACTTGTAACAGCCGTAAAACAAATGGGAGCTAGAAACAGAGCAACTAAAACTGATCGGGAAATTTGAACTGTATATTAAAGTAATAAAGTAGTTTCTAGAAGAAAAATCGTGTAGAAGGGCTAATAACCACGACATTATTCAAAACTAAGACAAGATATGTGATGTCAATTCACTTTGACGCGTCAATCTTCGATTTCTCCGGTTTGATCACCACATCTTGTTCTTGTTTTTTTTTTTAATCAATTATAACACAATAATAACGTAAATTACCTTGTGAAAGCATTTGTTCAGCGACAAATTATGCCGTACGCTGTTCTTCCAGCCTTGAGGCGCGTGTTTGAAGTATGGGAAGTGGCGGATGATCCACGCGTAGATCTCTTTGACGGGGAGAGCTCGTGCCGGCGCCGCCTCTATCGCCATGAAGATGAGGCACGAGAACGAGTAGGGGGGCTTCGCGTGTGTAGGTACAGGCGGCGGGGAGGGGGGCGCCTTGCACGGCGTGCGGGGAGGGGACGGCATCCGCGCCACCGGCGGCGGTGTTATCGATTCTGTCTGTTGATAGATAATTAATTCCCTTGTCACTTGCAATTATTGTGTCGCATACATATCACCCCCACACACGTGCACGCATACACGTTTACACATGAAAGTGGAAAGGTTTTATTTTTTTCCCCTTCTCGAACTGAAATACTTTAGAAAATTATCCGATACGAAATATATATAGAAGTTGTTGAGGTATGTATGCTTGGTACATATATATGTTTCAACAACTCATCATATATATGAATAGTTACCTTAGGTTACCTCAGTCGCGCATTACATTCGCGGACACGCTTTACCGTACTCAAAACTGCACACTCTGAATGTGCTGTAAATAATTATCTTGATCGGGATTCGAACGAATAATACGTAGGTAGCGCTGCGTCAACAGACGCAACCTCTGTTATTCGTGTAATAAATTAAAAACCCATGTCAAGTTACTTTATCTCTATAAATATTGGTCAAAATATACGATCTAATATGTAATAAGGAGCTATTCAAAAACATACAACAATAGCATCGATCGAGCAAGTTGATATATATTATAATGAATAAGGTCGTATAACATAAAATGTTGTTTATCCTTGTTTGATTGTCAATGCAACACCTGTCATTACTTTGTATCATCCGTCCAAAATACACACTGAATTCGCAAAATTGTTCATTTTGATCTCACAGTCTTCACTATAATGTAATATTTATTGCTAAAGTTTGGCAACGTCAGCTATGAACCTAATTTTTAACATAATATGTTGTAAGTTTTCATTTACTCAGTTTCATCAATTGATGCATACAGCTGATAGTTCCAAGCAGACATAACAGCGTGGACTTTCTAAGAATTGTACTGCCGTCCAAAGAAAGAAAAATACATCTGGTGTTTTCAATTTTAGTACCTGGGCGACCGAGCCTGACTCGATTCTTATAAAACATTTTTAAATTAAAATAGACTGTTAGGTTTGCCTTATAAAATTAACATTTTTCTACATAAAAAAATATCTTCTGCTGCCACTTAGATTCGAACTGGGGTTACACGGATTTTCGAAGCAACCAATTTCTATCTGAACTATTTCTGTTTTGATAGCGCCGGCGAAATTTACCTTTATATTCTAGCTATATTTTTTCATTGCCTGAAAACTCAGTTAAAAAAGTTTTCTATGAATAAACTCTAGCTAGATCAATTTATCGTCCCCGAAACTACGTACATACTAAGTTTCACGGAAATAGATGGTGCCGTTTCCGAGATCCTGAATATATACAAATTTAAAAATATACAAGAATTGCTAGTTTAAAGGTATAAGATATTTCCATAACAAATCAAGCGCTTCTGACTCCGACCCCTTTTGATTTTACTGCAACTTTCTCTCTTTTTCCAAACTATCGAAAACATTCTTTAGATTTTTTACATATTTTTACCTGAAAAAGCTATGATTTAAAAAACACCTTTTTTAAATAGCCATATTTTTTTAATTGACTTATTAAGGTGTTTTTTTTTAAATGTGAGTTATTAAATTTACTTTTTAAAAATGTATTCACTTCCAAAGTTTTAAAAATTTTAGAAAAAAAAAATCGGTATAATTGTCGTTTTAGATTATTATTCTTTCTACAAATTCCTTTAAATTATCAGAGTACAAAATTTTTTCTTTGTATTTTATAATATTTTTATCAAATTTCGTTTCAAAATAATGTATTTCGAATTTTGAAAAGTTTATAGTTAAGTCAAGAATTAACCGAAAGATGTTTTTTAATTTTTTCTTATTTCATGAAGTTTTTGAATGAAATACTAAAAAAATATTGATTGCGTCGATCTACTGTTTATCTAACTTTCTTGTCTTTTATCCGATTTTTGTTTTAGCTAGGTCCGCTCCTTTCTTTACGATGGCAATGAAGATCGCAGTATTTTGCACTTTACCCACCGCCAAGTTTAGGTTTCTAACTTGATCATCTATATAAATAAAAATCATATTAAAGCGAAACGAAATTCGCGAGGGCAACTAATGTAATAAAAATGATCCGTTGTTCAGTCCAATTTGTTTGTCCACAGAATATAGCTTTAAGTTTGGGTTTGCACGAATACAGGTTATATTACCACGACTTTAATAGAAAAATAAACTAAAATATAATTATAGGAATTTAAAATCATTGATCTCTCCTTAAGTTATCTCGATTTTATATGTATAATACGAATTGACACATAAATTTGTGTTCTTCACAGGTCTATTCTTAGCGATCAAAATGTTTGCACGGTCGTACACGTGTCCATCACATATGTTATAGTGTAGATTATATTATAGAATGTGATTTTGTATGAATCTTTGTGTGAATATTTGCTAGACCCTTATCAGGCAACACCTTACATTTATTCGTTTTTTTTTATCGGATGCGGTTTTAATCAGTTTTAACGGATGCGGTTTTTATTAACATTATGCAGTGAAACACAATTTATAATTTTCGTAATTTATATTTTTACGGCTGATAAGTGTGTGACATTTCAAAATAAGGTAAATTCAATTTTAGCCGTTTCTAATATTTGACATAGCTTATTTACCGAGGAAGGTTTATAGGCTATATATTATGACGAAACACTAATGAAGAATGTTATAAAATCAGGGTTTATTATCCTCTTGAGAGCTTCCGTTGCGTGTTAGCGTGAGACCAAAGTAACTATTCCACTGGGATGAACACGCGGACAAAAGCTAGTTTTGAAATATAAGGACTCAAGTATTCAAAAATCATTAATACTTTATTTTCAATTTAGGCACTGAGAACATGGTTAATAATGTGAAAACTACCACAGGTTTGGAAAACAGCTCAGTCAAGAAGAAAACCGACAAGATACTCGATCAGGTTTATCTTTTCATGATACACATTTTTACGAATATACAATAGTTATATTCGTTTTGATGGATGCACAGAGAGAAGCGTCATTTCCACACGTCACCATTGTTCAAATATTGATCTGGGTGGATCAAGAACTACGGGCTACTATATATTAAAATTAATTAATGAATGTGTAAAAGAGTTTTATTTCATTACTAGCTGTGCTCGTGACTTCTTCCGCATGGTATCTTAAGTAAAAAATAGTAATTAATAAAATCATGTAAATGTATGAAGGTACTTGTCGACTTTTCTCTCGTACTAAAGTCGCATCGTCAATAAAATTGCAATAACTTTTTATACAGTGGACTGATTTTAATGAAACAAAAACTAAATTACTCTCGAAGATATGCTTTATGATTTTCTTATTGCGGTTTTATTGTAAACCCGGTATTTTAGCAGTGATCCGTATTCATACAAACAGACAGACAGACGTTTTTAATGATTGAAATGCATTCTATTACTTCTTCCGAGACACCTTCAAAAATCAATCTTTCAAAAAAATCAATTTTTCGCTATTCCGTCGGTTTGCGCGCTCGTATATTGTCGTGGTCTGTGCACTCTTACCTAAAGCGTGTCACACCATAGCGATTCCCTTATGTACTCTTTTATTTTATACACCACGACGGTAGCAAACAAGCATGCGGGCCGCCTCATGTTAAGCAGTCACCGCAGCCTATGGACGTTTGCAACATCATAGGTGTCACATGCGCGTTGCCGTCCCTTAAATATTCTAATCACTTTCCCCTTGAAGAATCCCATACGTACTCATCTATATCCTAATATAAAACAAACACATTCGCATTTGGAACGTGTCTTAGTTTGCAAATTAAAATAGACAAGGCACGTTTCATATTAATCATTAATTAGCTGGTGGCTGTGACTTCGTTATCGCTTAAATAGTTCTGTTGTTTTCCTTATTACTTATAACCCTTACGACCGTGTTGATTTCAAATTACCTCTTACACATTTGAAGTGAATCTTGTTATGAGAGGGCTTTAAAACCATGATCCGCAATTTTTACCAAAAGTAGTGGAAGTAAGAAGCACTGTGTCGGGTAGAGTGAGAGCAGTGTCTCGCTTGGCTTCGGGTATTAGAATAAACATACAATCTTCTCGCTCTTTTTATTTTGATAATATCACTTTACCATGTTCTTTCACCACCGTTTATTTATTACTAGCAACCCGCTCCAGAATCGCACGGGTGTAATGTAATATTTTGAAATACTGTTAAATGCAGTTTTGATCTACATGACATGTGCAATATATGTAATATATTTAATTGGATAAGGAACAATATTGTATTGTATAAAATACCTTGGTAAACAACACATAATTATTTTTGTAAAAAGATAAAAATGGTTACTATGGGTTATCCTTTACAGATAAACATACACCACCGAGGCCTTTTTTTATGGATCTTTTTAATATATACAATTCCGTCGTACATTCATTTAATTTATCTCGTAAGGTTTAGCCAGTGTTTGCGATTTAAAGCACAAAAATATGTTTTTTACAACATCACATTACAAATCTTTGATTTTTCGATTTTTCTGTACTATAATATGTATAAACCTTGCTCTTGAATCATTCTATCTATTGCTGATCTAAAGGAACAGACAGCGAAAGCGACATCATTTTATACTATGTAAAGAACGTCTTCTGTATGTCACTAAAAGTCTAATGAAAATCGGATCAATTGTTTCAGAGAACTAGCCCAGGTAAGAAATATAATCTTAAACTTTATTTTATATATAAACTAGCCTTTAATCGCGGCTTCGCTCTCGTTAATGTCAATTTGATCTATTCATCGTGGACAATCAGATTTCTATGGATGTAATATCCCCTATGTCCTTTTCTAAACCACAGAAAACCTGTATACAAAATTTCGTCATGACGAATGTTGATCGGTCGTGTAGTTAGAGCGTGAAAGCGTAACTGACAAACAGTTTTACATTTATAATATCAGTAAGAAAGTAAGAATTAATATTACACAACGGACAGTTGATAAGATATTGATAACGCATAAAAAATCTAAAAAGTTTACATGCCTATGTTCTCCGTTCACAATAAGGATAGGACATAAATGGATTTTTTTATTTGAAATAAACGTGAGTTAAATGACGTCACATGTAGAAACTAAGCACTTGTATAAATAATTCATTGTAATACATCGCGTATTATGTAATAGAACTTTGGAACAAAAGCAATAAACGGCTCATTGTCTAGGTCAAAGGTAATAGTGACACGTGTTAACCTCAAGTTAACAAACTTATTCTATCAACGACATTAGTACACGAGTCAGTCGGCAGATATGTTCTAAATTTATAAAAAAGCATATTTATAAATAAAAAAAAATTGTATTTTGTGCCTATGAAAACAAATAATCTGTGTCAATGAAAACAAAAAGAGTTACGTAAAAGAGCCAACGTTGCGTAATGTAAACTTTTTTTCATATCTAGGCATAATTCTGTAACTTGCTTTGCCGTTTTTACAATTTGAAAGTTTTTCGTGATGCTGTAAATCAGCTCTCAGTTTATATCGTGATAAGTGAATGGTCACGGGCTTATAGAATAACGTCGCTGATGCTAACTGTTACCGCTTAGAGTGAAAAATTACCATGACACATTTACACAAGAGTAAATTGTGTCACCAATTATATTTAATTTACATTTTCGTTGGATCCACCGTTTAGGGTTAATTTCATGTTAATATGTACCAACATATTTAGATATTGTAAACAAATCTATTAAAATAATCGAAGAAACGATTCCTGTTGGTGTACGAGATGAGACGCAACTGTATCCTGCGAAGTTAACCGACAATTACTCATTTAAAAGCTGATAGTGAAAGAAAACATCGTGGAGAAACCCAAACCTGAGAAATATGATAATAGTACAACCGTATTCGAAAAAAAAAAAAAAAACAGAATAGCATTACGGAGAAATGCTTTAAAACGTCGTGAGCTGGCGTAGTGACAAAGCCCAGGCCACCCCACGGTTTTTTTTTTCGAACTGACTACGCTATTGACCTAGGAAGGTCTTAACAGCTTCACCGGGCTACGCCATCCCACGGCAGTGCAGTCTAATATTTGTTTTATTCGAAACAATCATCTTCTTACAAATAACAAATATTATACAAAACAATAATAAATTACATACTGTTTTTGAGGTGGAATAAAGTCCTAAAAGTAACCTGTACATATATAGATCGATGATTTGATCCCGTCATCCCACTTGGGTTTTCTGACTGTTTATTCTCGTATAAATTTCATACACTTACCGAATGCTTTGATAGAAATATGGGAATATTATAACAGATAGCCCCCACCCTTGTACATGTTATTAATATTAATATTAGCTCAATAAACTCACCTTCACAATTACTTGACTTCCAATTATTTTATTATCTTCCATGTCACCTTTTGTTAAATTTATACCTGAAAAATTCGATAAACAATATCAAAAATTGTTCAAAACATTTCATCAGATTTCTCCCTAAGAATATTAAAAAGACTTCAAAATTTTAAAGTACACCGAAGCGGTAACCTCAAGTATGATTTTTAAATATATTCGAGAATATTCAGAGAGTTATTTTTTAATGTGTAGTATGTTTTGTAATGCGTTACATATGTCATTGGTATAGTAGTCAGTCGTAAGTACCTCTAAGTAAGTTCCTGTCTTGTAGCCAACTGAGGCTAGTGAGATCGTCGTCGTGGTCCGCCGGCGGCAGATTACCCGCGTTGCCTCCACACGCCACACTGATAGGAAATTTAATATCTCCTTAATTCTCACTTGTTTTTTAAATACTTTAATAGCTCACTCGGCCACGCGTCGAATTAAAATTATGATAAGTATTTGCATGACGCCATCTATGACATATCTATAACATTCGGCCCTATAGTTTGCTGTCAACAAACTAATGTAAAGCGCCATCTGTTAGAGACTGACGAGACTTATAAATAATAACAATAATAAACATTTACAGTAATTTAATTTGAAATTTAAAAAAATCGAAGCTCTCAATCGAAATATAAATTATCTTATAAAGTAGGACCAAATTAAACATAAATGTCACCTTTCATGAGAATCGGTTGAGTAGTTTCGGGGTTCATCGTGGACAAACTTCATGACACTGGATTTTTATATATCTCTACAGAGGATTTAGCGTTGGAACAATATCTCATCAGAAGTGAAAAATGTTTTCTAAGATGCTTACTGCACAAAACCTACAGAGAACTGGGTCTCAAATCCGGCTGCCGGAATACCTTAACAGGTGCTGAACGACAATTTTTTTTTCTTAATCAAATTGAAGAAATATCGAATCAATATGCGCACGTTTGAATCGTAATATGTACCGACGATTTGTTTGGACTTCTCTTACACTATTAGATGAAGATTAGAAAAAAAAAACACCCTCTATTACAGAAATGTTCTTGAAGTCTACAGGTACGTGGGTCCGTGTAATTTTAATGCTTAATCACTAATACGTCGTGGACTGGTATACTTTACCTCAGATATGTTACTTGGTACGTTCAATTTAATTTTGCGTTCATCGAAGCTCTTTCTCCATTATAATTTATAAGCTAGTATTTAACTAAAATCTCGCGATTATAACTGACAATATGGCCTAAAACTGTATATAGTGAGTCTAAAATCCTGAAACAGTCCTGAAACCTAACAGTCGTAATATGGCGACAAATTTTCAAGTTGAGAGTAGTATACAGTCACGCGATTCAGAAAGAAACTTATCATTGTGATGTGGTGGTGATATATTCTTGTTTATTAAAAGTTAAAGCAGTTTTTACGATACGAACCTACATCTATTGCCGATGGTAACAGAATAGTCCGCTATTGAGCTATCATTTTCTCATAAAACATAATTACATCTATAAAATACTTAAGCATCATTAGCTTGGGCGTATTCTTAGCTATCTGCCTTTATAAAAAATCTTAAAATAGAATCCGTCGTTCCGGACTTAGGAACACACATTTTATAACAAAAGCATAAAAGAAAACTGAAGTATTTATTATGAGAGTCCACCATATAACTGTCGTATTATACGGCAAACCTATTTTTAAGTCTTAACCATACTGAAATAGGGTCTAATCACTTTTAGTAAATTTAATCAGCGTTCGCAGTTTATTTGGTGATCTTTGACTACCAAAACATGGAGATAGACATTTTTAGCGCATGACAATGCGACGAGAAATGTTTGAATACACCATAAATAATAAAACGTGTTTTACAAATCATAAAAATAGAAATTTTATTGATATAAATACTTTATTGTAATTATTATAAAATAACTGTTGTTTAACATGACTCTCTTGTAATTTAATTAAGTTATTAAATAAGTTAATAAAATTACATACAATATAACCTTTTTTCATATAATATTTCCTGTGGAAATCGTAAAATATTAGAAGTTGTCAGTGCTTCTTTACTATTTAAAAAATAAAAACATCGATTGTGTAAAACGTGAACAATATATTTGTAATTTATAAAATACAATGAATGAATAATAATGAAGCTTATTCGATGCTATAAAAAAAATATATATACAAGAATTACAATTAATTTTGTTGGATATACCAAACAGAAGTCTTATCACACGAGTGTTGTACTTTGTTGAGATAACGTGTGTCGTATTTTTTTTATTATTCTGTATTAATTTGCATACATTTCAATACTAAAATAACGTAAACAGCAGGGAACTCTAATATCGGTTCCGCAAAATGTCAACAGGGTTACGCGAATCACTTACAATTGTCACTTTATTATTTTGACTATTATTAATAAATAATATTAATTATATTATTTTGGCTATTGATTAGATTATTTTGTAGTATGGTAATGATTTTCTTTTTTTTTTCGGATTTCTTTGTATAAGCATTCTGTGATTATACGTCGCTTTATACGAGTATGTACGTTTCAATAATTTGTATTGATTGAATTAATCTATACAATAATTCAGAATCAAAATTAAATAAAATCAGAAATTAGTATTCTATAGTTTTACCACGGTTATCTTCAGTCGCTTTATATGTCTGTTCGAACGGAACTTTGTAATTAATTTTAACAAGCTTCCTGTAAAACCATAAATATGAAATTTTAAGGATAGTCCTGTATTGAGTGACAATACAAGAAGAACAGAGAGAAAATAAATTAAACATTTTATATTTTTTAAATTTGAAGTAAAGAAATTGATAGAGACCTGAAATTTCACATACAAAATGTGTATTTTTTTAGTTGAATTATTATTGTATATCAATAAATTTTGTTTTTTGTTAAAATAAATTAATTAAATTTTTGTTAAAATAAAATAATAACTGATATGAAAATTGAATTGATTTGAAAGCTGAAACCAATTTAAAGATTTAAAAATTATGTATATTGTATAGAATAGATCGTAGTGTCGATCATAGATCTGTAAATAGATTAACAAATAGGAAATAACGTAACATGAGTTCTAACAACAATTACTAATAACAAACCTTGACTAAGGTCACTGATGGGCCGACAACCTTGGAAAGGTTGTTAAAATGTTATGTAAACAGCCGAATAACTAAAATGTTTTTACAGACACGTAGATAATCTTACAAATGTAAAGCGGATTAGTTCGTTAGCTATTTTGCACAGATACGTACGAAATGAAACTTTAGTAAATAGGATACTTTACAATTTATAAGAGCTATCGAGTAGGTAGGTCTATTCAATGTTCATATAACCTTTATGTCTAAGTAAATAAAGTCTATGCACCACCTGTTTTGAGGTCCATTTGAGTTATACATTGAAAATAAAAAATTAATTATCTTTTCTCGAATTGTCTACGTTATTGGCCTAGCAAGGCCTTAAACGGGAGAAAGAGTAGGAACCGGAGCTTCACCGGACTACAAAAATAAATATTTTTTTCGAACTGACTATGCTATTCGCCTTACAAGGCCTTTACAGCTACACCGGATCACCCAAAAATAAATTACAAAGTCTAGTATCTTATACGTAATTGCACGCGACTCTTGACGTCGCATTTTAGTATAGTAATGATTATGACAAGCGCCATTTATGGACGCGTGATATAAATTTACAACACCATTCACTCCATCAAACATGTAACTGGTCAATTTCGATTTAATATGATTTAACTGTATTGGGTTGCAAGATTTTGTATACTTATTCGCAGACGGATTCAACATCATTATCCGCCTGTAAGATACCCACTGCAGGACTATAGGTCTCTTCCTGAATTATAGAAACAGATTATAGTAATGCTATTTAATGAACTACATTACTTTTAAACAACATTTATATTTGCTTAGCATACATAGAAGCAAAATGTATGTATTTATGAAATTATATGGTTCGTCTCTTTGACGTAATATTAATGTTTGATTTTCTAATAATAATAATCATTATAGTTTTTATCGTGAATCACGTTTGTCTTACCTACTAACCTAGCGAAAAGATAATGCGTGAATTATCACACATAACTGACTTGGCAATGATTGATGTTCACGACGAAATATAGTAGGATTTTAGATAACAAATCATAATCCGTATTAACAAAAAAATAACTCCGGGCCCAGATTTTATTGTTACCTTGAAATTTCCGGCACGCGTCAGTTTCTGAAAGATAAAAACGGTGATCCAAAAGGACGTTAAAATATATCGCGTCTTTTTGCAATCTACCCTAGCAATAAGATATAAATATTCTATTAATATGATGGTAGTACTTACGCTGGTTGTGGCACTTCCATATCGGAGTCGTCAGAGGCGTCATCTATGTCGTCAAAATTGTCTATGACACGGCCAGAGACCTCCAAGCGTCGTAGGGAGCGGCCGCTGGAAGCCACGTGCCTTGCGATCTGCCGGATCAGTCGTCTGGGCAGCGGTAAGGAGGCACGTGCGCCACGAGCCGGTGAACCGCCGCGTTCGCCACGCATTGGCGCCATCTGGACACGAAGTATATTCATCATAAAATCGTCAGCTCAGTATTCACTGTTCTCCTACGTTCTTTAATAGGAGTAGAAAGCAGCGTTAGAAAATAAAAATCGATGTTTATATTTTTTGATACGCAGCAAAGAGTCAAGTCTTATCAACACTAAAAGAGACTGTAGTTTGTACTGGCAACGTTTTCATGTAATGATATTTTTATAATATTATAATTGGATTATAATTGGGTTTCTTTAATTTTTGTATTACTAATTAAGTCAAGTTGGGTTCAATCTTGAAAACTATAATTAAAAGACTATGGAAAATGCACTGATTTGTTGAAACGACTCGTGCGCCACCTATTATACGATTTAAAGTACTACACGTCGGTGAAAAGAGTAATCGTTCGACTAAGATCGGTGGTTTGCTTTGGTTTTGTAGAACTTTCACTCTATCGCACAGTGCAGCGCAATGACAGTGACAGACAGAGATAACGCTACAAGAAACCGAATTTAGCAGACTGTCTCATTTTATCCACGACGCGTCAAATCAAAAGCTAGATAGTTTACACACAAACGCTAACACTTGTATGCAAACAGATAAACTTTATTTTATCCTGCAAAAACAAACCATGAATAACAAAGCAATTATTACTCTATAATCCAAAATGTAAACAAGTTCATCACACCTGTCTACAGCGGTTATCGTACAACAAAAGACAACATGGGATATTAAAAAAAAAAAATATTGCAATGTACTTGGACCCATATGTAGTATTCGTAAATAATAGTTCACTCAACTGAAGTAGGTAAGCAGGTCACATTTTATTAATAATATTTACCTCACCTGTTTTCGATGCCGCATACTGATTAGTGAATATTAAGGTAAATGGCGAGATCATTATTGTGATATTGGCGAGAACTAATCTCTATCTATATTCGTATATAAAAATGAATTTTTGTGTGTCTGAGATCTATAAATTAAAACAACGTTTAATCGATGATCATGAGAGTTGGCACATCTGTTCTCTCGTGGAGAAGATATTTATGTTATTATTTTCAGAATAGCTCACCACTAGGCGGTGTTAAAGCAAATCTATATGGTTCAATCGATCACAATAAAACTATAAAAGTGCAGATTTTGAACGCTCGGCAATATCTACTTTGCTATAAGTTCACTATATACTATATTTAATTTTTTTATTCCATTTAATTTTTATTGCTTATTATATAGGCTTTGGTATTTGTTGACAATCTTATTTGATATTAATGAAATAACGATTTCTTAGACAGATGTTAAACACGCTAAACGCTGGACTGGCTTTCATGTGCAGCTGTCAGGACTCAGCCATAATTGTCGGGTGACAGACTTTCAACTTGAGGGTAATTATCCAAACGGGCTTAGAAAAAACCCTACCCTTATAGTATGTTTCATGACGATATTTTCCGTCAACTAAAGCTTAGCATTATTTTCAAGAATTCCAACCTACATCGTCCAATACGGTATATTAACGCGATAACACTAAACCACCATCGCTTCAATTTGGATGCGAACGAAGTAGCGGGTGATTACTAGTATGTAGGGATGTTAAAAATAATCGATTTTTATTTTATTATAATCGATTTTTTTATTGTCGATGTTTATATCCATATTAATAGATTTTTTGAAAATCGATTATATAAATAACGCATTTTAATCGATTTTCATAAACATCTATGCGACGGATGAAAAAAACTCAAAATAAGTTCATTATTATTTACAATTGAAGAGTGAGCTCACTTTCTCACTATCTCACTATGAGATAATATGTTTATAAAAATTTAAAATGTTTTCTAGCCGCAAAACACCTAAAAGCGGCTGGCGAAAGTATTTAATAACGAAAAAGAATAATACCACAGTAATATGCATGTCCTGTTTGATAGAATGAAAGATGTTGTAGTGAAACTAAAAATTTAAAAAGAACATAGAATGAAAACATCCCACTGCCTTACAAGTAACATGAGTTACTATATCTTATGATTGTTGTGGTTCTTTGACAACCAAATACCGCACTCTGTAAAATTAAAAATTTCAATAAAACTAAAAAGGTCTGTCATGCGAGTACAACATGTTTACTAAAAATGTCTTATGGTAAACTCGACATCGATAAGTTTACAAAACTATAAATTATTATTGAAATTATTCAATAAACAAATTCTTCGATTTTAATTTTCTCAGTCACACTATAATTAATATGAAAATTTAAAAGAGAACTTCATTGTTTTGAATTTTAAATTTAGAATTAATAATGTTGTATTTAGTTTCTATATTCTTTACCTTGAAAGTTTATAGGAACATTCACTTTTATTTTGTTTTGAACTGGTTATTTTTGATACGTATCATTTTATGTGATTCTTAATCTGATAAATTGTTATTTTAAATCTTTAGGTTTATTATAGGAATAAGGAAAGCATGTCTATTTTTAAATATTATAAAAATCGATATTTTTAAAATCGATTATTTATTTTCTATAAAATCGATTTTTAACAAAACGATTATTATTTAAAAAAAAGAAAAATCGATTCCTAATTAATCGATTTTTCCAATAATCTCACTAGTATGTATACACTTATAAATATATATCTGTGCCGATGACTAAAACATAACAATAAAACAGGAGAAAATACGGTAAAATTTTTAGGAGTAATATTTTGAATTAGGCCTCATATTAAAACCAATAAAGATGAGTTTATTTGCATACGCTTTTTATTCAATGGGACGTATTAGTTATTTCAACTATCTTTAAAAAATAATATAAACGCAAATAATGATCGTCTATCGTAAACGTTGTCACTGTTTACACTATTCTTAAATTTCATTATTATTTACCGAAATTAAATTGAAATGGTGAGTGACTTGTTAAAATTGGTTGATATGGATAATTAACAAAACACGGTTACGATGAAAACTCAATCTTTGTAGACTAAATATATTATTTAAATCCAATATAATATTTTTGAAGAAGAACATATAACTTACCACTATAATTCAATTTTCGCATTATTGTTTATATATAAACAATAGAAAAAAGGAATCAAATGAATTTTCTACGAAGCCCGAGTAATCCAATTAATACGTAAAAAACAGATTCCTTATTGAATTGTTCTAGATTATCTCTTTATTGTCTTCCCTAATGTACTTGATGAAGCTATAACTAGTCATAAAAGTCTATTTACATGTATTGGTTAGTTAAGTAACTGTCAAAAAATTCTTCACATACATTTACAGGCTTCGATAAACTTTTTGACCGCTTTGCATAAAGATGCGCGCAAAATACAAATGTTATATATAAATAAATACTCTATTATGTGTAAGATCGAGTAAACTTAAGGATAAACAAAGGTTATTTTTTTATTTCCATAATAGTATTATAACTTTTGTATTAAATACTTGATTATATTATGCACAAGCCCGAACTGGCATATTCAGAGTGGCCAAAAAGATAGTCGTGGACCGTTTTTTTTTATATCATATAGGAGGCAAACGAACATGCGGGTCATCTGTTGTTAAGCGATCACCGCCGTCCATAGACACTAGTAATCCCAGAGGAGTCGCAAGTGCGTTGCCAGTCCGTGCTTGGGGGAATGGAAAGGGAGATGGGAGAGGATTGGAGATGGGTCTCCGGCGTTCTCATTGACCGAACAAAACGCAACAATGCAAGCACTGTTACTTCACGTCGGTTTTCTGTGAGAGGGCGGTGCTACCTCGGACGAGCCAACCCATTCACGCTTAAATCAATAATAGCTTCAGCGTGGCTCTACCACCTACCAATACCTACCTACTGTATGTAGTAAACATTTCTTTGTTCTAATTTTCATCTAAAACATTCTGAGGCGTAGTACAATATTTAATAAGTAAACATCAGCTTTAATTATATCGTATTTCATTGGTTTTCTAGATGTGGAACTACGCAGTAAAAGATTTTCCGTAATTAGCATTCGTTCCCTTAATACTCTGAACTGAAAGCGTTGCACTGAACGCGAAGTGGGAGGGAGCTCTGAGCATAGGTACTTGTGTATCGTTGGGTGGCCTAGTTTCAGATTTTGCTTTCTAGGTGCGCGACACATTTTATCTTTATCTTCACGGTTGCTATCGTCATAAAAGGCTTGAAAATATATATTATAAGTAAGTCTAAATTTATCTAAATGATATTTCTCTCATAACTAAACTATGAAAATATTAATATCTGCATGCAATGAAATGCGATTTACGCTTACAGTGACCGACGCAATACCTCACTAACAAAGATACAACGGAGCATTAAATATTGACTCTTACGCGTGTGCAAAGAACATCAATGAAATATTTTCGCCTCTAGTACTCATGTTAGATTAATTGTTTGACGTAAAAATATGTTTATACTTTTAGAATGAGCATTTTATTATCATGTAAAAATTATCTACGACTATTTTATACACCAAATGTGTTTTTAGACCTTTTTTATGTACACCAAAATGATACAATTTTGTTTAATAAAAAAACAAAGTTTCCTATTGTGTTAAAACCTTCACCGATATGTAAAGTTGTCTGTATATTGTTATCTATACTATTGTTAGTAGATTCATCTTCTTGATTTTATTCCTCTGAAACAGAAGGTTAGCACAAGCTTTGCTCTTCATAATATGCTTTCTTTTATCAATATTCATCTGAGTATTCACGTTTTAATACATATACTCCTTCATACAAACCGCTCATATCTTCTTCGGCCTTCCTCTAATGCTATGTCCGTCTTCATATTTAATACTTCTCTAGTCATATCTAACTATCTATCTTCTCAGGACATTCACATAACACGGTAATACACTACACTTCAATCACATGCCCCGATGCTAATTCCACACTTCTAATATAATAATTCTTAACATTCGCATCTCTGCCACATTGTATTCTTTTTTTAAGACAAAATTATATTGTTATATCAAAAGGGGTATTGCTGACGTTCTTCAATATGTGTAAATATTTAAATGGAGATATATTTTGCCCGGCGCTTCATGAATATAATATTAACCGTATTAAAAGAATATAGAATATATATTTAACTCACGTATATACAGTTTTATTTCATAAGATCAAATACTTAGAAAAGCTAGATCTAGTATTAAATCAACATAACTTAATTATAAAGTGATAAATTGGTCATTCAATGTTACCAGCTTAATAAGACCAGTAACTGTTTTTAGTCTTTGATTTTACAACAAAGTCCCAAAGCACATTACTGTTTTATCGGATAATAAGTTCAAGTACCATGTCAAAAGGCTTTTGATGTCTAAAGGCTATCACGGTGGATCAATATGTGAACGATGGCGATGTTTGGCAATAACATGTATTTGTATAAAAAATATGTAAGATGAAAAGATAAACCAGATCGAGATTCTTGCCGACTTCGTGATGACATGAGTTGTTTGCGGAATCGGTGGTTGTTTTAACGTTCTCGAACGTTCTTAGGTGGTAGAGCCACGCTGAAAAGCTTGGTTTCAGCACGAATGGGTCGGCTCGCTCGGGGTGGTACCACCCTCTCACAGAAAACCGACGTGAAGTAACAATATTTGCATTGTTGCATTTCGTTCGGTCATTGAGAACGCTGGAGGCTCATCCCTCATCACCTTCCCCCCCTCCTCCCATAACCCAACATAGGCTGGCAACGCAAGTGTCTATGGACGGTGGTGATCGCTTAACATCAGGTGACTCACCTGTTCGTTTGCCTCCAGTGATATAAAAAAAATAATCACAAAATTAAAATTCATTAATATATAAGTTTATATTTCAATCCGACATTGTGCTCACGTACACGTGCTTTAACACGAAAGACTAAATAAATACTCTTGACTGATTGAACAAAAAACGATGACTTCATATGATTTATATTTTCTGTATACAATATCTTAAGAAACTTATATACACACATTGCGTTCCCTGGGGAATAGTCTTTTTTTCTCGAACAGATTATGCTATTGACCTAGCAAGGTCTTAACAGCTTCACCGGGCTACAGCTCTGGAACAGTCCTTTTGTGTTAAATAAAAGGTACTCTTGCAATCAAGATGTCATGACGATCGGTTAGGTATTTAAGTCAAGAAATCGTAACGAAGTAAGAAATAACTAAACTTGAGTTATTAGTTAAAATTAAAATTATTAGTTTAAAAGAAAAACAACGTATTAATAAAACGCATCCGCAACATGCGTTATTTAAAAGCGCTATTGAGAGATCTCAAACTATCCAAAGACTCGGTAAGTACACGTGGATGAAACATACTTCTTTCAACGAATCCTTATTATAAAACCAATATATCGAAGCGAATTCGTCAATTAACGGGATATAGTATACCTTGTTAGATTCCGACCTGTTCAGCAAATTAATTTGACGCTTTTTCCATCACTATTCTAACACTATTAACTCAACAATTGAGATAGCATAAACGGTGTCACTGACCTAAATCGAATCGCGATTCATAAAAGTATCATCGAAAGTGTATTTAATTAAAGTATTATAAAAAAAACATACAAATCGTCACACGCTTTTACGCAACGAATATGGGACGCTCGAAAGAAAATACAATTTTATCTTCGTTGTAATTTATCGCGAAGGCGTAGTGTGACACGATCGCATAATATCTCGTGACCTTGGCATAGTCAAGTAGCCGGAGTGTGGCAGAGAGTAGCGGCGTGGCGTCCGCGTTGTGTTGCGTCTCTAATCATCGCAGGTTTACCGTTCCACCAAACAATATATCGTTTACCTCACACGCAATACTTTAGCTACCGACGCGACGCCTATTATAGTTCTGTAACTAACGTTCTAATTCACGCTACTGTCTCTATTGCATTTCACTATTACGAATTTGTATTACTGGGTTATATTTCAATATTTATTACACATTCCATTACAATAGGAAATTATGAAATATATTCATTTATTTATATTTATAATCTATACTAATATTATAAAGAGATAAAGTTTGTGAGTTTGTGACGTTATGGGGGTAATTTTTTTTTATATCAAAGGGGCAAACGAACTGGTGGGTCACGTGATGTTAAGTGATCACCACAGTTCATAGACACTAGCGACATCAGGGACGTCGCAAGTGCGTTTCCAGTCTGTATATGGGAGAAGGGGGAGGGGAAGGAAAGGGAAAGCAGGAAAGAGGAAGGGACGTGAGCATCCGGCTCTCTCACTGACCGAACGAAACACAACAATGCAAGCACTGTTATTTCACGTCGGTTATCTGTGAGAGGGGTGGTATTACCCCGGAGGAGCCGACCCATTCATGCTGAAACCAAAAATAGCTTCAGCGGGGCTCTACTACCTACAAATCTCAGGAACTACTGGTCGGATTTGAAAAATTATTTCGAATGTTATATAGCTCATTTATCGAGGATGGTTATAGGCTATATATCAACACACTAAGACCAATAGGGGCGGAGCACTCATGAAGAATGTTTAAAAATGGGGATTTTTCCCTCTTGAAAGCTTCCGCTGCCTGTTAGTCTTGACCCAAAGTATTCCACGCGAATACATTTATAAATGTAATATTCATACTGTGATAAAAATGCATTGTCAGACAGAAAACGTAAACGAATAGTTTACCTGTGATAAACACCAAAATGAAGGGATTGATGAGTTCTTACATTTATTGGTTGAAAATGCATATTGATTTCTAGCAAAATTTTCCTCTTAATTGATGCACTATAAAATTCAGTAAATACGTAGAATACGGTATTTCATTATAACATTTATCCTTCTTTTAGTACTTATAGTAGAGAAACATACAATTTACATTTAGGTGCATATTTGCAAAATTGACACTTGGTAAGTTTTCAGCCAAGAATACTTGCAGACTGTAAACACTGATGGGTCCAGGGGGAAGGGGTCTTGGATTTGCTTATCTTTGATGACATAGGGATTGTGGGGGCTGGTAAGTGATTACGTCAGCAACATTTATTTACTGAATTTGAACAGATTTGAATATACTTATATATTTACGTAATTCTGGGTGGGAGGGTTAAGAACTTTGCTTACTTTTGCTGATCAGGGGGGAGGGGAGGCCAAAAATTACTAAAAATTCTGCTTAAGTAATATTCGAAAGGCCCCTTATTGTCTGTACTGTGAAGAATTTAATTTCGGAACGACGGCCAAAGAGAATTGAGTACGGACAGCAAAATAGTTCTAGTAGAAAAAAACACAGAATTATGAAATTGTGACATAATATACATATTATCACCAGCTTGCCAAGATACGATATGGAAAATCATTCCGTTACTCATACGTTATCAGTTATTGATTAAAATGGTAGACAATTTACAATAAGACAATAGAAGGAAATAATTCTACCAAATATATCTGTTACGAAAAGAATACATTTCCTTTGAGGCATAATCACGTCAAAACTTTTACACATATTGTTATTGGACTATGTACATTCGATGCGGAAATATTTACACTAATTCTTTCGATTGGATTGACCCTTTACCATTTTTATTAATGCCCAATGAAATGGACGGGAACCAAGTCGTTCTATACAATAGGGCTGTAAGATACTGTTTGTAGCATAGTTACGTAACAGAGACTATTATTTCAGACAGACTCGTTAATTAATCGTTTACTTACTACAATGTTGTCAATTCGCAATTAATTACTAACGTCATCAGAATAGAATGCCGGAAAGGCATACTTTTAAATTAATTTAGTTTTAGCGGTTGACCATAATCTCATTTTTTTTATAACATAGGAGGCAAACGATCAGGTGGATCACATGATGTTAAGTGATCACCACCGTCCATAGACACTTTCAACACTAGGAGAGTCGCAAGTGCGTTGTCAGCCTGTGTTGAGAAGAGGAGAGGGCGAAGGTGAGAAGTGGTAGGCCTCCGGCGTTGTAACTGACCGAGCGAAACGTAACGATGCAAGCACTGTTACTTTACGTCGGTTTTCTCTGGGTCGGGTGGTACTACCCCGGGCGAGCCGACACATTCAAGCTGAATAGCTTCAGCGTGGCTCTACCACCTACCATTTGAAGTCAGATGACAATATAGACAAAGAGATAAAAAGTTGCTAGGTTTTCTCTCTTGAGTGCACTTACCGCAACATATATATGTATATAAAATATATGCATAGCGATACATATACCTTAAATTTAAAGATGGTGACTCACTAGGTGGGCAATAACAAAAATTCTAGTTTCTAGATTCATTATGATTAGTATATAGGATTCGAATCTACCACAATTGAATCAGTATTCGAATACGTTATCATTAATTAAACCAGGATGTCTCCTTCACCTTATAAAAGTAGAATCCTATTTAAAAGCTCAAGAATGTGGTATAGGCCTAATTTCTTAATCGCTCTTTAGGCGCTGGGGCTATGTATAGAAGAATACTTTTATGACGTTGTTTGAATTGTTTTTTAAACGTACGGCCGATGCCTATGTTGCTATATTAATATGATATTTGGATCAATTTACTAATTTCAGCCAAAGTATGAAATAATTCATTGTATAACTTCCATTGTACCGTTCATAGGAAGTACAAAAAAGGAGTACACATACGCACATATTATGTATAATCATTTGGGTTCAATGCTTCTACACATATACGCTACCTATATCTATACTAATAATATTATAAAGATGTATAGTTTGTGAGTTTGTGACGTAGGGGGTAATCTTAGGAACTACTGGTCCGATTTTAAAAATGATTTCAATGTTATATAGCTCCCTTATCGAGGATAGTTATAGGCTATATATCATCACGCTAAGACCAATAGGAGCGGAGCACCAATGAAGAATGTTTAAAAATTCGGGGTCTTTTTTCCTCTTGAGAGCTTTCGCTGCGTGTTAGCGTTACCCAATGTAACTATTCCACGCGAACGAAATCGCGGGCAGAGGCTAGTGTGGTATAAAGTAGTCCATTGGTGTCAACTTAAAAAAAAAAAGTTATATATAAACATTGTATATACAAATGGACAGAGACAAAACATTTAAGTACAACTTCCGTTAGTTAACCCATTTTTTTTTTAGTTGCTACTACAAGATCTTGTGATATCAATAAAAAAAATTTGGAAATCGTTTTTTCTTAATATTGAAACTTGAAAAATTTATGTCATATAGCCAAAGCATTTGACAGCTGACTAGCATAAAACGACCTACAGAGGAAAATATAAACTAGTTTTTGTCGCAAAGTTATGAACATTTTTTTATCGAAAACAGATTTTTTGTATTCAAATTATTATGAGACGAACCTACGCGGCACTCGTTCTATTGTATAAAGGTAGCAAAATAAGTTGGCTTCACTATGAAAGTCAATTTAGTTTCAATTAGCGATCCGTAGACCGCTTCAAATAGACCAAAAAAAAAGACGATACGAAAGAGTGGAACAGGAAAATGTTTTACAAGATGAATACCCTGAAATAAAAATCGAAGCACTATTGTAGAACAAAAACAAAATTACTGCAAATACCTCGAAGAGTAATCAGTATTATATTAAATTCGGGCATTGACTTTCAGGCAACTTTTAAATTATTACAGCACTAACACACGGTGGGGTATGCAAGCACAACGCGCAACGGTAAGAATAACAGAGTTTCAACGAGAATAACTGTAGAATTATAATTCAATTACAAGTATAATTCGGCTGTGCATTCATAACCTAATACGTATGTATGATTTTAAATGTAATAGATTATTCCAGAATCACAGTATATACACTATAAAATAAACAACTCAATTGGCCTGTCAAAATTATGTCAAAGTCTTCTCTCTCACTCATCCAACTTTTTCACTTATCCGTAAGCTATATCAGGCAACAAAATAAAAAATAACTATAAATTCAGTCGTTCTACAGAAATACGTTTACATACATTTGGCAATTTATTTTATTAATATATGCTTTTTTATCCGTTTTGCAAACTACGGAACGCTTATTATGATTTACATTTGCTGAATGAAAACTTAAAATTTAAATCACGTGATAAACTCTTTTTTTTTAATTTATACCTACAATTTAAAATGTGAATATATAAAAACATTTATCTATACTAATATTATAAAGAGGTATGTTTCTGAGTTTGTGACGTTGTAATCTCAGGAACTACTGGTCCGATTTGAAAAATTATTTCAATGTTATATAGCTAATTTATCGAGGAAAGTTATAGGCTATATATCATCACGCTAAGACCAATAGGATCGGAGCACCAATGAATATTTAAAAATCGAGGCATTTTCCTCTTGAGAGCTTTCGCTGCATGTTAGCGTCAGCACAGAGTAACTATTCCACGCGAACTAAGCCGCGGGCAGTTGCTAGTAAATAATATTTATAAATATTATATAATAGTAAGACTATCTATGTATCTGAATTTAACTTACAATCGGAAACATGCGGTGTATTAAGGTGTAAGAGTATGCAATCAAAAAACCCTTATATAAGAAAACCATTAGAAATTAATAACCTGCAAAATATACTATTATAACTTCAGACCATAATATAAATGTATACGAGCGTAGAATCATGAAATAATTACTGGGCTGCAGTAAACGATATAATTATGAACTTTATTAGTTTTCTCAATATATATACGTATGTACGTACAATCCAAAACAAATGACGAACACCGCTATAAGGTTTTTTTTTTCTCGAACTGACTACGATATTGACCTAGCAAGGTCTTAACAGCTTCACCGGACTACTAGCTAAAATGTTGAAATTAGCAACTCAATTGCAGAGAATGTAAACATAAAATTTCACCCGTAAACCATGATTGGTTTACGCACGAGGAAATTATACCGTAATAAATTACACAATATACATATGTTATTATTTATTTGTTTTGGTCTCACGATCGGCAAACGTTTGTAGGACATGATGACCCGTGTTATCGTCAGGGGAACTACAGCTTCTTGAAAAACTCAGTAGCGTGGTTAATTTTTTTATAATATCTCCTAACTTTCTGTGTTGTAATGATGTTAATTTGTTTTTTTTTTATTATTATTTTATACTAGCTTCTGCCCGCAACTACGTTCGCGTGGAATACTTGAGAGAAGCGTCATTTCCAGACGTCAACTAAGCAATCATCGCTTTAATGTAATAGAAAAAATATATACAAATCAGTTCCTTCAAACTGGAAATTCGTAAATCTCATTTAACAAATCGTTTAAATGTTAATGAGAGCTATTAGAATCGACAAATATTAAACAGTAATAAACTTGTTACAATTTATAATAAAAACATACATTTATGCCCTATAATTACATTGACTGAAGAATTGAGTCAAAAAACTGATAGATATTTATTTCTCTAGTGCCTTACTTTCATAAAAATAGTTCTTATACGGATTTTGCTAAGAAACGTAACAAAATGTATACTGTGGTTAGCTAGTCTATTTCATTGATCTTCTAAAAATTGTACATAAATATTTAAAAAAAAATTTAGAACATTCACATATAAAAAAATATTTCAAAGTCTTTAAAGGTCAATACTGACAAGTGTATGTAATAATAAAGATAGGGTATTCTTAAAATGCAGAAAAAAAAATTCAAATTGGACTTGTAGTATTTGAGATTACCTCATTCAACCAAGCAAACAGACCCATCAGCTTTATAATATTAGTATAGACTCAATCAAAGTAGAACAGTGGACCTGTGTGAAGACTCAATCAAAGTAGAACAGTGGACCTGTGTGAAGACTCAATCAAAGTAGAACAGTGGACCTGTGTGAAGGCTCAATCAAAGTAGAATAGTGGACCTGTGTGATTTCCTAAAAATTTATTCCTAGACATAATTTTAGAAGTGTAAAAAATACATGAAGAATCTGTGTGTATTTTTAAATACAATAGCTAAAATTTAAGATGTGCTGTATGTCATATTTATTTTTTATTTTAATATTAGATTTTCAATACAAAAGACAACTGAAAGGCCTCAACACAGCCAAGTCATATCAGAGGTACAGTTGATAAGAGATATTATAATCTAAATTATCTGAAATACATTTGAAAAGTCACCAGCTCTGAAGCTCTTGTTTATGGTGTATATAGTGAATTCTTTGTACCATATGTATTTAACTCTCTTTACATAAACTCTATATATACTGCACTAGTGTTAAAGAAGTAGATATGAAGTCACCAGAGGGTCAGGTCCTTCACCTCAGGTATAATAAGCCCTACTAAGATGTTGCAGGTTGATATGCTATGACCTTTGTAAGATTAGTATAACTGACAGTTCAGTATTCAGTTCAGTGAACTGACCATATTTGTTAATGTGTTCTTATAATTTTTAGTAATTAAAAATTGGCATAAAAATTCTGTGTCTGTAATTGTTTTAACAGATAAAAAAAAGAATGAAACAGATAAATCACTTCTTTCTGGATTTATTTTCACTTTTATTTAAATGAAATGGAAAAATTAGACCAATATACAATTTTACATTAATATATAGCCATAAAAAAGAATTCTACCCATTAATGTTGCTATTATGAAATAAAAAATATGTATATATTAATCTTTGAAATATTTGTTTTATTCAAATGAAGAACAGTTTCATATAATATATTTCGAACTACAATCTAGTTATAGATTTGTGTCTACCTTGTCGTGAAAGTCTTAAAACTTATCACAATTTAGTTTGCATGTAATTTATCATTTATGTAGATTGTGGAATCTTGTAGTAATAATACCCACTTATAATATCTTATGTGTGATGTTTGTATTAGGGTTGATATTAAAATGATTACGAGAACACTACATTAAAATTTAAATGAAAACTACAAAAGCTTAAGCAAGCATATCAGTTACAAATATTAAAAACAAAGGTATGTAGAAATAGTACACAGCATTGAAATTTAAAAATATTATATGCTTTCTTATTTTAGCAATAATGTATTCTATATATAATTAGAACTTCAGTTTATAAGGAAAAGCTTTGAGTGATGATCATTTAAAAATGATAAAAAAAAAATCACAAAATTACCTTTTTTATAAGTCAAGTTCCTATATATATTTACATAAGAACATACTTTATATATTACTAAGTAGAACATTGTCTCTGGGTGACAATTAAATTTAGAAATCCTATAGGAAGAGTCACATGAAATATAGGTCACAGAAAGGTCTATATGCTATTTATAGAATGCAGCTAAGATGCTGTTGACTAACATTTTAGCAAATCATCCAGATTTTATTCACTCATTACTTAACATCAAGGTCGTTGCATGTATTTTTATTATGTTCTGTAAAATTCACTTACAATGGTTAACAGGAGAAGATTAAAGTCCAATGAAGTAATAAATCCTTTGATATTAATCTGATCAAAGATTGTATGGTGCCCTATCAACGTAAGCAGCTAAAATCCGTCGCGATGCAACAGAAAGTGTGATGTAACACCTAGTAACCATGTGTTTTTGTGTTCATTCCTTCACCAGCAGCGTCAACAACATGTTGCTAGGAAACTGGTGTTTCGGGCAGTGCGACTGACCGCGTGCGCGGACGCGTTGGCCCGTGCGTAGTCGTGCACCTTCCGACGTGGAACCGCGTGCACCGCGTACTGCACGTGCCCCATCCGAAGGGCCATTACATAATCAGAGGGACGATTGATGACACTTAACGAGGACAACACTAACGTTCACTAACACCCGTTCCATATTTAGAAGGAGCGCCGCAGTTATGCGTCCCGACTGTTCATGCGTCTTGTCACATTTTTAGATCCGCATGTAAACGATACTTGCACACCCCCACGCTGTAAACAGACCGGGAGCACTAAAACACACCACGGTCATCTTATGCGATGTACAAAATCTGTAGTGCGTAATAATATAACACAAAAACAGATGTGATCATTCTACTTTGCGACAGTTTTGTATTGGTGGAGAAAAAATTATAAACAAGCATAATTGCAGTAATGCACTTACCTTTGTACAAGATTGTTTGTTGGACGCACTAACAATAAATTAAAAACAATAAATAAACAGCATTCCGCGACCTCCGCACTTGTGATCAACATTCAACAACACCTCAATAAACACTTTCCGCAACACCCAATCAAACCATAAACTAAAGATGAAACTACATAAATAAACATATGATTTTGTAAATCTACGCCAATATCCCTTTCCGTTTCTTTTACATTGCTATTAAAAAAATTTTTTTAGTCGATTAGTTTACTTTATCAGTGATTATACGCAGCACTATAATATTCTAATAATCTAAAAAGGCAAAACTAAACATAGAATTTTAATATTTAGTGAAACAACCACAATATTCATCAATTAATTGATAAAGTAATTATAATTTACGACGGTTCTTATAAAATGTTATTATTTACTTTTCAATAAAAAAAATAATATCATTGACATTTAAAGTGGCAATGATGACATTGACCAAAGAGAACCAAACACGTTAAACTTGACGTGGACTGTACTAGATGGTTCACTTTACTGCATTGAAATTAAATATATAAGTTTCGTCGTGCTGTTCTATTTGCGAACAAATCCTTTAATACATGTATAAATGATCTTTTGTTAAACGAAGATGGTCTTAAGCCTAGTAAGTGAACATTTTCTCTTATAATTATTGATGTGATGGCAGTGATACTGTATATTTGCGAACACGGTGTTTCGGCATTCACAAATTTATTGTTTTCTCGTGTTTTACTTGCAGAAAATGTATGGAATATTGTGTGTGGTGTTAATACCACTTCTTACAACTCCACACACGGACGCTGCTGCGGTTATATCCATTGATTTCGGTTCGGAATGGATGAAGATCGGAATTGTGTCTCCTGGTGTTCCCATGGAGATAGTTTTGAATAAAGAGTCTAAGAGGAAAACGCCAGCTGTTGTCGCATTCAGGGATGATGTGAGAACATTCGGAGAAGACGCTGTCACAGTTGGTGTAAGGTTCCCTAAAAATTCCTATAAATATTTGCTGGATCTACTAGGAAAGCCCTACGATCATCCGCTTGTTAAGGCATACAGGTGTGTGACTATATTTCAATTATTTCATTTGTGTGTTATGTCTCATCAATTCTTGTGTCTCTACATCAGGAATAAATAATGTTCCATTTAGAAAAAGTAATAATTTTGTCTATGTGTTAAAATAGGTTACATAGGATCATCCATATGTTATATATGTATTTATAATGTAAGGAATAATGGATGATCTTTATTTTATGATTGCAATCTTTATTTTTATTACCAAACCTATATGTTAACTAAAGAAAACATAGTATAATGATTTGTTGTTCTCCACAATGTTATACAAATTATAAAAGTTTTTTTTTCTTAGAAATGTACGAAAAATATTTATATATAAATATTATATATATATTATATATTTATATATAAATCTGAGTCTTAAAATATGTATGTATGAAGCCTGTTGTTGAATATATACACATTTAAAAACTTGCATTGCACTGTATGTAAAATGCTGTAATCAACTGTAATTTGTAGCATAATTACTTTTAACCATTTGCATGTATGTTACAGCTAATCTATTATGTTCATGTTGTCGATTCTTTTCTCATAAATAAAATAAAATAAAACTCAGTTAACAGTCATGTTACTATGTTTCTTGCTTACATTAAATTGTCCTAGATATTAGTGTGAACATCTATCATTTCTATTGAAATATATCTAGTAATTAGCATACCTATGTCCTATGGAGATTGTTTCATGTATCAATAAAATGAAGTGTATGATATGTTAAAGCAACATTTCCTGTTCTGACAAGAACTGCACATCATCTTAACAACAAGTTGCCATTTGTCAATTTTTGAGACAAACACAAAAGGATGTGTAGCAGTATAGTTTATTGTACTATTTGATCATATAGACAAATATGAAGCTACACTCTTTCGTTATATAAATCTTTATACTACCAGGTTTTGTTATCATTCTTTGTGTTTGTTTCTTTACTCCTGAAAATATCAATGAAGAATTTACAAAATTATAAGTGAGAATACTTGATCATTACTCTTGGTAGTTTTATGTGTTTGTGGTCAATAGACTGATATGCATTGAGTAGGTTCATAGTAAGTGTAATGGTTGTGTATAACTGATTTAATGTAACATTATGTTCACTTAAATATTTTATTTCATATTTTATATATGATGTAAAGGGTGGTAGAGCCACACTGAAGCTATTACTGGTTTTAGCATGAATGGGTTGGTTCACCTGGGGTAGTACCACCCTCTCATAGAAACACCGATGTGAAGTAACAATGCTTGCATTGTTGTGGTTTGTTCAATCAGTGAGAATGCCAGAGGGCCACCTTCCTTTCCCTCTGCCCTTACCCTCTCCATCCTTCCCCTGCCCTCAAAACACGGCTTGCCAATGCACTTGGACTCCCCTGGTGTTGCAAGTGTCTATGAATGACAGTGATGACTTAACAGCAGGTGGCCCGCATGTTGGTTGCCTACTAGGACATAAAAAAACCTTTATCAATTTGTATGCAACATAAGGATTTAATAGCCCTTTGAATTACATTTTTTTGGGTTTTCAGTTTCTATTTCTCAACTATGCACTTGACAACAAACTATATAACTATTTCACTACACATATGCTCATTTTAGTTATGGGTAGTTGTAAGGCATTATTGATTTGTATTAAATGGTGTATAGTATTATGAAATGCTGCAAAATAATAAATTACAGCTAGGGATGTTATCATGAATTAATCCCTGATTAATAATTTTATTTATGGTACCTGTATTTGCTGACAACTGATAGCAAAGGAAATGATATTTGTATTTATGTGCAGAGAGTTTATACATAGGTATATCTTGCATACATTCTTGTTAATAAATGATATTCCACTATCTACTGCATATTTCACATCTTAATTTCGTAACTTTAATTACAATGATACAGGTGGTCTTGTATTTAGTCCAAAGTTGGTTATCACAGGTTATGTGGTCAGCTGGGCCAAATAAACAATATGAACCTAATTTTTTGTGGTATATCTATTGTAATAATTGGTTGTAATTAATTGTCAAATATTCCACAAAGTTAAATCACTTCTTTCTTACACTTATTTTTACATTCCATAAGTTGTGCTTATTTGCTACAACTTAGGAATAATTTGCCAGTCTGTGGAATTATTTGAAGGCTGTGTGTAGTTGGCTTATGTTTGGTTGAAACATAAATTTGTTTTTTCTTTATTTATTTAATAAAGCAAACATTACAAATAATGAAATTATAATATGCTTAAAATTGTAAAAGTAAACTTAAAGTATATAATATTATTGAAATTATAAATGTTATTTGTTGATCAGGTATCAAATTGACTTAGACTAAAGTAAATTTCAAAGGCATTCATGGGTCACAAGCTATCCTAGACACCTGTCGCCATTCCGTCCACCCCACATTCATCCTATGCTTCAAATGCTTTCTTCCTATTTCTATAGTCTTTCCTATTCCTATATTATCCTTCAAATCCATACCACTGTAGGCCAATGAACCTTGTTAGATATTAAGAACACTTTTTGTTATTTTACATGTATGATTTATTGTATTAAGTTAATTTCATTGATTCCAGAGAGAAATTTCCATACTATGACATAGTTGAATCAGAGAGAGGTACCCCTGTGTTTGTGCATGATGATAAGACAAGATTTTCTCCAGAAGAACTAGTCGCACAGCTGTTTGCCAAAGCAAAAGAATTTGCGGAAATTAGTCAAGGTAAACATATATATACACATTACATACTGTCCCAACATATTGTGTGGAATATATACTGTAAAAAAAATTTTTTTTTGGTTCATCTTATAGGATCTTTTTTGTTTTCATTTGATCGCAATCTCATGTTAAGTGACAATATGGACAAGGTAGTAACATGCTTAGACTAGAAAGAATAGGATCTCTAATCAAACTGCTATAAAACATCTACAGGTCTGCAATGACAGGCTTTCAACTTGAGTGTTAAATTATTAAGCAGAGAATGAAAGACAACCCGGCTATGATTTCATAACAATGTTTTTCTACATTAAAAGTTGAAGCTTACCATTAAATTTAAACAATAATAGTGAGTTGTAACATAGGAGTGTTAGTAACTTAATCTATGCATTTTGTTTATATTCTAGGTTATAACTTCAATCTTGGATGTATATTGAGTATATTCTTGTAGTTTTTTTTTTTGGTAGGGTAGTATTGTAAGCACACAGAGAGTATTTTTTCAGTCAACCAGTCACTTACGTTTGGTATGCTGGTGCATGCGTGGAATAAACTCACTGTTGTGTATGTCGTCTATCACTCCATTTCCAGAATTAGCCATATAAAGAACACACAAGTAATATAGTAAAGACTCAATATTAATATACTTAACGATATATTTTACATATTCCTTGACATGGTACAGTGTCTCCATGTGCTTGAGTTTAAGTGAAACTATTAATTAATATATTCTGTACATTGATATACAAAAACCCAAGATGCACACTTAACGTCTCACAGTCAGAAAATGAGAGCATTATGCAGTCATTTCAAATAGTTTTCTGTTGATTGTGTCCTTGTAAAAACAACTTTAAATCATTCAGATAAGCTTGAATTTGAAAAACCATAAGTGTATCGCGTAACTATAACTACGTATGTATATTGGGGAGTTTTTGCGTCCAGTTTTGAACACTACTGTTATTCGAGACTGTGTGTCTTGAATATTTATATGTCAATGGTCGTGTATCATGTTAAAGCTAAAAATAAATTTGAATTACTGTTTCATTATCCTGAATGGATCATTTCCTATTTCCAGGTCACCCGATAAGTGAGTGTGTGATCACTGTACCTGGTTTCTTCAATCAGGTTGAAAGGCGGGCAGTTAAGGAAGCTGCTACTTTAGCAGGTCTCAATGTTCTACAGTTGATTAACGACTACACGGCTATTGCCATTAACTATGGCATATTTAGGAGGAAGGTAAAACAGTATGCTAAGATTGAGGTAGCATTTATGGCTCTATGTCCGTCCTTTTTTTACTCAAACTCTCTTAACATACATTTTGTTAAACAAAGTAATATTTTCTTCTATACATATAATAAAAATGTGAATCTAACGTGTCTGTACTTTATCGATTTTCGTTAAAAAATTGTTGCAGGTGTCTAGAAATATAGCATTTCAATCATTTTTAGTAATGTCTGTCTGTTTGTATGAACACACATCACTGCTAAAGTGTTGGATTCACAATAAAACCCCAACCTTAACTATCAAATCATAAAGCATATCCTCGAAAGGAACTAGTCTTTGTTTCATTAAAATCGGTCCACTCGATCAAAAGTTATTGTAATTTTAATGGCAACGCGACAAGTACGAGAGAAAAGTACATAAGTTTTAATACATTCCGAGGACTTTATTAATCACTGTTTCTTACATAAGGGTCCACGCGGACGAAGTCGCGAGCACACCTAGTCGTAAATAAGATTATAGATCTTTCATTATAAGATGCAATTGATTTTATTATACACATTTCAATATTTGAGGAAGGATCTAAGTTACAAACCATTATGATTTGTCATAGGTGTTTAGTAATATTCATAAAATTACCACTTTCAATGGAGGTGAAGGTTAGGATAGTGTGTAATGTAGGATATAGTTGTTTTAAAAGATGAGAATAATTTTTACGAATGGCTTGTAATATAATTATGTCCTCTCTTATAAAATAGTAAGTCCATTATCCAGTTTTTAAGTTAACACTTATTACACTATAGGCGACATTGAAATTGTTTATTACTACTTTAGTTTTTTTTTTTTCGAAATGACTACGCTATTGACCCAGCAAGGTCTTAACAGCTTCACCGGACTACAAACTACTTTAGTCTCTTATCAAATACAGAGTGTATAGAATATAATCAACAATTAGAAGAAATTTTTACAATACTAAAGTTTTGAATGTGTATTGTTCTTTAATAGGAAATAAATGACACCGCCTGGCATGCGTTATTCTTCGATATGGGCGCAGCATCCACTAAAGCAGCCTTAGTCGAATACAAAACAGTCAAGATCAAGGAGAAAGGATACGTAGAGACTGTGCCACAACTGCAAGTTTTGGGAGTTGGATTTGATAGGTAAATATAAAACATAATTAGAAGAATTGTCCAATTCCCATCACCAATTTAGTATCTTCTACATATATGGAAATATAGTGTCATGATGTTTGTCCATGATGAAGTCTGAAATTGCTCAATTAATCTTCATGAAAGTTGACATTTATGTATAATTCTCGAGTCCACCAGACATTGTCACACTAATAATAAAAAAAACCTCAGTAAATTATATACCTAAACTCCTCAGACTCCCTTTATTTTACTGGTGAAAACCTCAGGAAAATCCATTTGTGGCAGAGGACTTTGTTTTAAAATATGTAGTGATTTGGTGTAACATGAGAGATAGAATAATTTTTATCTCGATTAATGAACCCAATATTTTATCATTACAAATTAAATAGTAATCAATGTTGATTGTTCCACTTAGGAGTAGGAAGTAGTAGACGCCATCTAGTTACTCCATATAACTACAAATAAATAGTTTTTAATCCTATAAAATGTCATGAAATTAATTGATTGTGATAATTAAAGGACACTTGGAGGTCAAGAGATGACGTTGCGTCTTCGTGAACACCTGATCAAAGCGTGGTTGGCAAATGGAGGCGGTGATGTGAGGGCCTCGCCCCGAGCCATGGAGAAACTGCTGAAAGAAGCGGAGAGATTGAAGATTGTATTGTCTGCTAACACGGAACACTATGCGCAGATCGAGAGTCTGCTGGATGATAAAGATTTCAAACATTTGGTGAGTATAAAAAACACATTAGAAAAAAGAAAGACAGCCGTCACGGGACGTCTGGCAGATGTGAAACATCGTTTTTTTTTTGTATAAGTTATATGCATAAATGAACAGATTACGACAGGAATCAGCTATGGTATAATGAAAGGATAAATCATTATAAATTTGTTCCATAAAATAATTATTGTTTATTTATTTTATTACATAAATATTCATTTTTATTGGATACAAAAATTCAACTAGGCGCTGGCGCGGTGTTTTTGACGGCATTTATCAAAGGTCACTAAGTTTTTGGCGCGTGCCGTGGGACACTAGTAGAATGAGTGACCGAAAAAATAGTTTTAATCTTATGTTGATACAGATAGGGTTGCAAATATTTTTGAATATTGCGTGAATAGTGCAAAGTTCGTGTTTTGCGTCTCCATGTTAACAATTAGGCTTACCTTCCGCCTATAGATGTTTCATATCAAGAAATGCAAATAATTCTTTATGCGCAATGACAATTGTATACGGTACTTAGCGATCATTGGACACTCCGGGAAGAAGAGTGGGAGGTCTGGTTAAGATTGTTTTGATTCGGTCTTGAAAATCGTTCTCTCTATGGTATAATGCAACGACTGGGATAGAGAACGATAACCAAAAGTCAGATTGGCGAAGTCTAAAGCCGAATGGGTTTTTTAATGAATCACTATGAAAAACTCGTACTAAAAATTTGTTTGACCAACTAAATAAACAAGAAGCTAACATTAGATTATAACAGGATTTAACATCAATGATTATTTATTTAATAACCTTGTGATTATATTGTTTTACATTATAAATATATACATATTATTTTAAATGTATAACATAGAGACAACTTAAGGCTAAATAAATGTCGAATTTTAAAATCCTGAAATAATATTTTGTATTAAACTGTAGTCAACAGTTTATGTAAATTCCCAAATTTAAGGTTATATTCAGAGCGTCCAAAAATACTCACAAGAGCTGCATATACAGGCTGAGATATAGGTGGTAGAGCCACGCTAAAGCTGTGACTAATTTCAGCATGAATGAGTCGACTCGTTCCCCGTACTGCCACCCAACCCACAGAAACATCCACGTGCACAGTGCTTGCATTGTTGCGTTTCGATCGGTCAGGTCTGGAGGACCACCTCCCCCTCCCCTCCCCATTTCCCATCTGTTCCACTTCCCACCCTCTCCCCTCTCCTTCCCCATAAACACAGGCTGGCAACGCATATATGACGCCTCTGGTGTTACTAGTGTTTATGGACAGTGGTAATCACTTAACATTAGGTGACCCTGTGAACATTAGGTGGTTTAAAAAAAGGCTCGGTCTAGTTCAAGCACTAGGATGCGTACATATGTAAGCGATACAGTATATCGTAAGATAAACATTCTGTATCATAATCTATTTTGTTCAATAAAGATACATCAATAAGCTGTAATGAGCACTATAGTTTCTGTCATAAAAAGAAATCATGTAACGAATGTAGGTAACTCGAGCTGAATTCGAAGAGTTGTGCGCTGATCTATGGCCCCGTGTGTCCGGGGTGATGCAACGCGCTATATCGGCGGCGGGCGGAGCCGGGGCCGGAGCTAGGCTCATCGTAGCTGGTGGGGCTTCCCGGGCACCCGCTGTATTCAATGCACTCCGCTCTGCAGCCGGTCACGATCCCTCACGTTCCATCAATGCTGACGAGGCTGCTACCATGGGTGCTGTTTACAGGTAAAAAATAATTGCTTAAAAATACCACTATAACTTTCTTCACCATAGTTAGGAATTTACCAACTCTTAGAATATCATCTACCTACTGATATCTCCATTAACATATATTTCCTATTCGATTCTGAAGAATTCCTTGATTTTGAAATCCAGAGTTCAATGCTTACTGTATTTTAATGGGACTTTTAAAAATATGCGCTTTAAAAAAAATCCAATTCGGTTTTTAAGTTTAAAAAAATAACGTGTAACAAATCATCATCATCATCACCCTTATCCGTCCAAGTAGGGTCGGCACAACATGTTTTCTTTTCCATTCTCTCCTGTCAGATGTCATCTCAATATTCACACCTTTTACGGACATACCATTTTTCACACAGTCCATCCATATCTTTTTCGGTCTTCCGCTATTCGTATATCCGTCCACTGTCATACTCAAAACATCTAAAAAACATAAACTCTTATTACTAAATTACAAGCAGACACTTCTCACTGTTATTTATATGTATACTTACATACGTTTTAAACTAAGATTTATTTCGATAAAGAAAGAAAAGCTAATATGGCGGACTTGCATAATCAAATTTCTATTGATCACATTTTATTTTGTTAGAAAAGTTATTATTTTAAAAGTTTAAAATTATCTATACTAATATTATAAAGAGGTAAAGTTTGTGAGTTCGTGACGTTGTAGGGGGTAATCACAGGAACTAGGGCCCGTTTTGAAAAATTTCAATGTTATATAGCTCATTTATCAAGGATGGTTATAGGCTATATATTATCACGCTAAGATCAATAGGAGCGGAGCACCAATTAAGTATGTTTCAAAATCGGGGTTTTTCCTCTTGAGAGCTTCCGCTGCGTATTAGCGAGAGCCCAAAGTAACTATTCCACACGGACGAAGTCGCGGGCAGAGGCAATAATAAATTACTCTGCAGCTATATTTTTTATACTATACTGTTAGTGAATAATAATGGAAATAAATGTAATAGGTCTTTATCTATGAAATTGCTGTTCTGCAGTACTGGCCATTTCAAATTAAAATTATTTTTATTTGCCTAAGAATTCTAATTTCAAATTAATTTTATTTTAAAAACATGGAATTCTTTTTCCAAAAGTAGTCATTTGTTTAATGATTAGTGTTACATTTTCATCGCATTTCAATCTTTTTTGTCATCATGGATACGTTAAAAATTCGAGTAATTATGGAATATGAGTACCGTAGTGGCAGTAACGCGGCACAAGCGGCACGCAACATCAACAACGTTTACGGAGCTAAAACTATAAACCAACGCACCACCTGTTATTGGTTTGCTCGCTTCCCTTCTGGGAATTTCGATTGAAAATGAACCTCGCGGTCGTCCGAAGACTTTGGTCGACAATGACGAATTAGAGGCGATTGTGGAATCTGATCGACGTTAGCGTCAAAACAATATTGGTCCATTTGCGTCAAATTGGCAAGGTAAAAAAGTTGACAAATAGGTGCCCCACGAACTCAATGATCGCCAGCGCGAAGTACGCGTCGAGATGTGCCTTGCACTGTTTGACAGACACACAAATGAAGGAATTTTGAACCGCATTGTTACCTGCGATGAAAAATGGATTCTGTTTGATAACCGCAAGCGTTCTGCAAGTTGGTTGGATCCTGGTTCAGCACCTAAACAATGCCCTAAACGAAAATTTACCCCTAGAAAAGTGATGGTCACTGTTTGGTGGTCTAGCGCCGGTGTGATACATCACAGCTTCTTACCAAACGGGGTGAGCATTACTGCAGATTTGTACTGTGAAGTACTGAACACAATTATGAAGGGGCTGGCACATCTCCAACCAGCATTGGTCAATCCCTCGTCTCCCCTGTTCCTGCACGACAACGCGCGACCTCATACTGCACAGCAGACGGTCTCCAAGTTGCAAGAACTGGGGTTGGAAGTTCTCCGTCATACGCCCTTCTCACCAGATCTTGCGCATACAGACTACTACTTTTTCCAGAATTTGGATAACTCCTTGGCGGCAAAAAAATTCAATACCCGAGAGGCAGTACAAAATGTCTTCGAAGAATCTTTTGCCTCCCATCCAGTTGATTTCTTTAAGAAAGGCATCAATAAACTGCCACTGCGTTGGCAAAGATGCATTGATTGCATGGGTGATTACTTCGATTAATACAAATAAAAGATAAATGAAAAAAATTCGTTTAAATTTTTCCATACAACACGGCAATTTCATAGGTAAAGACCTAATATTATGTAACATCCAATATTCATATTGTTTATTTTATTTCACTCATTTGTCTGCAGATTTGTGGGACATTGATTAAAAAGTGTTAATGGTTTTTTCTGAGTTCTTAGTAAATATTAGTAGTGTAAATTAAAAAGTGTTAACGATTTTTTCTGAGTTTTTAGTAACTATTAGTAGTGTAAATTATTATTCCATTTACAGGGCGGCTGCTTTGGCTACAGGATATAAGGTTGCAACATTGAATGTACGTGATGCAGTCATATTACCGGTCCAAGTTGTATTTACTCGACATGTTGAGGGAAATGACAAAATAGTGAGTAAATTACTTATAGTATAATATTGTAATAACTTAATTAACTGTATTTTGCAATAAAGAGCTCGAAATTGATCCTGAAATAATATTGGTTTCTATAGAAAATTGTACATTATTAACCGACCTCATTTTTAACTTCTTGCAGGTAAAGCGAACACTGTTCGGACCAATGAATCCATATCCACAGAAGAAAGTAATCACTTTTAATAAGCATACAGATGATTTTGATTTCTATGTTAATTATGCTGAACTAGATCATATACCATCAACTGAACTGCAATATGTTGGCCCTCTAAATCTGACCCAAGTTTCACTGATCGGTGTGGCAGCAGCATTGGGTAAACATACTGGCGAAAATGTTGAGCACAAGGGCATCAAAGCACATTTCAATATGGATGACTCTGGCTTACTCAATCTAGTTAATGTCGAATTTGTTGCTGAGAAAACGGTCACAGAAGATGAAGATAAAGACAGCACACTTTCTAAAATAGGAAGTACAATAAGCAAACTATTCGGATCCGATTCGGACACACCAGATAAAGCTGATGAGAAACCTGAAGATAAAACTCACGAAACAAAGAATAACACTCAACAAACTAATGAAACAACGTCTGACAAGCAAAATGTTACAGAATCGGACACTAAGAATAAACCCAAAATTGTTGTTCTCAAAGAACCCATTAAATCTGATGAGCTAGTTCTGGGTCTGCAATCTCTGTCACCAGACCAATTTAAGGTTTCGAAAACCAAAATAAATGAACTCGATGCTATTGACAAGAAACGTACACAACGAGAGACGGCTTTAAACAACTTGGAAGCGTTTGTTGTGGACACACAAATGAAAATAGATATGGAAGACTATGCTGAATGTGCAACGGAGGAAGAAATCGAAGAGATAAGAAAACTCTGCAGTGAAACATCGGAGTGGTTGTATGATGATGGTTATGATGCTGAAACGGAAATGTTTGAAGAGAAACTCGGTGTTCTCAAAGAAAAAACTAATTCTTTATATTACAAACATTGGGAACACAGAGAGAGACCTGACGCCGTTGCGGCGATCCGCAATATGCTGAACAGTTCTAAGGAATTCCTGAAAATGTCCAAAAACTTTACAAAAGAGGCAAATGAAGATAAGGATGTCTTCACGGAAGTTGAAATAACTGTGTTAGAAAAGAAAATTGAAGAAACAGAAACGTGGTTAAATAAATCTATTAAAGAACAAGAGGCTTTGAAGAAAAATGAAGATATCAAATTGACAGTCGAAGGTATAAGAGAGAAGATGTCGAATTTAGATAGGGAGGTGAAGTATTTATTGAATAAAATGAAAATATGGAGACCGAAGAAACCGGTGAAGAAAGAGACGGACAACAAAACAGAAGAAGTTGTTATAGAGACACCGGTTGAGAGTTCAAATAATGAAGAAACTCAAGAAGAAACACCGGAGACTCAGGAAACTGAAACAGAATCAGTAAAAGATACCGGTGGTGAGACAACAGAGCCACCATTGCAACTTTCTGATGGTAAAGAAGAAAACGATGAACATTCCGAATTATAATAGGTCCGAGTGAGATAATTTAATTTATTAGTTTAATTAGTTTTTTTTTAATTCGAAAGTCGGTGTGGCTTGTTTGCATTTGGTTTCAGTGAGTAGCTACAGAATACATGAGACGTTGTCTCGCCCTGATAATAAAAAACTTTGATAAATTATATACCTAAACCTTCCTCATGAATTCCTTTATATATTGGTGAAAACCGAATGGAAATCTATTCAGTCGTTTTTGAGTTTATCGCGAACAGACAGACAGACAGATGTGGCGGAGGACTTTATAATATGTAGTGATTATGATGAAAATTTGGTTTCAAACAAAACAACATAATGCTATCCATAGTGTAATATTAAATCTGGACCTTTTTTTGTATTTTCATAATAATTTCAGACCAAAAGTGAACAAGTCAATGAAACTTTAATCTCAAATCAAACTTTAGCCGCCTTTCTATGATCCGCGACGAGTTTAAAAACCTATTTATTTGTTGTCCTTGAATTTTATGTTTTTTTTTATACTGAAAAGCGGCTTCTCTCTGAGATTTTCTTGTATTTACGCTATGGCCCCAGTTAAACAGTAGTGGACGTGAGAATGTATGTATTTATTATTGTAATTCATGTGATATGTATAAAGGCTATAAGTTTGTGAGAGTATTATTATTCTGTTTTACTAATTCACACGTAGTGTTGTTTTTTTTCATTGAGATTGTCGAGTTGTGGGTAAATATTATTTCGATTATTCCTAACAAAATTGTCGATTTCAAAGAAGAATTTAATTTCCATGTATTGGAATGATTTTTAAAACTCTAATTAATTACAGGCTATGTTTTAAGATTAGACTATTTTTTATTAGTTAGAGACTATTAATTTCTATACTTAAATATTTCTCAGGAATAGGTGTTTTATTTTTAAATTTTTACTAATTTTTCCAATATTAATTTCTAAAAATTTCAATTGATCAGGTCATCTATTTGGGATTTGTTACGTCATCAGAATATAAAAAAAAACGAGTAGTTTGGTAAAATCGCAACAATAATGAAATCAATAGTATTTATTTTTGTTTGTTGGTGTTTGTATGTCAAATTGGTAGATTAAGTCTGCACTAAATGATTATAGTACTTATAATGAATTTTCAAATATAAAGTTACGGATGAGATATGAAAAGTTTGCGAAATGCAATGATTATTATCTTATAAATACTATGCATTTTATTAAAAACATATGTAATGAAAACAATTAAATTTAATGAAATAGATTTAAGAAAAAAAAATGTATAGTTGACATCTTTACTAGTAAAGTCTTAAGATGACAACTCTCTATTCCGATTTATTTTTAACAATGATAATCATTAAATATGTAATACCTATTATTATAATAGAGTAAGTTATGTATGCATTAGTAAAACGGTTTTTCAAATTAGGTCAAATAAAGTAACTTAAGTTAGATTTCTTCAATACCCAGTCGCAAATGAAAATAAATTATACATGAATGAACGCATTGTTGTTTCATTATCGTTGTTTTGCCTTAATTTACCTATTCCATTCTAGCATAATGAACATTACCCGTGGTCCAAGTGGATCTAGAACATAACAAATCGTTCTAGATATGTTTTGACAATCGATTTTAGGAATTTAAGATGCTCACGAGTGAAATGTCAGGGAAATGCATAAAATATTTTACATGTAATGTAGTAAATAAATAAAAAAAAGAATTGATATCACTATGATTATTCATGTGATAATAATATATATTACATAATCAGGAATCCCTATCGCTGCCATTTTCCATTCCATACGAAAAATAATTTGTCACCTTATAATAATGGAACCAAAATAACTACACTTCGGTGCAACGAAATCGCACACATAAATATTATTTTGAAAAATATTGTCTTATTTGTTTTGTTTAAAACATTACATTCATTTTTTAATATGTGATGAAAGGTTATTTCAATACCTATTCAATGATATAAGTGGTGAGAAGTTTACCTTACTGCAGAAAAAAAAGAATAACAACAAATTATTTTTCGCTCTATTCGGAAAGTATTGTAACGAGTTCAAGAATACTTTAAAAGAAACAAAAAATTACTAAAAAAACATTTATTAATAAAAGTATTCCCCTCTTGCCCGAATAACAGCTTGGCACCGGTTTTCCATAGACTCTATCAAGTGTTGGATAAGGCTTTGTGACATAACGTCCCATTTCTCCTTGAGCTCATTTTGTAGCTCCAAAAGATTGGCTAGAGCAATATTTCTGTTCCTTATTCTTTTTTTTTAACTTATACCACAAGTGCTCGAGCGGATTGAGGCCCGCGCTCCGAGCTGGCTACTCCATTACGGGAATAATCACCTCTTGCATGTATTATCGTACTATAGCAGCAGTATGGGATCTTGCGTTGTCATGCACAAAGAGAAAGTTATCTCGAATAAATACGACTAAAGGGTACGACATGTTCCTAGAGAACTTCATCTTTATACTACTGAGATGTCAATCCTCTAATTTTTCGCCTAATAGTGGCCCCAGCGATGAAGAGAAACTCAGTTTTCGTTTCGTGTGAAATGCCTCCCCACAATATACGAAACACCGCCATATGCCACAAGTTCCGTGATACAACAGTGGGAAAATCTCTCTGTGGGCCTTCCGTAGACTCTTCCTCGACCATCATTGCTACGAACACACATTCTAGACTTATCTGCGAACAGGATTGCTCTCCATTGGTCTAGTGCCCAGTGCACATGTTTTTGTACAAATCTAAGACGGTTCCGACGGTGAGCTGGCGTTAGTTTAGGGCCATTTGCTGGCCTAGACGCAGTCAGGTCACCTTCAGCAAGTCTTCTTCTAACTGTGCACCGACTGCCGTCCATTTCTTGCACCTATTGAAGGTGATGTGTCAGTTCAACAGCAGTCAGACTATGATTTCGCAATGCCGTAGTTACGAGATATTGGTTATAGCGATGTGTTGTCGCTCTGGCTCGACCAGATCCTCATTGCTGTTCATAGCCAACAGTCTCTTGATAGCGCTCGTACACACGACGAACTGAATATCGGTTAATATTCAGCTCTCTAGCTATTGCACTCTGGTTCTGACCCGCTTCAATTAGAGCATCGACTTATACGGCTTTTTCCGGAGTAGACCCCATTTTTTTAGGTGAATGCAACTGTAATCACTAGAGGTGTCTTCAAGATGAGCATTGAAATGAAAATGATGACGTTTTACTCAAAATTTGCTGTTTTATATTGTAATTGGTCTCGCAAACTGCAGTGAACTAAGTAATAGCAATTTTTAGATTTGTTGTTCTTCTTTTTTTTTCGGCAGTAAGGTACACTTCTCACCGCATATATGATATCAATGAATAGGTATTGAAATAACCTTTCACCACATTAAAAAAAACTGTATAATTTTTTAAATGAAAATAATTAGACAATATATTTCAAAAAATGTTTACATGTGCGATTTCATTGCACCAGAGTGTACATTAATAAATAACTGTGAATTGGTTTCTCTGTTATTTTTCATATGGATTAAAAAGTAATGTGCTAGATATATAATTATATATTCCTGTCACTGCTATATTTATAAGCTGTGAAAAATAATTTTCACATAATTAAGAATCTGTTTCTATCTTCATGATATTTTGTATGTACAATAATTATAGAATATGTTTTGTTTTCACTGTTACATGACCTTATTGAAAATAGCTATAGGTTATTTGCTTCCACAGTAACCCATAAGAGAGGCGGGTAGAACTCTTTTGTGGAAACTCCAACGTTGTGGGTTTATGAAGATGATTATGATATATTACAATAGCTGTGCCCGCGACTTCGCGCGGAAGGTGTAGTACAAAACAGTGACTAATAAAGTCGTCTGAATGTATTAATTTTGATTACTATCTACATTTCTCTCGCGTCTGAATGTATTAATTTTGATTACTATCTATATTTCTCTCGTACATAAGTCACGTCGTCATTAAAATTACAATTACTTTTGATGGAGTCTTTGGCGCGTTTTTAGTCTGTCAAGTAGTGTATCCTATATTTTATTCATAATCTTGTGTTATTTGTCTCTATATTTTGTAAATTTGGTGGTGTTTTACGTAATATAGCTAGTTTATTGTGCATAAGTGAATGTAAAATAATACCACGGAGCATAAAACTCTGAGATGCCACAAAAACTACCTGGATGGTTCTAACAAGGAAGCCACCATCTTGTTAGAATATTGAAATATTTAAACGACGTTTGTAATATTATTAACAACACGCCAATGGAAGTAATAATGAGAAAGATAGGCTGCCAAAAAAATGTTGATAGAGTTAACCGATTTTAATGAAACGACTAAATGTTAGTCACTTTATGATTTTCTTGGTGACGCTTTTTCGTGAACGTAGTACTTTAGCAGTAATGCATGTTTAAACAGACAGACATTACTAAAATTAGTTTAAAATATGTTTTATTGTTTATTTCTAGACACCGGCAACAATTTTTTTACACAAATCTAAAAAGTACAGATATGTTAAATTAACATTTTTGTTGTATGTAAGTATAGATGTCGCCATTCTCTATATAATCGAAAATCTGTGTGCTGTGTACACGGGCCTCCGCAGTTAATAGTCAACTTGCTTTAGTTATCATTTTCAGCTATGCTTGGTACACATATATGTTCTAACAACTCATATATATAGAATAGTTAGCTTAGGTCAGCTCAGATAGGTCGCGAAATGCACGTATCAGGCAACAGCAAAGGCCGAGGTGTGTCGTGCACCTTTGAGCTAGTTGTCATATAAAATCGGCTGAGTGCCTTAAGCGCTCGTGTTAGTAGTCCGGTCAAGCTGTTAAGACCATGCTAGTTCAATAGCGTAGTTAGTTTGAGAAAAAAAAAATCATTTTCTGCTATATACAAATTGAATGAGGTTTTGTTCAAACTTTAGACTATAAATGATCAAGAATGATTTTTTTCTGTACTTAAATTTAACGCTACTATGAAACTATTCTTCTGGGAATCAACTGTTAAATATGAGCTTATCATCGAATTAGATGACAATCGGAGTTAGACTTCAGCTTGTAGTAATAATAAAAATATAAATTACACGTAATGCAGGACGAATAAATTCTAAAATCAGCGTGGATTTCTCATCAATTATTTGTGTGCTTTGGTATTTTATGAAAGAATAAGTTAGTATGTGGAATATACGAATAAAGGTAAACTACAGTACGAAGATTCTGACATTTCCTTATGAACAACCAAATTGATAGTAGGATTTTATAGAAGTTGCTATAGTTTGAATGCAGTATAATTTGAATCAAATATAATGTTGTATAGACTGAATACAATTTAAATTTGAAGAAACCTAAACGTTTAAATAAAACGGTCCGATAGGTACGTTACATTTTATATCTTGTTAATCATCCTGTTACATCTACAGATTACTTTGCGATATAATATTGTATTAAAAAAGTTTAATAGCTGTTTTTTATGTATTGATTGTAATAACAATATTGGAAATAATTAATTGTGATGACTAGAAGCCTACTTAATTTATGCGTATATCTAATTACATTATTGTTAAGCACTGAATTTACTCACTAGTTTAGTAAACCCTAAAATGCTAATAAAAAAAATAAAGTCAAATTTACAAAGAGTTGTAATTCTGGTCACAGTACATTTCACAAAAGCTTAGGTTTCGAGATAAGGGACTACAAGATTTTTATCTTCCAAGTTACATACTCAGAAATATTTTGGATACGTTTTAAATCATATAATATCATGACAGGCACCTACCAACCTATTACTAGCAACTTGTGGCAACTTGTTTCAAAAACTTTTTTTTTTTTTTGTTAAGTCCCGAAGGAAGAAATCGCCGCCCGCGCCGAGTGCTTGCTGGCGCCTTTCTCCGTAAAAACGAAACGGGAGTATAAAAAACTCCGGTTGCGGAACAGAGATAGAACAATGTTATTACGCGTCACAGCAGAGAAGTTTAAATGAATCCATTGAATCCAGTTTGGTTGTTGTTCGCTGGGCGTCCGGTTGTGTATAAATTCGTATTTTTTTTAGTGATGTAAACAAAACTATAACTTTGTGTGTTTCCACACGTTTTTTGACAGAATTAATTGTGATGCAAGTGGTTGTGATACATTCGGTGCGCTAAACTGTAACGAAGTGAAACTGTGAATGAAAAGGTAAGAATAACTAAAAATGCAACTCGTTCCCTCTCGCGTCCCTCTCTTTGTGGAATGCACTTCGGTCTGCTCTGGCGCACCTTACCAGTTGCTACACTATCAAATTTACTGTTCAATCAATAAATTACGACCATGCTTTGATCGGAATTTGTTTGTCTTGTCGGTTCAGAGCTAATATTTACATACACAATGTAATTTTCTGAAGATATAAAATAAATAACTTAGATAATAAATTAATTCAATTCACGTATGTATAAGAATACAATGTTGGAATTATTTACACGTGTTTTTGGTATATTACGCTGTCCAAAACATATGTTAGAATATGGTCACTTTAAAGGGAATTAAGTGAACATATACGACTAAAATGTAAAAGACTTATTTGTTAGATTCCTGAAAAAAGTTTTTTTTTGTATGCAAACATTATATATTTTAATATAAGAACGAAACATACAAACAAACAAAACATCTTTTCCTATTTACCGTTAGGGCTGTAAAAGTTCAAAATTGTTTTTGTTTTCCATATCCTTTGAATATAAATGAATTGTGAAAAAAGTTATAGGTATTTGTATCTTTAACATATTCATAGATCTAATTACTAATTTATAGCAGAATCGATATTGACAATATATTATTAAAATTTGTTCGGCCTATGCCTCTAATCCAATAGAATACTGATGAAACGAAGTGAATAAGTGATTCGGTTCTTTTGAACAATGATTGACGTTTTTAGATCCAGATTCGGTATGCGTTAAGCAGGCATGAGGTCATAACTCAGAACTAGTGATTATAATAAGAGGTTATTAGTACTAATACAATATATATCTATCATTGTAACTCGTTCCCTTTTGCTAAATTAAAAAAATAACAATCTTGTGTGTGCCCATTAAATACACAGATTATATATAATCTCGTGGAACATAAAGGAAACGTATTAATCCTGAAAACAACTTTATGATCTTTGATTTTAATTTCTCACTTTTGGTTAACATTAACTGAAAATGTGCACACATTCCATCTTAAAATCCTCGTTTAAAATACAATTAAGATAAATATTGTATTCTTAGACATTACAAGACTTTCGATAATGGTATATAAACATTTATTGATAACGTGAGTACGTGATTTGAGAAACATAGCTTTTTGTCGGAGTATTGTAAACGATTGCATTGAAGCGATGATGGCTCACTTGATAGCGTGTTCGGACACCGCGTCTATCGAAGTAGGTTCGACTCTTTGCAACTGACTCGGAGTTTTAGGTTGGATGAGAAAAATGTGATGAGACCTTATCATGGTTGGTAACGTTTTTTCTATTTTCGCTTGGCTACCATCAGTTAAGTTGAATATATGTCGCCAAGTATCTATTGGTGTGTTTCAGCAGCTGAACTTTAGAGCCAGTCCTCATTTAGATTTAGAATGTTTGTGTGACAACATCGTCATTTAATAACAGAGGAAATTGAAGACAAACGCTAAAACCTATGCGGTGTTATTACAAAAAAGTGAAATACGTATTGAATACTTGCTTTAAAAAGGTTACGTTTTAAATGCACCGTGCTCGCTGAATGTTCGCCATCTTGCTCTTTTGTCTCGCTTTGGTTTGGTGAAATTATAATTGCGAAAAAAGTATAACGCGAACTTGCTTCGGGCCAGCGCTGTGCATTTAGTACGAAAGCTTTCTAAAGCAAGTATTTAACGCGTATTTAACTTTTTTGTCATAACACTGATGAAGTATTAAAAAACGATAATATATTTTTTTAATAATCCTCTTTGCTAACAACGTTTTTGTATATAATCCTCGACTCTATCCGATTTATAATTTTTCCTAACGCAAAGTATGCAATACAATAAAATTGTACAAAACGGTGCTGTTATGTTATAACAAAGACTTATAACTTATTACAAGCATATAAATATATGACACGTAATCTATCCTAGACTTACAAAATGTTTTTTTTTTTTTGCAAAAATACATTATTTTTCCATTTTTAGTATTCATAAATATATTTGGTTTCTATTGGGTATAGTAAAATTATTGAAATCTGTTCCAATTTGACGAAAATACGTAGAGACAAAGTGGGTGAAAAACAAATAAACGATACTTAACCCTCTTGGGGGTTGAATATTTTCTTCAAATTTATATGGAACCACATCTGAGTGTAACCAATTCAAATAAAAATGAATGAATCATTAAAATTGTTTCACAATTGAAGAAAATATGGAATAACATACATAAAAAAATAAAAGATACATACAAGTGAAGATAATAACCTCCTCTTTTATCGAAGTCGGTTAAAAATACGCTCTTTGAGATTTGTTACTGGATAATTACTGAATGGATGATTTCTCTACAGTTATTTCTTATTTTTCATTGTGTTTTTTTATTTTTGTATTGTACTTTTTTCACCTTCAATTGGAATTAAATAAAAATAATTTGATGCTAGGTGGTTTTTAAGGCGATTATTTTTATGTATATAATTATAGAAAGCTTCGATGTAGCTCAGTGGTAGCAAAAAAAAGATGTCACGTAGAAGGACGTTCTTTTGTATCATAAATTGAACTTTCTAGTAAAAGAACCATTTGTCACGGAATCATAGGATGGTTATAAATTATTTTCTAGTAATTTCCTGGTTATATGTGTAGTACTTACCACATCGATTTAATAATTTGTCTGTAAACCGCTAGTGGCTTGTGCCGGCAGCTTTCCTTGAAAACCAGTTGTAGTTAGAAATATATTTAATGTGATAATTCAAACACCATTGTTATCTCGCGGTCACTTAAAGTTAATATTACAAGCGATTGTACTTATAATCTAATTTAAATACTAAAGATATAAAAAAAAGAATAATGAGTAACGAAATAAAATTCTAAATATTTTTTCGTAATTTATGTTTTCATCATGTCTCTTCGAGACGGCTACAAAAGTATTATTAGATTTTAACAAGTATTTTGTTTGATAAAGCTTTGTTAATATTACATGGTTCATATATTTCCGTTTTCCTAGTAACCTGTATTCTAAACAATTTTCTACTGCATTGCAATTGTTAATGTGTAACTTTTTGGAAATTAACTTGATTGAAGAATATTCCTATAAACGAAAAAGGATCATGTAAATTCGTTAAGTAGTTTTTGAGTTATGAGTGTATAAACAAATAAATAGAGAAATGTTGGAAAATGTAGTTTGTGAATTATTAATAATTGTCCTGTGTTGGATTTGAACCTACAACATTCAGTGCGGCAATAGCGGCAAAGTGAATGCTTATATCTCTACGTTATTCATTTTTTTTCTCGAAATGACTACGCTATTGACCTAGCAAGGTCTTAGCAGCTTCACCGGACTACTCTACGTTATTCATGAAGTTTGTATTGACTATAGTAGAGGCGGGCTATGATGGCCGTTTTGACGGTTTTCTGCCAATGAAACTTTGGATAAATGAATAACTACGTTTGAAGTAGCAAATTGCTGTTCTTTATTGCTAATTGTGATGTGCAGTTGTCCTGAAATTTGTTGAATCTACAATTTTACTGTACTGTAACAAATATATTCATATTTTTAATAAAAAACAGCGCCTATTAACGAAGTCCTTAATGGTTTAAAATTTTCATGTACTTATTTACAACACAAGTCGGCATTTATATTTAATATCCTGTATATGGTTATATATAAAAATTACTAGCAAACACCACTCAGGCAAACTCGCGTCAATGCTTAATTCCTTTCCAAAGTAAATTGACATTTCAGATTATTATTGTAATCTGTTAAAACGGCCACCATTAGCGTGTCACTATTATAAATATATATACAAATATTTTAAGATAAATCAATTCAGTATCCCTTTCTCCTGTGATTCTCCACCGATTTTCTTTATAATTTTCTATACCGTCGTGTCGAAGCCTTTCGTTATTATACAGTTATAATACTATTGTTTAGTCCCTTTTCGTCATATTTCTCTCCTAATGTCTACAATTTACAATATTCCTATAACCAATACAAATAATATCTATATATCATCACGTGAAGAAAAAATGTACGCCTTATTATGGTCGAATTTGGACCATTGGTCGACCTCTAATATACATAAACATGCGATAAGACTAAAGTTGATAATAAAAAACAATATTTCTGTTACGCTTCAAACTCTATTTTACCGTCGCGTCGCTTATCAGAAATATCAAATTAAGAAAGATTGTAAAGCCTCGCCCAAGATAGTATCGGATATCAAAAGTGGAGATCATAGCTTCGAATAACTTTAATTATACATAAACGAGTTCTGTGTAGGCTCTTCAATCGGCTACGACTATTACTTACCGTATCAAATCGCTCGACCGCGTGCAATCATCATTATTAATCAAATGTAATTGAATTTCTGTCTGTTATACGATATTGGATATTGGCGCGTAAAGGGCCTCGAGTTCTCGTATATTCCATACATTGTATACATTTGAAATATTATATACTACTTGCAGACGTTCTACTACTGAGAAAAGCAATTTTTCTGGGTAAAGTAATCAATTTAAAAGTTTTCTACATGTTAGTACATGACAATTGTTTCTAACTGGATCACAACCATCATACACCAGATATAAGGCACACCCTTGTGATAAGGCTTGTCTCGTTCAGCCCTTTACTGATGTCCCGATAAAATAACAGTAGCGAGGGATTCTTCAAACAGAATGTGCTTGCGCCCACGTCCGCGTAACCACAGGTCATGCCACCGTGGTCTTTTAAATTCTGAAAAGTAAGTTTTTTGTTTTTATAATAGCTCTTGGTAGTACAAGATAGTTATTAAGGTTTCTATCTACGATGCTTTTAAAATCTCATTAAATGTGCGTCAACAAATAAATGTTGGTATATGAAAAGTTTCGAAACTTTGATTATCGGATATATTTTTTATTAGCTTCTGGGTTCGAAGACATGACTTTCGTCACCTATATAATTAATAAAGCTTATAAGACAGATCAACAATGCATAGATTAATGGAGTTAGGAGAATGAAATTTTGAATGTATAATGTAAATGAAGAATTTATTTTTGTAAGGGGGTTTAAATATAGGTCCATAAATAATTTGAATATTGAGATGTTGATGACAAATGTAGTTGGTAATACGGCTAGTTATCTCATAATAATCCTTTTTTATTAGTGTGTGTAATGGTTTATCTGAAAAGAAAGTAATACAAATTGCTGCTCAACTGGGACACTATGAGAACGCTCTGAGTAAATTGGGGTTATGAGAACAGTATAAGATCCTAACTGTGATCCTTAAATCCTATCACTTGACGTACAAGGAGATAAAGATATATTAGATAAAGCTTTTCAGGTGGCCTTTCAATAATCTAAGCTTTATTTTAACATCGGCTTTTGTTATAATATAATTTAGGATTTACATGATTCTAAATAATAATTCGAAGTCGAAGACCCCGGCATTTGTAAGTTTTTATAGGGACTGCTTCTTTAGGCCAAGTTTACTTGGTATGTACAAACTTACGAAGCGTTTAATCGGCATAAGAATAAATTTCGATCCTAACTGCGTAACATAACATTAGTATAATTAACTTTATGCGTATTCCAACTTTTCTGATGAGCCGAAAGCTGTCGAACTTTGAAGGAAACAATAAATGCCTTATTAAACAAGATAACTGAGAAAGTAAGGGAGATTATCATTATGAGGGTTGCGATTAGTATATCTAATTGCTATAAGAGTTTCTTAGTCTGTACGCCGCGAAGTTCTGAGAAAATACTTTTCTTGAATCAGAAGTTGGATCTGTTTTTATTGGCGTTCTATGTACCAAGTTTCTTCTTGAAGTGGTAAAGATAAGTAAGTACACTTAGCTTTTTCGTTTACTGTGTAATTTTGTTATTACAATTTTAATATTTAAAACAAATGGAGTGTATAGTAAGTCAATACACTTAATACTGAAGATTCGGAAGTTATCCCGTAGACTTTTTTTAAAGCATAGAATATAATTATCAACCTAGGCGGTCGATTACACTCCAGGAATACTCATGGTGAACACCTCTTATCCACTTCGAGGGACCACCGAGTGGGTTGTAATACAAAGACAGGTGAAGTTCGTATGATATTGTTCGGAAGCGGATGGCTCGTGCTCAAGCGATCTCACGTGCTTAATAAGGCAATGATGGCTCCATCAATTTTTATCTCATCATCTACGTGTAGGGTAAAATTTTAAATGGGCATTAATATACATGTGAGCTACATTTAATCTAAATGAATATTAAGGAATGTCTAAAAAAAGAAAATATACAATGATAATATATTAATTTTGGAAAAGTTAATGTGGTGTTAATGTTTCGAGATCATGAATATTTGATAGTACTGATTGCTAACGAAAGCCTTCTCTTTAGTGGAAGCTGCGTCTTCAATTTCAGACAGTCGTGGTGACCAGGTGGCGTGACTGGTATATTTTGTATTTAAAGTCCGCAGATTCGATCTCGACGTATTCAAAAGGTTTTTCGGATTGACGTTTAAGCTGTCTATTCTTTTAAGTTGGCGTAGTGATCACACCGGACGCGACGTCTTGTTTCATAAAGAGGCCTTTAGCCTTGTGATAGTACTCTTCCCGGCTAACTATATTATAAATATTTTTCCATTGAAATCGATGGATTTTTTTTTCACTATTCTAAGTATTTCTGATAGAGAGGTGCAATATTAAACTGGAGAACAGTACTGTTAATGCGTACATGTGGTATTGAAAGCATCATTCTACGACACTTAAATGTTTTAAGGCCGTATCTTGTGAGTAATTCAGGAATCAATAGTTCCAAATGCGTATTTGTTTTGAAATTGGATCGCACTGTCATCGATATCGGGGTCCCCGCGCTCCGACGCCCCTCTGGGACCACACACCGCTCTGTTCCGGGTACATATACAGTTCTTGTTACTGAATCCCACAAACCATTGATCGATGAAATGTGTGAACTACAAAGTACTTATTCACAGTGTAGAGATTATTTAGAGTTAGTTAAAGTTTTATCAGAATTGAAAACCTTTCGTTATCGTCTGGTGGATAGCATAAAGAATAATAGTTTTACTTTATTAGGAATTATTTTTTAAATACAGCAGTTCTGCGGCTGGTTGTAACAGGTTTGCTTCTCTTAAGAGTTAAGTTGGAACATCTAGTTATGATATTTATATTTTGCTAACAACGTTCTTTGAACTACATAGTAGAGAGAATACTGTTGCTTTGTGGAAGAAATAGTCACGGCGAGGGTGCTTGAACCTTGCACAGACTCTGCCATTACTTTTTATTGCTTAATATAGGTGACATACCTCATAATAAGAGGCAAACCTAATAGTTTATTGTCTTTTAAAAACGTTTTTTAAGATCCGAGCTGGGCTCGGTCACCCAGATACTTATAGTTAAATGTTGCATCATGGTAAGATTTTTTCCGAGCCTGCATAGCCATGCTATGCTATGCCATGTATACTAGCCGGTTACCACCCTCAAATTGATAATCTGTCGCCAAGCACGAGTTGTGTTGCGATCGCGGCACTTGAGAGCCAGTCCGTTCTAGGCTTGGCATGGTTATGTCGTGCATCACGGCGATACTCTTTTATTTGTTGGGTTTTATGTTCCATCGGGATTTATTCAGCTATAGAGTTATAAGCGAATAAGACATCCACGACTTACGCGGGTTATAAATTTCTAGGTGGTCGCCCTTGCTTTAGTATTAAATTGTGCTTACAATTAATTACAGTGCTGTTGTCATTGTGTCGTACAATTTACAAATAATTGGGGTCACCAAAATACACATGTATTATACGATAAATTTGATTAAGTTACAAAAGTATTTATTGACTAGATAAAGCCGTGTATGTAAAATGTGTTATTGGTGGAACTTACTGTCTTCTCACTAATGTGTACAAATTCACACGAGAGTGACAAAAATGTGGAAGCTCGATCTAGAGTGTACACACAATCTGCAATTCACACCACAGTGGCACATTCCTGTTTGTCTTTAAAAAAACTAACTTGTTTCAGTTTATTTACACATACTTAATTAGCCTTTTTTATTTTCTAATTTAGCTGTTGTAAGGTAATTTCTAGTTTTCCTTTACATTATTTCTATCCTTCTTTATTTCCATTTTTTTTGGTAACTGCAGTCTCCTAGTAGACTATTACTGCCATTGTCAAGTGCGTAACGGTATTACAAGTTTCTTGATATAAATTCAACGTACTAACAAGATGGTAGCCGTCTTGTTAGAACTTTCCTGGGAGTTTTTGTGGTAAGTTATAATCCATGCTCCGTGGTATTATTTCCGATTCACGTCACTTATGCACAATAACCAAACTATATTATGTAAAGCACGGCCAACATTGCACAATATAAAGCCGATTAACACAAGTTTCTGGATAAAATAGGATAGGATAGGTAAAATAGCTCATGTTTATTGTATGTAACATCATTTAAGAAACTGGCATAATTAAAAGTAACTGGAATTAACACTAAACCTACCAGTAGCGGTCAAATTGACCGTTTTCAAACTTTTTATCCAATTTACACATTTTTTAATGTTATAATATTGTTATCAAACTATATGACAATTCTTAGAATATCCATATAATATTTTCTTCACTCTTTACTTTAAGTTATTTTTTTCTTTTTCCAAAAAAAAGTTGTTATGTGACCTACCTACCGCGGCCGGTCAATAAGACCGGCGGGAAAAACTGTTATAAAGTTATTTCAAAGTAAATTTTTTACGGCTATCTCAGAGTCGCTTATAGTTGAAAAGAGTGGATAAAAATAGTATTAATTGCAGTCTCAAGTAGTGCACTTCTAAAAAGGTTTTTTACCATTATTTATTTGAAGAAGAGAAGGTAAAGTATCTGTTGTAGATACCCTAAAAATGTCAAAGCATTTGAAAATTACAAATTACCTAAAAAATATAACGGACATAGAAGAAGAATTTTCACATAATGATGAACAAGAAATTTTTGTAAGTGAAAAAAACATGGAAATAGATCAAGAACTATTTACAAGTGAATTAGAATCAGAAAGCGATAGTGAAGAGGAGAATATTATAAATAAGCGTTCAGGGCAGAAAAAAAGAGGGTTTTATTGTCATCCGAAAGTGAAATAGATTTAGATTATATTTAGATATATACATTTAGATTATTTATATATATTTAGATTATATACAAAATCTAAAGAAAAACAGCTTTTACCAACACCGTCCACAAGTACAGATTTGTGCGTACGAAAAACTTGTCAAATTAAATTTTGTAAAGGTTATAAAACAACAAAAATCTGTTCGAAATGCGAAAAATATGTTTGCGGCAAGTGCACATTTCAGACTAAACTAATTTGTAAGCAATGCGAGGAAGCCAAATAAAGTATATTATGTATGCATAACATTCTGTATAAAACTTTAATTTTATTTGTTTTTTTTTTTATAAAGAATTTTAAAATTATATAAAATGGACGAAACTTTATGAAAATTCTTTATTTTATACACATTTAGCAACAAATCAACCATTATCTGCATTGAATAATGAAATAAATGAAACTTTTTAATTACCGGTCAATTTGATCGCACGCGGTAGGAATAGATATACAAGAATTGTCGCTAGGTTTAGTGTTAAACCATTGAAAATTCGTTTTAGTTGTCCGGTGAAGCTTTAAAGGCCTTGCAAGGCCAATAGCGAGAAAAAAGTTCCAGAAAGACCAGTACAAGAAAAAAAAATGGAATTGAACCCAACCTTTACATAGCTCTCGATATATCTTATTTTCGAATATCAATACCGTCACATCATTAATTTTATTGTATCGATACAAATATTGATAATGTTTTGTCGATATTATAGGTTTTTCGATATGCAAGCTTAGTTGGAAAACAATTTCTTGTGGTATTGTTCCTTTAAGTATGGAGTTAGATTCAGCTGTTGAATTCTAGTTTGTTCCTTTCAAATACACTGAAGTCTCACTAATTTGACACTTCAGTAGTACGGTACGTCCAATAATCCGGCACCCTAAGCTCATGGTTACAATAATAGTATATGATTAGGGAAGCTCTACTATAATGATGCTCTCGGTGAGTAGTCCGGTGAAGCTGTAAATACTTTAAAGGCCAATAGCGTAATTAGTTCGAACAAAAAATTATCTCGGTGTATGATTAAGGCGTATTATCTAAGCTTCATACTGTTGTCTATAATAATTTTTTTTTAAATCGAAGCACGACATAGTGACTGCACTATGCCTGATGTTAAGCATAGTACAATCCAAAAACATCGGCAACCACCGAGAGACAGATTATCCATCGTCGGTCGCCGCTGTCATGTCGGCCATAATGACGAAAGTCACCCGGTACAGGATATGCACAGGCTGATCGCGAAACGCGACGCGCAGAAGCGAGTCACTATGACGGGCCTTTTCGCCAAATACATGGTGGTTAATATACAGTCAGGCTGTAAAACCCTACCACCCCGCTTTCGCCATTGCCTCGTTCGTTATTCAGCAGGGTGCACCACGTGCAGGTGAGGTTGGCTTGGGTGTCTCAAGTCTTAAAATGTTACTCGACACCCCTTAAACCCCAAAATTTAAGTATTTCCTATGTCCTTTATCAAAACATGTAACAAATTCTCAATAGAATTATTATGTACTTGTTCGATAGGAGATCTATCTTCGGCAGTAATCATAAATTCCGGAGAATCGGCAATTTACTATTATGAACGTATAATTTAACTTAATTACGAGTAAACATTAATTAATGGATCTGGAATGATATCGCAGGTCAATCGGTCATCAGACCATCTTTGAGGTGTGATCGAGTTGAAAGGCGTTATCGATTCTAAGGAACATTGTTGTGTCTCTGTTCACTTGACAAATTATGTACGAGTGTGATGCAAGAATTAATATTTCAATGATTTAACAGTTAAAAATTACCTTCCTATCTTTTTTTAGTACTAGAAAAGTGCGACATTTAATAGTAAGTTAATTAATTGGTTTACTTTTAGTAGTACACAAACATTTCAGCTCAAATTTAATTAATGTATACTTATCAATGTTACCTTGCATTCTGAAAAGGTGAAAATTTGATGGACTTATTTTATTACAGAGTGTACCTTTGTGGCCTTACTTGTTAACTGAATATAAATCAGCCGTTCTCGTAATAGGACAAAACGACGGGTGAGGCACTTTGTGTGTGGTAGTTTCAAAGCAATGATATCGGTTCTATCAAACCTAAAACCAGCCGACAACACTTGTACACTTAAAATAAATACTTAAAAATATGCCTCTTCCTTTGGTTTTATTGTATTAGGTAGCTGGCTACTGTGAAATATAGGTAAGTATTTTAAGCTAAAAGCATACATTGTTCAAATGTCTTACAGCAAACTAGCGTTATGAAGGTATTTTTCAATATTTAATTTATTAAAAACACATGTGACACAAAAAGGCAAGCAGTTCAAATTCATTGGTAAAGTATTTATGGAAATTAGGCAGTTATCATTACTTAGGTCTTTGAACAGTTAATAATCCTTATTTAGTATATTATTTTGATATAGACAGAAATAATTAGAAACTAGCGCTTCAGTTCATATAAAGTAAATTATGTTGGCTTTAATGTTACGTTCAATATTTATATAGGAAAAATATTACTATAAATAAATTGTCAATACATTACTAGTAGACATTGGAAGCTATTACTGGCTTTAGAATGAATGGGTCGTTTGAGGTAATACCACCCTCTCACAGAAAACCAACGTGAAGTAACAGTGCTTTCATTGTTGCGTTTCGTTCGGTCAGTGAGAGCACCGGAGGGTCATTTTCCTCTCCTCCCCAAACACAGACTGGCAACGCACCTTCGACTCCCCTGGTGTTGCAAGTGTCTATGGATGGTGGTGAACACTTAACATCGGGTGACCCATTAGTTAGTTTGCCTCCTATGTCATTTTTGGAGGCTGCGCTCGCGTTGCCATACCATTGACATATTATACTTTTTTCTGAACGAGAGGAACTCTTTAGCCTTTTCTATATCCTTGAGAATGTGTCTGCAAAATGTCATGATGATTAATTGAGTATATATTATAAGTAATAGTAAAAATTATTTGTCAGTTTTAAAACTATGGATGAATCTAAAAATAATAGAATTTGATACATAGGTAAAGTCGATGACCGAAAAGTGTTTCTTCGACGTGATCTCTTTTTTCGTAATTTCGTGTAATCGAATAAAAGTGCAACGTCATACCAGAAATGGTTTACTTTAAAACATTCATTAAACTCGGATATAACTGGCCGACTTCTGGCCTTCAGTAATCGAGAGATGGGATTTCTGTTGATTATGTTTCACTGCTACCAATTGTGTTTGTAATAAAACCAAATTAAGTTACGAATGAAAATGATACGCTATTTAAATTCGTTTTACCATACCAGTTGTTTAAACTTCCTTACCAATGTAAAAGAGATGTGCTTGAATTATTTGATATGTAGCACTTGTTTATTTAAGAAATATAAATGTGAATGTCTCTTTGTTACGAGATTGTGGACTACGTTGACAATCAAGTCATTTGGAAATAACTAGTTCACTTTGCTCGCTAAAGTAAAGGGTACTGTTTTTTTTGGGTGGGCTGGTATACCAAATACAAATAGAATTACTATATATAAGAAAAAAATGGCAGGCATTGCAACAACCAAAATAAATTTCGTAATAATACTAATAAAAAAAAAAATTCAGCCGTCACAGGACGCCTGTCAGATGTGAAACATCGAAATTGTTCGAATCGAAGGAATCTCAAATTCTCGAATTCTCTATCAGATAAGATGTGGTGAAATGCAAAATCTTATAAAGATTAAAAAACTTTATATCGTAATTCGAAAGTAGTGCATCATAAAATTGTACCTGTATTTATTGCCAGCAATTTGAACTTGTAATGACAGCCGATGTACCAAAACTGACACCGAAAAGTACGAAGTATGCTTATCATTACATATTATAAAGTTCTCTGCCACGTCTGTCTGTCTGTTCGCGATAAACTCAAAAACTACGGAACCGATTTTAATGCGGTATTCACCTGTAGTTAAAGTGATTCTTGGGAAAGGTTTAGGTATATCATTTGTCAAGGTTTCTTTATTAGCAGGGCGGAATAACGTCCATCGCGCCCTCTCTTATACAATAAATCGAATTATTTCAAATACATTATTCATTGATATTTAAAAGTATATTATGAGAAAAAGTATACGACATAAATTACTCTCAGGTTCGGTGTTAAAGAAAAGGCTGTCATCAAAAGGAATGGAAGTAATAATTTTTATACTCGCGCGTGGCGTGTGGCATGCGGGCCATACAATTGTTTTACGGCTGGTTTTATTAAGAATGCCCTTATAACTTCTCTCTATGTTATAGGATTCATGTGTGGCGTGGCCTTTATTCGCTTTTTTTATAGATATATATAAAGCTATTAGCACGTTTTATACGAAGTTAGTAGAATGGTATATTAAGCAAAGTATTGATTAAGAATCAATTCTACTAATCACAAATTAAGATAATGTAAGTTGCAGTCAAGGCGGCGTATAGACTATTACATTTTTTACACAAGTGTGTAAAACGCGGCATACTGAAGTGAGTTACAATAACGAGTGAAGAAGAATAATGAGGGAACTTTAACATAATATTTATAGGTTATCTACGCTGTCGCTCAAAAGACAAACGAAACTATGTTAGCTTCATTGATAGCAGGTTCGAACTCAGTATCGATAGTCGGAAGTTCGAATGCTTGTAATCGAGTCGGAGCTTTCGATGAAGGGAAAAATCGTGATGAAACCATAGCATAATGGTAGGCTTTTTTAAGTCAGCCTGGTTAGCTATCACTACTACGAAATGACATTTAGTCCATCTGTCAGGGAAACTAATATTAAGACTCTATAGGCACTGTGACTATTTAATCGGGCAGAGCTTCGCCCTACAATAACTTCGACATAGGAGTGAACTTCAAAGTTTTTTTTTCTCGAACTGATTACGCTGTTGATCTGGATAGGTCTTCACAGCTTCACCGAACTATTGGGGAGGGCGCTGAAGGCACTCAGCCGATTTTGTTTGTTTGGGCGACTAACTCAAGGGTGCACGGCACACCTTTGCTTGGGCTGTCGCCTGTTTCGTGCAAAAAAAGCGACCTATCTGAGCTAACCTAAGTTAAGCTACCTAGTCATATATTAGTAATAGAAACATGCATGTGTATCAAGCATGCGTGCCTCAATAACTCCTATATGTATTTTGTGTCGGATAAATCAACTCTCTAACTGGGTGGCGCGTTGCCAGTGTTAATGTTTCGGTCGCATCTCAGATGCGTTGTCACGGTCGTAGTCCGGTAAAACTTTTAAGACCTTGCTAGGTCAATAGTGTAGTCAGTTCGAGAAAAAAAAAGCGTTGTCACGGTACCGGAAGTAGAAGTAAGTCCGTTTTATCATTGTAGTCAATACAATTTTTTCTTCTATAAATTTGTTATTTTCTAAAAAGGATCATTTGGAATTGGCAAAAGAAACGGAGAGAGGGCTGATCGCAATTTGATACGATTCAGTACTCACTCCTTTAACGTGTTGCATGAGCGTAATGTTAAGTCACCAAGATTTGTTAGTCCTGATATATAGCTATTATATACAAGTCAGAGTGAATGTCGTGGTTATTTCAAAAAGATTTAGTTTTAGATTTTTCAAGAGGTCATTGTAATCAAAGTCCGTTAAAAGCCATATTAAACCATTAAAATTAATTGTAATAAAAATATAAATCATGACACCACACGTAGATTGAAAATCTATCTCCAAGCCCCTGTTGGTGTTTTCTGGTAGCTGAACTTGAGAGCATTTTAGCCTAACTCATTATTTAAGATCAGATGACATTGTTGTCAAAAGGAATAAATAACCTATAAAATACTAGCTGGCTGGGCGGACGTTGTCCTGCCTTGATAATAACAAGAATCCTAGAGGGAACCACCACGCCACCTACCGGGTCCAGTTGTGAATCTAAACCTTTCTCGGATCCACTGGAATATGCACACAAAATTTTATCAAAATCGGTCCAGCCGTTTAGAAGGAGTTCAGTGACATACACACGTACAGAATAAATTTATATATAAAGATAAAAGAGGTTACTACAGCCGAACAGTGAAACACAAATAAGAGAAAGATCGAGAAGTATGTAGCTTGCGCTTTTATTGAAGTACAACCGACTCTTTTTTTGATTAAGTGTTATTTAAGTGAGAAGTTCAAGGGTTAAGAAAAATCCGTTGAATCTTATTTCCTGGTTCCAAATATGTATAAAACTCGATATTGCAATAATGGCAGATGCTTTCTTTTTTTGGACGGCAGTTTAGTTGTAATTGTTGTCGGTCAGGGTATTTGAGAAAGTCTGTATTATAAATGTAAATACAAAAGTATGATTACATATAAAAAAATACAAATTAGATAAATTGCACTATAATAAAGAAGTAAAAAATCTATTTGAATATTATAGTGTACGTTACTTAGCACTTTTTGTTTTAGCAATAAGTAATTCATAGATTAAACTCTTTATTTCTGTAATTATTTTACAAATTGAATATTAATTAAATACAAATATAATACCACAGATAAACCACAACATTTCCGTACTTTATAATCTGTCGCTTCTTCGATCTTAACATGTAACCAATATTTGTTTGTATAAAATAATGTTTGGAACTAATGATCTAATTTTGAAAATGCTATCACCAATAGGAAGCTAAATTAACCTTGCGTAGGTAATATAAAACTTTCTTGTGATACTCAATAAATTTTAATATGAACGATCTCGTAGGCTGTTTTTAATCTATAGTACTTCTGTACTAATATTATTAAGAGGTAAAGTTTGTGAGTTTGTGACGTTGTAGGGGGTAATATGATCTACTAAATCGATTTTGATTTTTTTTTTACAAATAGCAAGCAAAGTTATTTGTGTGTCATAGGCTATATATATATTAACCTGAAAAATGAAAAGACTTTTAGTGGTAGTCGGATTTGCAAAGTCAGTCTGAGAAAAAACGGTCGAACGAAAACGTTTTTTACGAACGTTGCCTTAACGATGAGAGATATATGATTGAATTTTAGAGAAAAGTCGTAGAGCTTCACGATGCCTACAAAAAAGTCATCGATAGCATATGTCTACTTTAGTATTTAAATCACAAAAAATAGTTTTTTATATAAAAAAAATAATAAACAGTTACTAAGTGATGTTTATTGGTCATATTATCAACAACAATTATGAATTCTTATCAAAATACATAGCACTCAGTACTAACCGAATCACACTAATAATTTCATCACAAGTAGAAATGTTTACCGCCCAACGAAGGGGGCACGGGTCAACTGGTAATTATATAAAATGGTTACTTTTTCTTAGAAAGTTACATTATCTATTTTAATCTTTGTATCAGAGTGTAATTTTTAATTTTATTAGGTTTCGTATTATAATTATTTTGTTTTCCCTTCATGATAACGATTTGTTTTTATATAATATTGTCATAATATTCTATTACTAAGTATATTTTAACATACAGGTTAGGAGATGTTATGTTAAAACTTGACGTTTCTAAGTTGCATGGGGTATAGATAATAACATATACTAGATATAAACACAGCCTTTTACGCATTTGTAGTTGTTGTAGTATATGTTGTCATAAATAGTTTTAACAGAATAGATAGCCCGGAAATATTCTCTGTTCTAATATCTATATACCTTTCTATGTAAGTATATATTTTTTATATCATATAGGAGGCAAACGGACAGGCGGCTCACCTTATGTTAAGTGATCACCACCGTCCATAGACACCAGCAACACCGGAGGAGTTGCAGGTGCTTTACTAGCCTGTGCTTAGAGGGATTTGGGGAGTTAGGGGAAGGGAGTGGAGAGGGGAGAGGAAGGGGGAGGTTGGCTTCTGGCACTCTCACTGACCGAACGAAACGCAATAATGCAACCAGTGTTACTTCACGTCGGTTTCTTGTGAGAGGGTGGTACTACACTTGCAGCGATCTGTGTTAATGAATTACAATGAAAAAGAATAACATAAAAAGTTCCATGAATGAAAAACATTTAAGTTATTCATTGATGTATCTTACAACCCAAGATACACACTTAATGTCTCAAAATCCTCCGCATAAAGTATTTACACAATTGAAAATTATGGACTTATTTAAACTAGTCTGGCGTCGTTTGTGTCAGTGTGAAAACAACTTTTAAATCATTCAAGGTATGTAGGTGGTAGCGCCACGCTGAAGCTATAACTGGTTTCAGCATGAATGGGTCGGCTCGCCCGAGGTAGTACCACCCGATCCACAGAAACACCGAATTGAAGTAACAGTGCTTGCATTATTGCGTTACGTCCGGTCAGTGAGAGCGCCGGAGGCCCACGTGCCCTCCCCTCGCCTCTCCCGCCTTTTCCCCCTTACCCCTTCCCCCAAACACAGGCTGGCAACACACTTGTGACTCCCCTGGTGTTGGAAGTATCTATGGACGACGGTGATCACTTAACATCAAGTGACCCGTCTGTTCGTTTGCCTCCTATGAGATAAAAAAAAATCAGGTAAGGGTGAATTTGTAAAATCATAAATTTATCGCATGTGTTTATCTGTGACCACGTATGTATATTAGGGGGTTTTGCGGACGGTTTAAGCGCTACTTTAATTCTAGTCTGTATTTCTTGGGTTTTCATGTGTCAAACCGATTACTTTCGATCAAACTATATGTTTATTAAATGTGTTGTTACATTTCAAAATGAGCTGAGTCCAATATTAATCGTTCATATAACATGTTTAATGTTTTTAAGATTTTCAGTTTTTATACACCGAGAACGAAGTTCAAATTTTGCCGTTTTTAAGGTTTTTAGTTTTGTTTTATAGTCTCCATATTCTGTATGTAGACATTTTGAAGATCTTCAATAATAATGTAAAATATTAGGAACGGCTCAAATTGAATTTGGCTTATTTTGGAATTTACGAACCAAATATATAATTTATATATAAATATATAATTTTTGTAAACTTGTTGTTTTCTCAAAAGGGTCATTTGGAATTGGTAAAAGAAACGGTGAGAGGGCTGATCACAATTTGATACGATTCAGTACTCTCACTCCTTTGACGTGTTGCATGAGCGTAATGTTAAGTCACCAAGTTACTAACAATACTATTATATTACAACAATATTCATACCAACAACTGTTTTCTATGCATAGTTTTCGTCTTTTTTGTCCGCTCGATTAATAAAAATATACTATAGTTTAAATATATTTAGCGCGTATTTTGTTGAATGTGCAAATGTTATATAAATATGATTAGCATAAAAAACTTGAACAAAACGTGCAATACGATAATATTTTAAGATTAATGTAACAAGCTGCTATATTGAGACACGTTCAATGTCGTTTTGTTTCACGGTGGTCCTCTCGGATGCTTTCCATTTATTTTTATTATCGATAACCTTCGCTTTTATATGCACTCGTAGTAAATAAGTCTGATTTATAAGATATATATGTTTGCCCGCGGCTGCACTCGCGTTAACGTACATTTTAGCTATCCCTAGAGAATATATATGTAGTGCGGTGAAGCTGTTGTAACCTTGCTAGGTCATAGCGTAATCATTTCGAGAAAAAAAAATCGGGAATATAACTTTTTTTAGAATAGTAAGTACCCTACTCTATTAGCAGTACTAAACCAATTCTTCCATATTAAAGTAAAGCAATATTACATTCCCAATGGAATACCTTACAATCTCTAATTTCGCGCTTTTTAACACGCGGCTTACTTTTTTTTTTTAAAGTGCCATTTATACTAGATATTTTTTATTACATTATCAAATCGTACTTAATTATGTATGTAAATCAAATATATAATTTAAATAATACATATTATATAAACATTTTATTGTTAAAACTGAGGTATTTATCCGACCTCTAGACCCGAGATGCATTAATCAGAGAACTTACAATGTAGATTGGAGAAGTTTGTACACTTGGACTCTACTGTCCCAAACTTTGGATTCCAAACATGTCCGCTGTAGCTCCATTGATAAGGCAGTTTTAAAAAAGAACCTGGAAGACGGGACGGTGCCAAATTATCAACACATGCGACAACCAATATCAAGGGCAGAACCACTCTCTAATAACCGACAGCACGCTGGATTTCTTACTATCGACGCACGTCAAACCAAACGTAGCACAGTAATAAAATTGAATTTTAAAAGCTATTCTATTGAATATAGTCGTCTCCCATTATGTAGTATTGACCGTTAATTTCCAATTATAATAAATTCGCGTGCCTCTAATCCTAAATGCGTGACACATGTCCGTCGCGGAAACGCAGGCTATGTGCGAAACCGTTTCAATCAAACAGAGGAAACGTCACACAACGTCCCTCGTTATAGCGTTATGAATTTAACCCAGGTTGTCTATTGAATAAATAAAATGTAAGTATTCTGTTCGCATCAAGAACTACTTGTTAAGTACCTACGTAATATTTGTGTCAAAATAATAATCTTTTTTATTCGAGTTTGGCAGATTTTTATTGTTCACACATGTACCCCCCCTCTTGCAAAGAAGGAAAGTATTCATTATCGTTAAATACTAGCTTTCATTTCTGCTTTGCTCGCTATTTAAACTATCCCTTAAATACTAATAGGGGTAGTTCGAACGATCAGTACCAGCCTGTCCCTCGAAACAGAACGTGTTCATGCCCACGCCCGCGTAACCATAGATCATGCCGTCGTGGTCTGGGGGTTAATTTCGTTCCCGTACACCCGATTAGGCCTCCCACGGCAACGGCTCAAGCCTAGGTTCGATTCCTCGGTAGGGAGCCATTGAGTGCGTTGCTTGCGCGATACGGTGACTTACAAATATACATCACTGCTACAACACTACACAATCACCCCCACACACGTGCACGCCCACACGCTTACACATGAAAGTGGATGGGGTTTACTTTTTTTCCCTTATCGAACGGAAAAACTCTCAATTTTTCGATAATAAATATATGGAGGAGTTGTTGAGGCGTGTATGCTTGGTACACATATACGTTTTAACAACTCATACATATATGAATAGTTAGCTAGGTTAGCTAAGATAGATCGCGATTTTGCATGCAACAGGCAACAACCAAGCCGAGGTGTGCCGTGCACCCTTGAGATGGTTGCCAAAATAAAATCGGCTGAGTGCCTTAAGCGCTCGCCTTAGTAGTCCGGTGAAGCTGTTATGATCTTGCTGGGTCAATAGCGTAGTCATTTCTAAAAAAAAAAACTAATAGGGGTAGTAAAAGAGATCCATTATTTTTCGAATTTCGTTTTAGTTATCTGTATCTCGCGTTGCATACGTCTAATAGTTTTTCACTAGATTAGAAAGATGAGATCTCGCACAACAAAAGCTTTTTGACAGTCTTGTGATTAGTTGATTCAGTTTTGCTTGAGCGCGCATTAAAAATGGACATTAGCAAAAAGATAAATACGCTATATTTTACAGTTTTTCTTCGATAAAGGTGAAGCCGCGACCAAAAGTTGTCGACTAAAACGTTGCATATTTGATGTAAATCGAATCATTCTATATGGTAATCACAACCTTCAATTTCATGCAAAAATAATGGTTTTCTTTTTATACTAATTAATACATTTTCTCTGGAAGATTTGCCCTCTATGTAATGTTCTTTTTTGAACCTCTATCAACGTGTATGCAAAATTTCAAAATGGTTAGTTGAATGGCTACACGGCTTGAAATAGTAACAAACAAGCATACTCACTGTCGCAAGTACGATAATAGTTATGCCTTTTAAATTACTCGGGAATTGTATTGACTCACCGTTTTTTATTACTGTAGTTTGATACTGCGAAAACTTGTATTTGATAAAATAGTTTTTTTTATTGCATTATTTTGTGGTTGACATATCTTTGTTTTTAACAATCAATAATTTAAGAATAATTTAAGTTAATACTTTTATTTGAATTTAAATTATTTGGCAGTTTTTTTTTATCATAGTTCTCAATTATTGTCACATTTAATGGAGCTTTGATCGGTATACCTTTTTATAGTTTTTATCAGAATACTATGCTTATTATCTAAAATTAAGCAATTAATAAGTTTTATATTGGCGTATCTGATGAGATCGCGGTCAAAACTTAAACTAAAATTAATACATTAATACATAATTGAATTTTATGAATACAATCGTGACAAGCTTTTGGTTCCATTGATTACGTACGTATTATCCTTGGTATGGAACTCACTTAGAATTACAATGTAAACGTATCCTTAACAGGTATAATTTAATAATATAATTATACGCGTGCTCTTGTAATCATTATGTAAATGGGAACTCGTTTGTTTTCGTGTAGGCACTACCATTACTTAAATTGTTGACGGCTGACAGTAACTCCAAAAATCCTACGTATTGATTAATTCCTGGAACTTAAAAGCCGTTAGGTACTACTTTTGTGATTATTATTAGTTAATTGATGTTTATTACATGATTTAGTGACGGGAGGCAGTTTTAAAAAAAATCTTCCGGTCGCTATCATGTTTTCCGCATAGGTTAAAGCCGGACGGATTAGTACCTGTGTTTTTATGATATTGACCGTTTATTTTGAAAGTGGTGTAAGTCCATTTTTGAGAAAAATTAGCTATCACGTAATTCACGCTTAATTTTATGTAATTTTTTTATACATAAGTAGTCCATGTTTAATTTCTCAAAAAAATCCCATGTTTTGTACAACTTAAAATTGGTCGGTAAATGAAATTGCATAATCATCGATTATGAAAGTGGTGTAAGTCCAATTGACAGAGGTAGGTGGTATAGCCAATGGATACCGATCAGTGTTTTATTATTTTTCATTTATTTTATACTAGCTGTGTCCCGCGGTTTCACCCGTGGACGATTTGCATTGTTTCCCCTCCGTGTTTCTACTACTCGTAACTCTCGGGGCATTCATACCTTCCGAACGATGCAGATTTTGGCATCATAGAAATGGCATTGAGAAAAATGAATTTTGTGTACACACCACAAGATTACTATAATGTAATAGCGCAATGTAGGAAACAGGATAAATTCATTTTATATAAAATGAAACGGGAGAATTTCATTTCAACAAAAATCTCCAAAATGCAATAAAAAATACTAAGGGAGAACAGGTCAGTTGGTTGCAAATATGTTGGTTGAGGTTCCTCAAAATTGCACCATGTACCATTTTTTATAAAACAACGATGACGGACGCAGAATTTAAAATTATCAATTTATTACCTCTACGTCCTGGAAGACCGTTAAAATTTAAAAAAATCGCCCTGGAGCCTCTGTACCAAAATGCCAAACCTATTACGTACGAAAAATATAAAGACATGAAGCAGCTACTACCCTATATACCTCCGGCGCATCATGCATATTTTGAAACACTACTGCAGGGAATAAGTAAATTCTTGTAATCAGTATCTTGTAATGACAATGTAATTGCCGTCTAAAATAAAAGTTTATGTGTTGTTATGCGTATTTGTAAACAAAATTATATTAAAATGAAGTATATTTTAAACGATATTTGATTTTTCAAAACTGAAATTAAACGATTTTTACAATTGTCTAATTTTGTAAGTGGTGTAAGTTCATTTACAGCACATACATATGTGTTATCGTAGTCTAATTAGCCAAAAACAAACTTATATAAACAAATTAAATGTTGATAAAACAATAAAAACATTGCCAGACCTCATATGATTTGCCTGTATTTTTAAATCAACAAATATAGTAACCATTAATTTTCTCGAAACAAAAGAAAATGGACTTACACCACTTTCAAAATAAACGGTCCATATGTTGAACATAATAATACCTATAACAATGATAATAATAAATTAAACTAAAAGAATATAAAAAATGAAGGATATTATAGCCTAAAAAAATTGTTTATATATTTTAGGAAAGTAGTCTGATACCATTTCACTGTTTCATTTTTTTTTTCGATATGACTACGCTATTGACCCAGCAAGGTCTTAATATCTTCACCGGACTACTCTTCACTGTTTCGATTTATTTGTTGGTACCACATTTGGTTATTACGTAGGTTCGAACTTTTTAAAGGGCGTGATAATTAAGGAAAAATCGTCATGTAAACATAGCATAGATGTACTTGTTAGTGCTCGCCTGGTTTTCAGAAGATAACAAGAATAACCAGTCCTGTTTCTATGATTAAATTTAAATTTAGCAACATTTTCACGTTAAATAATGCGAATAGTCAATAAAGTTAATTTGTGATAGAAAATGTGCGTATTTATAGTAGGTCTACTCATTGAAAGAATAACCTATAACTTACCTGACTAATCTAATAATCTATTTGCCGGACAGTGTGTCAAGCGGGTTTTTGTCTCAAAAGATTATTATAGAGTGGATCAATATGTGAACGATGGTGATGTCTAGATTTGTCTCATCTTTGTGCATCCACTAAAAACGATTGTGACGTGTATTGTATTTTGAATATTTATATGTTAAAAAGATAAACCAGATCGAGTTTCTTGCCGTTTCTTCTCGATGACTGGGTTAAATTCCGAAGTTCCGTAGTTTTGATGTCCATAAAGCGTCTTCTTAGATCTCAAAATTGAATAAAGTATTTTTGATTCGAAACAAAGGTGTTATTGAAATGTATATTGAAACATATGATATCTATAATTCGATTGCAAAAAATAAAATATCGAATAAACAATTTCAAATACAATTCACAGATGACTCGTTCTTGGTATGTGGTCATATCCTGAACGATGCGAGCAAAAACTTGCAATGTAGTCCGACCGTATATAGGTACATACCTACTTTGGGATATAACTAAAAGCGGTTCGCGATGTTCGTGAATGAGTCTTTCAAGCATCCAATGGCTGATAAAAACGCAATGGAATCTTATACGTACATGTCAGAATGTATAAACTCTTTTTATGATGAATTCTGTGTCCTGGTGCTAAAATGGTCAAAGTAGGTTTTCGTAATAAATAAAATCTTATGGGGAAATTATTACAAAAAAATTCATAAGAATTGCCGACAGAAGTGAAATCTCAAAATAACGAAATAATTGTGTTGTCTTTTGTTTTTTATTGTGGTTTCCATATTTAATAAGCGGAGCAATAATTATATACATTTTTATAAAGTTTATTAATCAACTAAACGTATCATGAGCTCATGAGCTGTGTGTCTAACGATTGGCAATCCCGTTCAGCCGATCTTTCTTGCTTTGGCACCGCAGAAGCAATTGCCAATATCAAAAAAAAATGTGCTGAACTGCACATAGAGCTGATCTTCGTTGAAATCTTGTGATGATAAGCGGACGTTCAGTCGGTTGTAATTAATTTCGAAAAGACCAAAGCTAATAAGTACAAACAAGTAACAGAGACATACATAACACATCACAGATGTTCACATTAAATAAATCAAAAATATTCAGTTTAGGCACTAATAAGGCACTTATGAACATCAAAAACTACCACAGTTCGGAAACAACTCAGTCATCGAGAAGGACCAGCAAGAAACTCGATCTGGTTTATCTTTTTAACAAATATATATAATACTAGCCTCTGCCCGCGACTTCGTTCGCGTTCTCAAAAGGAAAAAAACATCCCGATTTTGAAACAATTTTCATCTGTGCTACGCTCTTATTGGTCTTAGCATGATGATATATAGCCTATAACCATTCTCGATGAATGAGCTATATAACACTGAAAGAATTTTTCAAATCGGACCAGTAGTTCCTGAGATTACCCCCTACAACGTCACAACATCACAATGTCACAAACTCACAAACTTTACCTCTTTATAATATTAGTATAGATTTAGACTATATTTCATACATGACAGAAACGTTTTTAATGGATGCACAGAGATGAGTCAATTCCAGATATCACTATCGTTCACATACTGATCCACTCTATAATAGCCTTTTAAAACCAAAACCCGCTTGACATGGCGTTTAAATTCACAATCCGGCAAATGGGTAATATCCTTTGGAAGTTTGTTATAGAACCGTACACCGTACACTGGGTACGTAATAGGTGTACGTATAGCTACTGTTACTACAAATTCAAGACTAAACAAATATACACACCAATAAAACAAAGTAAATATAGTCATGGAAGAATATAGAATAGGCAACTTACATTTTTACAGGTATTAAGAATCACAGTTACAACGTCAAGTTGTACTAGCGTAAACTCGTCAATGATCAGTATCTAACTGGTTTTGGTGGGATGGTTCGTAAGTTACGAGTATAAGTGATTCTGGGAATGCTTAAGCAAGAAACTAACTATACAAGAGATATTGTTGATAACTTGGTTTAAACTTCCAACAGTGACGCTCGTTATGTTTGAAAAATATTTTTATTATCCAACTCATTTCGCCGCGTACCATTTGTGTTGATAATAATTTTGTAAGAAAGTTTTAATGTGTGGGTCGAGTAAGTTTTCTTTGTTCAATATAGTTCCAAACTTTTTCTATGAAATCTTTCCAAGAGTAAGGGTGCTCTGCTGAAAAATAAATGTTTACTGGTTTATATTCTAATAATGTAATAATTAAATTTTTTGGTGGTTGTTCAATTACATTTAGATAGTAAGAAAAAGATATTCTTTTCCGTTGTATAAACACCAACATTTAAATAAAATTAGATGTTTAAATAACCTATATGCATACTAGCTGCCAGCCCCGACATTCCACGGGTGTAGTGAGCTCAAATATTTCCCTTACAACAGTGATATCATAATACAGTTATCTACGACCGTATAATAAAATAAAGCGTTTTTCGAACTGACTACGCTATTGACCTTACTAGGCCTTCACAGCTTCACCGGACTACAAATAAATAAATAAAAATAAAATAAAGCGGCAACAGAACAATAGAACATCAATCTATAAATATTTTTGGAGATCTTCTTACTGTTTTTGTGTCACTCACTCACTTGCTTTTTATATAGATTTTAAAAAAATATTACTTTTCCGTGCGATTTGTCAAACATTTTCTTTCATATAAACTCTGTCCTGTTCATTGCGAAGGCAATAAAAAATAGCCGTTCTGAATTGATTGTAATTGATTTATATTTATATAACAAATCTTATTACATATAAGTTAATACTTTGCCTTTTCAAGTCTTGATAGAAACTTTAAACATGATTGTGGGCATTAAATATATCTATAAATATGTAACGTATTAGTTAGATAATAAAGATGTGTGATGTAATAAACAGTCTATAAGTGACGTTTCACGTAATTATGGGCATTAATGAAAATAATAATCTGTACAATCGGAAAAAAATCTTTAAGGTCATATACATATACAAACTCAAAAAACAGTACATATATGTCTAGTTCGGTTAAGCTGTAAAGGTCTTGCAAGGCAATGGCGTAGTCAGTTAAAAAAAAAGTTCATATATTTATTTAAGACAAACCAAATTTAAAGTTAAATGAAAGTCCTTCTTTTCCTTGCTTTGGGCACCGCAGAAGCATTTGCTAATGTCAATATTTTGTTTCAATATAAAATACAACTTATAAAATGTTTGAGAATATCATACAATTATTAAAACTTACGAAGTCAAAATGAATGGAAATCCTATACAAATAAAACATAAACAATTTCGAATAGCAAAATCAAAATCCTTTTATAGTAAATTTAAATCAATTTTTCCGATTATTAGTGTCATTGTCGCGTAGTCAATAATATTACAAGCGTCGTACGATCATTTCAATATTAAGCGTCGTGTGAGTCAATATTCTAACAAGATGGTGGATTCCTTGTTAGAACCTTCTTGGGAGTTTTTGTGGCATCTCAGAATTTCATGCTCCGTGGTATTATTTTCCATTCACTTATGCACAATAAACTAACGCGTAATATACGCAAAACAACACCAAATTTACAAACTATAGAGTCAAATAACAAAAGATTATGAATAAAATATAAAATCCACTACATGACAGACTAAAATCCCGCCAAAAACTCATCGAAAATTATAAACTGTCATCTGCATAACAAAGAGTTTCTATTTATTCTTCTTTAATGGTTAGCTGTATTTATGTTTTGTGAAATTGATATGTTACCATATTGACGTAATGTGTCCCGCTTGATCATAACGTCGGTTTTCATGTATCCTTTTATAGCAGATTAGTCATTCATTTATTCCTGTTATTTATTGTCCGAACATGAACCTGTGGCACCTTTAACGTGGTTAGAATATGTTATTACTTTAATGCAAAAGCGTTGTTATATTAATGACGTACCGAGGTGTCTCACAAATTTTATAGTCGTCGTAAATCGTAATACCGAGGATCTAGTATTGACATTTCAAATAAATTATTGTTCGTATTACAAAAGAATCTCTTTTAAGGTGCGCTATGTAATTAGGGATTTAAGTGGCAAACGAAAAATGTTTTTTTAATGCAAACAAAAATAATTAAAGCAACCCAAACAGGTTGATAAACAGATTTAAAAAAAGGAATACCACAGACGCTACAATTGAAACGCATAAAATTGATTGAGGGAGTTTTTGGCGGGATTATAGTCTGTCATGTAGTGGATTTTATATTTTATTCATAATCTTGTGTTATGTGACACTATATTTTGTAAACTTGGTGGTGTTTTACGTAATATAGTTAGTTTATTGTGCATAAGTGAAATGAATGGAAAATAATACCACGGAGCATAAAATTCTGAGATGCCACAAAAACACCCTGGAAGGTTCTACCAAGGGAGTCACCATCTTTTTAGAATATTGAAATAATAACACGGCTATATTATTAATATTATTAACTACACGACGATGGTAGTAATAATCTGAAATTGCCAAAAATAAAGTAAAAAAAAAACGATTGATGATTCAGTACTGCATAGTATAGTATATTATGTTAGCAATAGCATATTCTGTGCTATTTATACTTTTGAATTAATAATCAAGACAAAGAAAATTTAACGACATTGTAAAGCTAACATTAATTAAGCTAACATGTTTGTAAATAATAGTCTTAGATTGAGTTATTTTTAAATTATTATGGTTTACGAGCACGTGGCGGTTTCGCGTTACAACAACGTTCTAATTTTAAAAATATGTTTTGCTTTTTCAATGTGCCTGTGACATAAATAGATTGAAATACTACGAACTTTCTCATTTCGCCTTACTGTTGCTAGTAGTATGGAAAATAGTTAAGTATTTTAAAATTAATTACGTAGAATTAAGATATTTATGATGAGTTATTTCTGTTTTTTTTTTTTAATTTCAGATCTGTCATTCGATAAAAATGGCGTCGACGTTATGTCTTCGCTTGCTGTTAGTAATGATTGCACCCGTTATATCCGGTAAGTACAAAATAGTTTATCGATACAATCCTCACGAACCCTTTTGGCAACTCTGAATATAGGCGTATGTTTTGGTTTAGTCAACGAGTTCAATCCAAAGTAAAGTTAAAATATTAATTTGTAAGAATCTACAATAGATATTTGTGTTCTACACAACTGTATTGGAGCAGTCCAAAACTTTGACAACGAGTGTACACTCTATACTATGTAAATGTATGTTTTATGAAGAATTTCAAGGGATCGAGCGTTTTTTGAAGTAAAACATCTTTAGGCGCGACTAGGAGGTAACTGGACGACAATATAACAGAAGTCCGTTACGGCAATATAGTGTCATGTTTCTGTACCAACTGGTTTTAAAATATCTTTGATTTTGCGAATAAATAGCTTATAAACACATTAATCCAAAAATTTGGAAAAAAGTTTAATAATATTTATTAAATTGAATAACATCAAAAATCATACAATAGACTTAATTATGTATATATAGGCGCGCGACCGTGGTGCCGTGAGGTTTAATTGTAAGTAAATAATAATAATAAACTAAATTAAAGCTTCGTTACCTTTAGTGCCATCTATCAGCTAATTCGTAACTTAATAACTTTACTTCAAAAACCAACCGAATTGAACTAATTCCTTTGTTGTTAAAAGTTTTTTTTTTTCTCGAACTGACTACGCTATTGACCTAGCAAGGTCTTAACAGCTTCACCGACTACATTTTTAATTATAACGAATGACGTTCTAAAGAGTCAATGCTGTATTCAAAAATGGACATTGTTTTTTATCGCAAGCCCATGAATTTGATTCATTATTACTACATAAAATAAAATTAAAAACAATGAGTTTAATCAGTGCCTTTAAATTTTGATAGAACTCAAATGTGAGAAACGCTTCCGATATTACAAAATTATTAAAATTTCTGCTCAGCATTGTGTTTACATTGTATGGGTTAGTTCATTAGATTTATTCCGTATCAAAACTTTTCTCATATACGTTTGAGTTTCGAGTTAAATTTACATTCCATAGTTTAGAACGTTCGCCTGAGGCAGGTGTAAAATGGATTCCCATCTCTTCCAACAAGTGTATAACATCTCGACCGGTTGTCTACATTAGGTACTTACATTAAAACGCTTAATCTTTCAATCGTTGCAACACATACCTAATTATAAAGTGAAATAGAACCTTCACTGAATATTTACGAATCTCTTTAAATTTTATTTCCAAACTAATTGGTAAAGCTGTCTCTATTCATCCCAGCTTCGTCGTTTCGAAAGACCATTACTCTGCCTCAAGTGATAGTTTCGTTTCTAAACACCTTTTGAATTTTGTTATATCCATTGCTTATCAAATGTAGCATCTTGGTAAATATTTTTGAGAAACGCCAGCAGTGGATACGGTGTGAAATTGTATAAACTAAGCTTTTTTACTATTTCGTAATTGTAACAGGCGTGACTGGTAAGCTCCCGGATACCGCAGGTAGTTATGCACACATAGACATGGGATTTTAGTAGTTGTAAACAGAAAAATATTGAATACATTTATAGGGTTCAGTACACTTAATAAAAATATGTATACACGATATGGATATGGATACATATCAATAATGCTATATAAATAAAATATATTTAGACAAAATCTATGTTTATGTAATATAATATTGTACTGGGACAATATAATCGTAAGTAGTATAAATGTTGGAGATAAAGCTTCATTGTTGACTTTTCTTTATATTGTTCTGCCGAAATTTGAATACCTACCTAAAATCATAAATATAGGGTTTTACTAAGTCTGTATTCTAAGTCTAAGTAATATAAAATTTATATGCGTGTCATACTATCATGTGTATTGGTTTGGTATATCAATAGATATATAAGTATATGCAATTTTTAGATTTGGGTATAGATAATAGACACTATTGTTATCCTCTATACATATTATCAATAAAAAAACTTCTTTTTTATTGTTAACGGGTTGAATAAAATGTTGTGTATAATAAAACCTTTTTACAAAAAATTAAACCGCTGAAAAAACTGAAAAGTAAAAAATAATAAACCTTTTACTTTTTATTAATCTTAGCTTAAATAACGAAGTTCTTATAGTAATGTAAGTATATCAAAGTGATTTTAAGTGGGCGAAAGAGAGACTGAATTATAAATCATCCCCTGTTTTCCTACCTTTTTCTAGTCAAAATGTATATGGGACCAACTTTGGGGTATATACTCTTTCAAGTCAAAGAATAATAATTAAAGTCGGACTATTCTGTCAAAAGTTATGCGCGGTCTTAGATATAATAAGTGAGTGGACAATCAATCGTTTTCTATTTTCATACCCTTAGGGTTGGTTTTTTTCCCAAATTTTTATGGGACCATCTTCGGAGTATATGATGAGTATACGGAGTATACTCTTTCCAATAAAAAAGAATTTTTAAAATCGGACTATTTTGTAAAAAGTTATAAAAAAATATATACGTGTCGAATTGAGAACCTCCTCGGTTTTTTTCGTCGGTTAAAAAGTATAATTGAAGGCACGATTTAGTAAACGTGATATGTAACGATTTTTTAGTTTTTCATTTATGACCTAATGAAAGTGTTATGTATACGTATTATAAATGAGGTCACATTTATTGTTTTAATATATTTATCAGATGCCATTACATGTACATTCTGAACTATCTCTGATTGACCTCTAGTGTTGCCAGTATCCCAATCCTTAATAACTACTTATAACAACATTATTTATTACTACTACGATACGTTTCTGTTCTCACAAGGTTAACGCAAAAAGGCTTAGAAATGAAAGTTCGTCTTGGCGCAATCATCCGTATGTCGACTTATTCGTATCAACGGGGACGTTGGTTCGAATCTCACCGGTCACCACTTTTGTAGTCCGGTGAAGCTGTTAAGACCTTGCTGAGTCAATAGCGTAGTCATTGCGAAAAACAAGGCTTAGAAATGAAAATAAGTAAAAGTATCCAGACTATATTATATGACTAGTTGATTCCTGCGGATTAATCTGCGTCGTTTGTTATCTTAATTGCTTTGTTATATCTCAAAGGGCTTAGGCAGCGTTATCGACGCAAGCTCTCAGTTGGTTTGACTTTTTGCGATACTTCTAACAATTATCGTTATATTTCAACCGATTAAAAAAAAATGACAAATGATATACCTAAACCTTTCTCGTGAATCACTTTATATATTAAAGAAAACCGCATAAACAGACAGACATATAGACCTACGCGGGAGGACTTTGTTTTATAATATGTAAGTGATATAGTTTAGAATATAACCAAACTTTAGAGCGTATTCCTGTCAAGTAAAACTTTGTGGCGTATTACCTACTATCTAGTCATATCTTCAATTTTAACAACACTTTAGAAGTCATGACGTATAAGAATAAGATCATAAGATATAATTGTAAGTAGCAGTAACAAAGTTAGTTTATGAATAAAATGACATTGGTATATGTTTAATGTCTCTATGAAAACAGTTACAAGTGTCGTAAAGTACGAAACTGTGTAACAAATGGCGTTTGGTTTTTTTGGTGGGATTTTAGTCTGTCATGTAGTGAATTTTATATTTTATTCATAATCTTGACTCTATATTTTGTAACTTTGGTGGTGTTTTACGTAATATAGTTAGTTTATTGTGCATAAGTGAAGTGAATGGAAAATACTACGGAGCATGAAATTCTGAGATTCCTAGAAGGTTCTAACAAGGGATCCATCATATTGTTAGAATATTGACTGACGCAATATTAAAGTGATCGTACGACGCTTGTAATATTATTGACTACGCGACAATGGCAGTAATAATCTGAAAGATTGTTTGCCAAAAATAAAGTTAAAAAAATGGCGTTTGTTTTCTAACATCAGTGAACCCCAAAAAGTAATTCGGTTGTTTTGTGTGTGTACTGAACAAATTTTACGCTTACTCGTCATTATGTTATCCAAGTATTTGTGTGAAGTCATTAGTGACTACCTACTCGTGAGGGTTTTTTTTTTATATTTCGTATCCGTCCAGTCCCTTTCCGATTACAATAGGATTTGGAAAATAGTTCGACAAATAACTAAGGAGTAAGTTCTTAGTTGAGTGCTGCCAGGTTTAGTCGACTTTGAGAAATATTTTCCTTGAGTATTCCTCTGATGAAAACAGTAAATATATATTATATTATACATTCTGGTACATGTGCTGAGCGTCGAAGTTTCTATTTGTGTTGTGTTTTTTTTTAACGGCGCCTTCTTTAAGTTGTGTTTCAATGTAAGAACATGTTGTCTAGGAAACTAAGAATATATAACAATTACTAGCTGTACCCGCATCTCCGCACGCGTTTTTTTTTTCAATTTGTATTAAAGAATTATAAGCTTGTGATACAATGTACAATTATAGAAATGCTCTTTAAAAACAATTGTAAGTACGTCACGCACTCGACTTACAGTAACATATAACGTGTTCATTAGATATATAAATATTAACAACGTGCCAAATGAGGTTTTCCATCAGCATCATATTTGGTATTTTAATCCACCACATAACTACCTCAGTGCTCACTTACACTGTATAAGGATCTAGTGAAACAATAATTTAAAATATTATTATAAAGATTTACATTTATATTACATTTAATATATATTGCCGTTATAATTAGGATTTAGTGACTACACAAAAAATAAGCGCTTGTCTGTTCCGAAAGAAATTGTATTATGGAACTCTTTACGTAATACGTATACGTTTATTATTCGGAAAACCCCTTCTATCTTCAAAGTTACTAATAATTATAATGTATTGTAAACAATAAGCTGATAATTATTTCTCTAATTAAAAATAAATAATGTTTTTAATTCTTGAAATCTTGATACATTTCATGCAGACAAGATCGCGGGTAACAGTTAGTCTAAAATAGAATAACCACAATTACTTTTTATAAGGTTCACTATCTACCAGTCAAAGTCCCGTGAAAATTGGTCGAACTGTTTTAGTAATCACATCTAATGAAGCCACGGTTAACAGTTAGTCTAAATTGAAAAAGATTAAATTAGTTTTTATAAGGTTCGCTATCTACCAGTGAAAGTCCCGTTAAAATCGGTCTAACCGTTTTGGAGAAAGCGATGTGGGCGAAGCCACGGTTAACAGCTAGTGTAAATTAAAATAACCTAAATTACTTTTTATGAGGTCAACTATCTGCTGATGAAAGTTCCGTGAAAATAGGCCAAACCGTTTTGGAGAAAGCATTGCGAACGAAGCCGCGGTTAGCAGCTAGCCTAATTTAGAGTAGCCTCAATAATCCGCTGTAATTTCAGCTATATGCCAGTGAAATTCCCGCTAAAATCAACCCAGCTGTTTTGGAGATTACCCGGAACAAACAGACAGAGAGACCGACAAAAATTTTAAAAATTGCATTTTTGTTATTAGTAACGTGTACACTTTCGTACCCAATTAGTACAACATTTTTATTTTGATATTACATAAAGACGCTTCATTTTTATTATATGTATACGAACCGGTTCACGAAAGTATGTGTTTTAACTTGATTAACGGTAAGCTGTGTTTATAATGTAATATATGAATACTGGGATGTGATGAGATATTAACGTTACTGTACTGTAACTTTTCAAAAAGTCTCATAGGGTTGGTGTTTACTTGAGTATAATGAAAGCTCATGTTGTGTGTTCGAATTTTTCTTTCTAGAAACGCTTTGAAATTAAAGTGATATTATATTCTCAGTATTCCCGGGAAAATAACCCCGGTATTCAAACGAATGCGTCCAAATAAAGAGACAGTATCACGCGAATTTCAACACATTTTTATTGCTGACGTGAATATGATGCTTAACGATCTAAAACCGGTATTTCTGACGTTTTTAGCTTTTTTATAAGCGTGAGCGTTTGTTTTAACTGGTTTATTTTTTGATACAATTTGGTTATGAATCACCATTTTAAATATTTTTTTGTTTTTTCCAGTAATTTTCATATATTATTATACCACCATTCCTTTTAAGTGACGCTTTAAGTCCTTTATCAAGCTAAGCTAAGCTACATATTCATATTTATATGAGTTATTGAAACATATGTGTATCAAGCATACATATCTCAACAACTCTTATATATATTTTGTGTCGGATATTTTTTTTTAACTATTTCAGTTCGATAAGGGAAAATAACTAATGTTTTTTCATAAAATGGGTTGCAATAATTTTACTGGGATCAGTAAAAATTGGCTTCTTCATCTCTATTATTGATTGTTTAAAAACCTTAAGTTCAAATTGCATTAATCGAACGTTTCGAAAATATGTTTTAACTCGCGCGCTTAGTACAAAAAGAGCGTATCACAGCAGTTGGTTTCATGATAAAATGACAAATCCCAAAAGCCATCGAGTTTTTTTTTATTTTCAGCTAAGAAAAAGCTGCAGCTTGCTAGTAAATAAAAAAAATCATATTCTCCCTTTTTGATTCTGGAACGCTATGAATGACTATTGCAAATGATGAAAGTATGTAAATGTAAGATTTGTTTTATTTATACCATACTAGTTGATTCCCGCGACTTCGTCTGCCTCGTTTATTATCTCAATTGTTTTGTTATATCTCAAAGGACTAGGCAGCGTTTTCGACGAAAGTTCTCAGGATGCTTGACTTTTTCCGACACTTCCAACATTTATCATTATATATAAACCAATTTTCAAAACTCTTGACAAATGATGTACCTAAACCTTCCTCATGAACCACACTATCTATTAATTAAAACCGCATGGAAATCCCTTCAGTAGTTTCTGATTTTATCGCGAACAGACTGTCAGACGTGGCTGAGGACTTTGTTTAATTTTTTGTGCTCAAATCTCTATTTTAGTGGTAGTCCGGTGAAGCTGTTAAGACCTTGCTAGGTCCATAGCGTAGTCAGTTCGAGAAAAATAACTATTTTAGTGCCTTTGTATTACTGCATAGCAAGTGATTCTCTATACATTTTTTAATAATTATCTTTGAAGATTTCTCGCCTACAATTGAATAGAGTTACGGGTATTTGATCCCACTTTGCACATACATATAAATTTACCTTATCTTACATGAGCTTAAAGTAAGATTTAAAGTACGAGCGGTGCCTGTCTGGGACTGAAATCTCATAAAACACTATCCAATAACAAGAATAAAAGAAGCGCTACGTCTCAATTAAGTACTGTTCAGGATAATGAACCTTAAATCAACAAGCGTAAAGTTAAATAACACATAACAGTTACTTCTATGCAGAGTCCTTAAGAATGCGTCATTCGAGATCGAATCGTGTGGGTAACAAGGTATCAAGGACACCATGATTTTTTATCATTATTTCGGTCTGTCTTTTGGTATGCAAAAAAAAAATGACTCCGTTCCTTATGATCATTCTAAATGCAAATTGGGGATAAAAAAGCAATAAACTTAGATATAGGTATTGAGTACGAATTAATGCAATATTTTTAAAAAATATGTTTAATTTTTGATGCAATGTTTTCTTTTACTAAGATAAAAAAAATGAAATGTATTTATTATACTTTGTAAAAATGTTTACACGGACTAAAGAATTCTGATAGTCTCCAAGAAGAATTCACAAAATACTTATTCGAAAACGATTCACGAAAATTATAAATTTATTCGTATTAAATTACAATATTTATCACGTACACTCGTCGCCAAACATTTTGACCGCTCTTAATAGAGTTACCCAGAACACAAATTTATATTTTGTAATCAATGATATTACAAGTAATATCATTGATTGTGATAGTTATACTACTTCGGTAAATATTTAGGTAGAGCTCGTTGTAGTCCGATGAAGCTGTTAAGACCTTGCTGGGTCAATAGCGTAGACATTTCGAAAAAAAAAAGATAGAGCTCGTAGCGCATTGATAGTAAGTAAGTCCTACAGTTAGGAATGGCGATATGAGATTGATTAATCAATTATATTTTAGAGATATGTAGATAAATCGAAGGTTTTAATTGATTTACATTTTATTTACATTATTAAAAATTGAACCGATTCGTATATATGACACTATCACATACTATACTGACTATAACATCGTTATTCGATTTTTTTCGTTTTAGATAAAAATAAAACAATTTGTAATTTAAAAAAAAGCTCATCAAATATATACTTATAAGAGATTGATTTTTTGGATAAATTATCTCATGAATCGATTCCACAGATGTACATAATTCGGATCGATTTAAAAATACCTTTTTTTTGTGAAAAGTCGCCATCCCTAACTTAGAGTATTGCACCGAAGCGCTGCGGATTCGACCCCCAGACTTAACGGAGTTTAGAATGATAATTCTCAGTTTTGTATATAGCAAACAAATATTTGTATATATGTGATTATCAGTTGTTTGGTTTATTATATCAGAAGCTTGTCTTAATATGGAATTAAATTATGTGGATTTGTATTCTGATAATTATTTATTTTAGGAGCCGAGTGCAGAAGGAATTTTCAAAATTTCATCATTATAGAATTTGATAATACGTCAAAAGATATAAAGAAAGAATCATTGATTTATCATAAAACACTGATGTATAAATAATGTATTTTAAACTTTGAATGAATTTAGCAAAAAAATTAAATACCACAACTATTTTAAACGCAATTTCATCAAATTTATTTTTCGGTTTTAATCCAATGAGACTTTAGCGTGTAACAGTTTTTTGATCAACACCTTATGTTGAGCATTTTCAACTTACAGAGATCGATATGAAATTCGTGAAATACACAGAAGATATAACAGCGCCCGTTGGACATTCTGTTACTTTCGAGTGCGAAGTGGATGTACCAGCTGAGAAGTTGGTTTGGCGGTGGAGGTCAGCCGACGGTCCTGAGGGGAAGTGGGAGGACGTATCTTCAACCACCGGGAAACTGCTTGTCTCCAACGAGTTCTTAACCAAACTGGTAGTTGAAATTAAAGAGGATTCACAAACTGCATTTTATCAGGTACATAATATCGGGCCTTTGAATTAGAAGTAAACAACAATCATTAAATCAGTTCAAATCATAATTATTCGATTTGCTATAATTACCTGTAACTGAGACGAGATAAAAAACTATTCTATATTTCTATATAGATTTTTATAGGACGCGGTTTACAAAATCGTTCCAATACCCTATATAGATTGTTATTTATAGTTTTTTCATGAGGTTATAAATTTAAATAATCCTATAGTTTTAAATAAAAAGAAATTATGTCTAACAAAAAAATTATATCTAAGAATCATCCAAGTGACCGGTAAGTATAAAAAAAATCATGAAAATCGGTCTTGCCGTTTTGGAGTAGTAAAATTACAAACTTATGCTCACAGGAATTATACGATAGAAAGATGCGTGAGAAAAAACTTTGAATTCCATTACACAAATAGATATCTCAAGAAAATTACAACAAAGAATAATATAATCGCGCGGCACAATTAGTAATTGTACAATTATTCGGTTGTACAGATATACGTTTATATACATTATTACTTTATATAAATTATTCCGCACTTCGGTCAAGGTATCCATTTTAACGTTGGCAAGTATACAAGAATGTACCTTTGAAAGTGAAAATACGTTTTTACACTCTTACTATTCTTACTATTCAGAAACATATAATAAATGCATGTAAGACTAGATGACACCCACAACTTCTTCTATTATCATAACGATATATTTTATGTGCATAAAAACAAGCCGTACACCGCTTGCCCCTTTTGTCTACGACAAGAAAACACATCGCTGAATCGCGTATTGTTTATAAAAATCGTAGTTTCTTAAACAACTCTAATAATATTAAATGAAAATATCGTGATAATTTTCATTTAAGACAAGGACCAAGTAAGTGTTTAAGAAGTGGGAATAAAAAATTCTGATAGAAATGTACCTAATAGTTTTTAAGTAATGCGTGCACCTCGGTAGACTTCTATGATTTATATAGATTTTACTAACTAACGCACAAATGACACTGTGGTTGGAATTTAGGAAGCTCCGAAAATGGACGGCAGAAGTTAGTCAAATGTAATAAAAACGGACTTGTGGGTAATATAATTTTTAGGTGAGTCACGCGGTATAATCAAACGGGTCGGTCTTCGAAGATATAGTACCTTCTATCTGGGTACGAACAAAAAAGGTTTTTGATCTTTGCCGTACTTTTAAGTCGTGCATCTCTCTGCCAACACTAAATAATAACAAAATTATAATATACATGTATAATTAAGTGCAGTGCCCTTAAACTTCCGTAGTCATATATTATATATGTGTAAATATCTCTAATAATCACTCTATGCATATTAAACCGGTTTAAAAGTAACTTTTCGACTACAAATTGTATTATTACAGTGCGTGGTTTTGTATGGATCGGTGATTCTGGTGTCAGTGCCCTCTCGGCTCAGTATCGCGAGGTTAGATCTTAGTCAGAATAATCCGGAGAGAAGAGTAATTACAGCGCCAGTACATAATACCGTCGTACTGCATTGTAAAGAACCAATCTCTGAACCTCCTGTTGATCTGAGCTGGTGGAAGGAAGAGCCCAAGGTAATTCTTTTTTTTTTTTAATTATATAAGAAATTGTCTTTCAGACTTTACGTAATTCTTTAATCTAATAGGAGAATAATGCAAGGGTTAGCTGGTATAGATCAAATTTCCCGCCGAGTATTCAAACCTAATGTTTTTTTTTAAATATGCCTCTGTTATATTATGGAACGTGAAATAAGCAGTACGAAATCAGTCTGTTTGGTTGCTTTTCAAAACTTATTGAATTCAAAGTGATTAATAGTTTCTAAAATGGAATTCACTTATACACATTTTCTGGTTGCCTCTTTTCTGAATCTCATTCTATACTTGTGAATAACAATATTTTTTTTTTCGTTTATTATAATTACCAGATTTCAGGATATGTCAATGCGATTTTTTCTAGAAAAAAACTTAAAAAGAAATAATTGCAGGGTTCAAGGAAGCCTCTGGAGACTCCTTACGGTGTGCTTATTATCGATAATGCGACAGCAGAGGATAGTGGCACTTATGGGTGTCAAGCAACAAATGTACTAAGTGGACAAACAGTAGATTTACCTGAGAAGACTCATTTAAAAATTCAACATGAGGAAACTACTGAAGCTAGGTGAGGCATTATTATCTTCTGAGAACGCAAATATTGGTCACCGGGACTCCGAGGAGGAGGCCCGGCTGTATGGCAGCTACAGGGAGCGCAGGAAGATCCTGCAGGCTGCCATCAGCCGGGCGAAGGAAGCGGCATGGGAGGAACTGCTGCAGACGCTGGAGGGGGATCCTTGGGGGCGCCCGTATCGGATCGTACGCAATAAGTTGCGATCCTGGGCGCCTCCGGTGACGGAGTCCCTCCTGCCGGAGGTGGTGGCGAGGGTCGTGGGAGAGTTATTCCCCGACCCTCCGTCGCTCTCGATTCCTCCCATGCCCCCGCCTCGGATGGAAGTTGAGGAGGTGTTAGACAGTCCTCCTCCAATCACGGAGGGGGAGATGGGGAGGGCTGTTGAACGCCTCCTCAACCGGCGGAGAGCGCCCGGCCCCGACGGGGTTCCGGGCCGGGTGCTCAGCCTTGCGCTGGGCCATCTTGGGGGGTGGCTTCGGGAGCTGTTCGACCGGTGTCTGGCGGTCGGGCAGTTTCCGAGGCTCTGGAAGTTGGGGCGGCTCTGCCTCATAGCGAAGGCGGGCCGCTCTCCTGATTGCGCGTCCGGATATCGGCCCCTCGTCCTGCTGGACGACGTCGGGAAGGTGTTGGAGAGGGTTGTTTCTTCCCGAGTCGTTCAGCACCTGGAGGGGGTGGGACCGAATTTGTCGGACGCGCAGTTCGGCTTCCGGACAGGACGTTCCACAGTGGACGCCCTGTGCCTCCTAAAGTCGCTGTCGACGGAGGCTACCTCCCAAGGGGAGAGGGTCTTGGCGGTGTCCCTAGACATCGCCAACGCCTTCAACAGCCTGCCGCACGGTGTCATACGAGAGGCTCTCCGATATTTCGGAGTGCCTCCGTACCTGCGGCGGCTGTTGGAGGCGTACCTGGAGGACAGGGAAGTCGCCTACGTCGACGGCGACGGGCGGATGGTCCGGCGGGTTACAAGGCGGGGCGTTCCACAGGGGTCGGTCCTGGGGCCGCTCCTGTGGAACATGGGCTACGACTGGGTGCTCCGCGGCGCGCTCCCGTATGGAGCGCGTCTAATCTGTTACGCGGACGACACCCTAGTCGTAGCCCGGGGGGGCGAATGGAGGGAAGTGGAGCGCCTGGCTACGATGGCCACAACTCTCGTGGTCAGGCGTATAAGGAGGTTGGGCCTCAGGGTGGCCCTCGAGAAGACCGAGGCCATACTTTTTCATGGGCCTCGGCGGGGCCACCACCTGGGGCCCACATAATGGTGGAGGGCGTCCGGATCAGGGTGGGGGCTCAAATGAAATACTTGGGCCTCACCCTGGACGGGCGCTGGCGTTTCGAGCCCCATTTTGCGGGGCTCGGACCGCGAATTGCTGGAGCTGCGGCGGCACTCGGCCGGTTGCTCCCCAATGTAGGAGGGCCGGGTGCCGGGTGCCGTCGACTCTTCATGGGAGTCGTGTGGGCGATGGCCGCCTACGGGGCACCGGTCTGGGCTGATGCCCTCGGTGCCACCAACGTGCGCGCGCTGCGCAGTACGCAGCGTATGGTGGCACTGAGGGCAATCCGGGCATACCGGACGGTGTCATCGGCGGCGGCCTTTACGCTCGCCGGTTCCCTTCCCTGGGAGCTGGAAGCTGGGGTGCTCGCTGCCGTGTATGAATTCACGGCGGCGAGGAGGCGTAGTGGGGAGCCTCCGGCTCCCAGGGAGATAGACGTTAAAAGGCGGGAGTTGCGGGAGGGGGCTATAGGGAGGTGGATGCAGGACCTGGCGGACGCGCGCTTCGGGAGGCACACCGTCGACGCCGTCCGCCGGGTCCTGCGGGAGTGGATTGGGAGGAGATGGGGCTCCCTGTCGTTCAGGCTGGTACAGGTGCTGACCGGACACGGTTGTTTCGGGTGGTACCTGCACCGGATCGCTCGCAGGGAGCCGACCGCCGCCTGCCATGAGTGCGGTGCTGTGGAAGATACCGCGCAGCACACTCTCTCTGAGTGTGCTGCGTGGGAGGTGGAGCGCCGCACTCTGGTGGCGGTGGTAGGAGAGGATTTGTCGCTGCCGAGCGTGGTCTCGTCCATGCTCGGCAGCGAACAGGCGTGGCGAGCGGTGGCCTCCTTTTGCGAGGAAGTCATCTCGCAAAAGGAGGCAGCGGAGAGGGCCCGCGAGGCGGACCCCCTCAGTGGCCGTCTTCGTCAGCGGAGGACCGGCAGGAGGAGGCGGCGATTTGCCCAACTCCTCCTGCCCCCGTAGCTGGACCTGAGGGGATGTAGTCGGGGGGCTCATCCCCTCATTGCACAGGTCCGGCGGACGGGGGGGGGCAGCTGGCGTGTACCCAGCTGCCTCTCTATAGGTGGGAGCCCGGCGGCAACCTTCCGCCGGGTGGGCCGTTGGGGCGGCTATTCAAGGGGAATAGCGAAGAACGATCCCTTGCCGCCCCAACATCACGGTCTGTCGGTACACCGTGGGGTTTTAGTCCGTGCGAGCCGGACATAATTCATCCTCTCCCCCGGGAGAGTGGGTATCCATAAGGGATTTCCCCACGTTAAAAAAAAAAAAAAAAAAAAAATTGGTCGATTTCAACCCACGTTTGTTTATATTTTCTCGGTCTTTAGAAATCTATACAGATAAGAATCAATTTGCTGAATGTATGTAAGTGCCTTTTCTTTTCGTGTTTCTAATTGTTAGGACAGGCTTTATATCAAAGAAACTATTCGAAAAACCACACGGAAAAGTGAAAAACTTGGATTAAATAATATCTATACCAAAAATTAGTCAGACAGAAGACTACTAAGATTTTCAAAAATATTAAGAGAATTCATAAATTCCCTCAGTTGTTCAGATACCATTTTTATTAATATTTCATGATTTTGTAGTACTATTGTATCTAGGGAAGATTTCGTATCATTTTCTTCATAATAATTGTGCGAAGCCGGCGGAAGCGGCTAGCTTCTTATAAATGTTGTAAACATTTGTACTGCCCCTTGGAATTTTGTCCAGAGTTATGTACCAAGATGATATCGTATGCTGTTATAATTTTTTATAAGTCCACCGCTAGAGATACCCTTATGTTGAAAATCTGTCGCCAAACACCTGTTGGTGTGTTTCGGTTTGATTTGATTTGATACACTTGAGAGCCAGTCTCCTGTAGGTTTAACGTGTTTACTATCTCTGGCCATATCGTAATGTTAAATGTTAAATCAGATTGTATTCAAACGTTAAAACCTATAAGTATGTTATTTAATTTTTCTAATTTTATTATACCTCCGTTTTGTTAACATATTACTTTTTTAATTATTATTGTAACAAGCTTCGTCGACGTTGTCATATGCACGTTTGTTTAAGGTAGTTGTTTAAAATGTATCCTCTTTAATTTCAGATTGTGTTATATTCGTATGTTTAAAAAGTTTTTTTTTTGCTTGTGTTGGGAGAGAATAGGGAAGGTGGAGTAGGGGAGAGAAACGGGAGGAGGGGCATATGGTCTTCCGGCGCTTTCACTGACCAAACGAAAGGCAACAATGCAAGCACTGTTACTTCACGTGGGTCTTTCTGTGGGTCGGGAGATAGTATCGAGGGCAGCCGACCCATTCATGCTGAAACCAGTAATAGCTTCAGCGTGGCTCTACCACTTTTATGTTAGTTAATGTTCTCACATAGTTAACTTTGTAAGTATTTTATGCAATTACGTAAGGGACTGTATTGATTAACTTTTTAAGAATAAAAATTTCAACCAATACTAGTAGAACGCGCAAATACATGAGAATTATAATAATGCTACTTTAGTAACATTATATAAATATTAAACTATATGATGGGTAACACCATAAGCCTACAACGATACACTAAGTGTAGCTGTCGAAAAACCCTTTTAGCATTTGATTGACTTCTCGAGGGTGATCGTCAGTTATGCAGCTATTAGAAAATGCCTTACTGGTTCAATTAGGAATAATATACATTTTTTTAATCTTAAGATTCCTCGAATCCGAAGACTATGTAGGCGTGAAGGACAGTGAAGGTGCTATAACAATGCCGGTATCACCTAACGGTGTCCTTCGTCTTTGGTGTGGTGCGGTCGGATCTCCACCTCCGAGGATTACTTGGACATGTGAAGGGAAACCTGCATTGCAACACCGACATGACAACATGCTAACTATATCACCTTTCACATCTACTCATCAGGTTTGTAACCCTTAAATGCATAGCGTCTCAAAAATCTACTAGCCATAATAAAAAAAATATTTTTGGGTGTATGCCATAGTAGCTCAAGACATTTAAACAAAATAAATAAATATACTAGCAAAATCCGCTCAAATTTTAATGGCACTTGACGAATTCTTTGTACTTAGTTGTGTATAATTTGTGAAGATATAAATTATAAAAAAAAAACATTTCTTTTGTTGTTTATAAACCTGTACAACTCCACAAATCGAATAATTTTTGATTAAATATTAAGAAATAATGCATTCAAGGGTCAACATTGCGTTAATGAAGTTCCTTTACTCCAAAGACATGTAGCAACAGTTGGAAATGTTAAATTTCGCAGGGTATTTATTCATGTTCAGCAAACGGCATCCGTCGTTCGTGGAAAGTGATGGAACTTCAATCGCCTTATTGGGAAGGTTCAGCAGAAAGTGTTAATGCTACAGAGGGTGGTAGTGCTCATGTGAATTGTGGTACGGCCGTTGGTTATCCCACTCCGACCGTGTATTGGGTGTTGAATGGTGAACTGTTGAAGGATGGAAAAGGGATTAAGACTACAGGTGCGTATTTTAATGCTTAAAATGTTACAAAAGTAGAATAGTATGTAATCTAGGAATTTTAGCCTGAAGTTTTTTTTGATACTATTAATTATTTATGTAACTTACTCACTTCCTAGCTTTCTAAGACTTTATTTATGCAGAGTTTAACATTTTTTGTAGCGTATTTCTTGTTTATATAGAAATGAATTATTTTTATTGAACTACAATACTTACTGTTTTAAGATCATCATTGTTATCATCAGCTTGTCAGAGACCCACTGCAGGGCCATAAACTTCTTCGCGAAGGAGTATATAATTTTTTTTTATTATTGTTATTCCATTCTGCAAACTCTTGGACCTTTTTTCCTTACATGTAGTATTTTGTATACGTAAAAATCCGTGAGCAAATTTTTTTTTTATTAGTAATTTATCAAATATTAACTGTTCAACTATTATTAACTATTTTTGGTTTAATGACGTTATTGTTTTTATAGCGCTTGCATTTCCATTTCAATTTGATGAAGAAGGAGTATATAATAGGTATATAATCACCACGCCAGTATACAGTGTATTGGCGATTTCAAACTCTGAGAAGTACACAGTTCTGTGTTATCCCACATTCAGTACAAGAGCGTTTCTCACGTTCATGTTTCCTCGCGATGTTTTCCTTCACCTTCCAGCCGATAGTGCTACCAATTAAAATAAGTAATTGTACGCAACTTCACAAGAATTCATAGGTACATGCCCGTGCTTCGAACCAAACCATTGAACCACCGCGACTTAAAATCAGTGTCCTGTTTATCAAACATTACAAGTCTCACTATATATATATATAACACGAACTTTTTTACAAGTTCTTGCAAATGAGGTTTATCAATTATATTACTCTATAAACTTAAAACTTACGAGGACATTTTCTAGAAGTTTTTGTGAACTTTTATTTTTAATTTATAATTTTTATTATTGTTATGTTATTCTGCAGACTCTTGGTCCGCACCTTTTTTCTGCTTACATGTAGTATTTTGTATACGTAAAAATCGTGTCCGTGAGCGTTTTTTTTAATAGTAATTTATGAAATATTAACTGTTCAATTATTATTTACTATTTCTGTTTTTTTTTTTATATGTTATATTATATGTTGGTAACATAGAAAATAGTAACTAGAAATAAAGCTGTTTCCAAATGATTTGCTTTTGTGTATGCTATGATTGTCCTCCAAGTTCTTCTCAGATAGTTTCTATATAGCTAAGAGGTTGTTCTTTTTTAATTTACTCTCGTTTTTATCATCTAGTTGGATTCATGGGTGACACGTCTAGAAATAAGGAGTCTATAGTCCACAAAGAAATTAACCTATAAAGGTTCGCTACTAAGGCGATGGTAGCGGGTAAGATCGTGTGCCTCACATCCAGATACCCCATCAATTATATCAATAATAAGTAAATCAAAGAACTCCCCTCCCCCAAAGTTGCAGTTAAAAATGAAAATGATATTAAAATATTCCTTTTTCATGCTGTAGATTCGGATCTAAGTATAGATCATTTGGAGAAACGTCACGCCGGTATAGTCCAATGCTTTGCGTGCAACCGGCTCGGCTGTTCATACTTAGCCGCTATGCTGACTGTCGTGCCTCTACAGATTTCTGATCAGGTATTTTATATGTAATTCATCGACTAACCGTGCCTATTAAAGTGGTCGCCTAGATAATGGCCGACAAATTCGTCATCTAAAAGAGTCAAACATAAACAATACAGATTGAAATGTGTTCATAGTCTTTTTTTAACTTAAGCTTTGCTTTAGAAGTTATACTTCTATCGCAATTTAGATTAAAAGTATCACTCTCAAGGTTGCCTTAGCTCAATATGATTTGTTTGCGAGCAACAAGCTATTCTATTGTTGTTTTCTTTTCTGTAGTCCAGTGAAGCTTTTAAGACCTTGCTAGGACAATAGCGTAGTCAGTTCGAGAAAAAAAATCTGTAGGGTTGCGTTTCAATAATGTTAACTCGTTTTTACAAGGCAAGTTGATAGATAATATGCCATGTCTGCACTAAACACTATGAAAGAATCGTAACTGAGGTGTGAAAGAGTCGCGGTTTGCCGACTACTGACCTAGACCGATGATAGATGGAAATTAAAATTTCCTGATATTTAATGTGTATCATACTGGTTGGATGATTTTTTTTAAACACTATTTGAAAGTTTTGACCACAGTTTTATATGTTCTTAAATGATGATTTAATGTTTTATATTACATTTAAGGTTTAATATGGTAAACAAGCTAAGTCTAGAGGGACTTCTTCTTAAGCGTAACAACCGGAACACAACTATAAATGTTTGGCGATATGTTTCCAACTTAGTTAATTTGGCTAACAAGGCCACCACCTTTGGAGTTTTTCGCGGGATTTTAGTTTGTCATATAGTGGATTTTATTCATACTCTTGTGTTATCTGACTCTATATTTTTTAAACTCGGTGGTGTTTACGTAATATAGTTAGTTTATTGTGAATAAGTGAAGTGAATGGAAAATAATATCACAGATCATGAAATTCTGAGATGCCACAAAAACTCCCCGGAAGGGAGCCGCCGTCTTGTTAGAATATTGAAATAATTACCCGACGCTTGTAATATTATTAACTACACAACAATGAAAGTACTAATCTGAAGGATTGGTTGCCAAAAATAAAGTTAAAAAAAGGCCACAACCTAGTTTCATCACAATGTGTTCCTTTAGCGATAGCTCCGACTCAGACTCAGAATTGGCGCGGTGTCCCAACTCGCTATCAATTAAGCCATAAATTATTAATGAAACTGGGTCTATACTAGAAGAGGCCGCAGAAAATGAACCTGACCTAAAATATTGAAACATTCTACTCCCTCACCTTTTGATAAATAACTGTTGAATTTTAAAAAACACTTAAACAAGTGTCTTGTTTATTGATTCAAAGGGATATATATTGTTTCATTTCTAAACTTTGACATACCATTTTACGGCTTTAAAGGTTACAAATTGGAAAATCCCTTCACAAATGATGTCCACAGTACGTATAAAGTATTATTAACATTTGATTTGAATAATTGTCCAAAACGAGCAAAACAAGTCAGTAGATTTAAGGCATGTTTGTGATTCTTAAAAATTGTTGATATTTTTCGTGGAATTTTCACATTTATCAATTGAGTCTCGGCGTGTGGTTTGAAACAATACGTATTTGTTTATTTTCGCATTGAGCGAAGCTGTTTACTGCTGTAATATCACTGTGTAGCAAAAAATTTTAATATGAACTTGCATTGACTCGAAATTGTTTTACAGGATTATTCTGCTGAGATGCCAAAAACTATGCAATTTTCATCTCAACCACCTAAGAGGCACAACAAAAAGAATCCCAAGAAACAGAAACGTAAGTTACATATCGAATTAACTTATGAATACAAATGAAATTGTGTTTCATGGATTAATATTTTATGTGCCGAGTACTTAGTAAAACTATCTGCCATATGACTTATATCATGTTTGCTATTTGTTGACAATTTACAAGAGTTCCTAAAAGTTCACCAATAAAATAATTTGCTTTAGGGTTAGAGTAACATCGATGCTGATATCGATACTAATTACCTTAAATAAACATCGATATTCATTGGATATCGACATAAATATAACGATGTTCTGTTGCTAAAAACAAGGATCTTTGCGAACTATCTCATCTATACAATCAAGTATATAATGTCAGCTCCCAGCACTCAAAATAAACTATTTTGTTTTGGGTGTTACCTTTAGCGTTGAGGTTTACTACAGGTAATTGTGCAACTCCCACAAAAGATTTTTTTTCATTAAAGCACGAACCCTTAAATTTTGTTCTTAAATTCTTTTAAAGTTCTATAAAATAATGTCCTCTGCCACCTCTGTATATCTGTTCGCAATAAATTCAAAAATGATTTAACGGATTTTCATGCCGTTTTCACTAGTGATACTAGTGATAAATTGATTCATAAGGAAGGTTTATGTATATAATTTGTCAAGGTTTTTTTTATTATCAGGGCGAAACAAGGTCTGTGGGGCCCGCTAGTTTATGATAAAAAAACGACAAATAACAAGTGTGAAAAGCACTTGTATAACAATTATATCACTTCTAATTTGTAATTTTTTTTAGCAGACGGTGAAGGAAAGCATCGTGAGAAAACTTAAACCTGAGATACGTTCTTTTAGTACTAGTGTATATGGGAATAATGTAGAAATGTGAATACCTCATACCTTTCCTTGGAAAGAAGCCTATGACTATAGTGAGTCTCTTATATAATGATGACGGGCAGTAGCGGATTTGCCCTAAGGTCAGAAGGCCCGGGCTTAGGGCGGCCAGATATTAGGGGCAGCCAATCCTGAAAAAAATTCACTGACATAGGGATGGCTGGTAGTTACTATATCCTGCAGCCTAGGGCAGGCAACACGCAAATCCGCGATTGATGACGGTGATGAATCTGCGAATAATTACACAAGAATTCAACTAACCAAATCTTATGACTCATTACAATACAGTTAAATTACATTCAGTTAAATATTTGATAGCCTTTATTAGATTAAGTGCACACTGCATACAAAATCCTTTTCGTTAAATCGTATTGTAAAGTATCCTATTTAACATTAAAGTTTCGTTATGTACGTAACTGTGTAACGTAACTGGCGTGGTGTTTATATCCACGCCCCATACCTTTCTTCGGCAAGAGGCCTGTGGAACCCGATGAGGCCTCCCACGGCAGCGGCTCAAGCCTAGGTTCGATCCCTCGGTAGGGAGCCCTTGAGTGCGTTACTTGCGCAATACGGTGACACACAAATATACATGACCGCTACAACACTACACGATCGCCGCCACACACGTGCACGCCTCTACATGCTTACACATGAAAGTGGAAGGGTTTACTTTTTTTTCCCTTATCGAACTGAAAAACTCTCAATTTTCCGATAATAAATGTATGGAAGAGTTGTTGAGGCGTGTATGCTTGGTACACATATACGTTTCAACAACTCATATATATATGAATAGTTAGCTAGGTTAGCTAAGATAGGTCGCGATTTTGCATGCAACAGGCAACAGCCAAGCCGAGGTGTGCCGTGCACCCTTGAGCTGGTTGCCAAAATAAAGTCGGCTGAGTGCCTTAAGCGCTCGCCTTAGTAGTCCGGCTGTTAAGCTGTTAAGACCTTGCTGGGTCAATAGCGTAATCATTAGGAAAAAAAAATAGGCTTATGGATTTGCAATAGATCTCTTAAACATTTATGTGTGATGAATTCATAAAATAATTATTTCGATTATTTACGGTACGTCTATACATATAATTAGAATTTAAATCTTACCGGTCTGTATTTTTTCGATTTTCGAGAAAAAAAATGTTGCAAGTGTTTAGAAATAAGTAATGGAATACATTTAAAACATTTTAGGAAATGTCCATCTGTCTGTCTGTCTGTATGACCACGCATCAATGCTAAAGTACTGAGTTCACAATAAAACCACAGCAAAAAATGATAAAGCATATCCTAGGAGTAACTAATTTTTCATTAAAATCGGTCCACTCTATTAAATGTTATTGTAATTTGATGACGACTGGAGTTAAGTACGAGAGAAGAGTAGTAATCTATACATATAATAAAAAAGAAGTGTCTGTAAGTAACAGCGAAATAAAAAAAATTCACTGATTAGCTATGAACGTATACACGCTACTGATAACAAAAATGCAATTTTATTAAATTTTTGTCGGTCTGTCTGTCTGTTTGTTCCGGATAATCTTCGAAACGGCTGAACCGATTTTGGCGGGAAGTTCACTGGCAGATAGCTAAAATTACAGCGGGTGACATAGGCTACTCTAAATTACACTAAGTGTTAACCGCGGCTTCGTCCGCAATGCTATCTCGAAAACGGTTGGACTGATTTTCACGAAACTTTCACCAACAGATAGTTGGACATCATAACAAGTAATTCAGTCTATTTTAATTTAAACTAGCTGTTGACCGTAGCTTTGCCCATAATACTATCTCCAAAACAGTTAGACCAATCTTCACGAGACTTTCACTGGCAGATAGCTGACCTTATAAAAAGTAATTCAGGCAATTTTAGTTTATACTAGCTATTAACCGTGGCTTTGCCGACAGTACTTCCTCCAAAAGGTTAGACCGATTTTTCGGGGACTTTCACCTTACCTTACAATAATTGGTTGAAGTTATTCTAATTTAGGCTAGCTGTTACCCGCGACGTTGTCTGTATGAAATTTAGCAAGATTTCAACTCATTCTTTATTTTTAATTAGAGAAATAATTATCAGCTAATTGTTTATAACTCGATATTATAATTATTAGTAACTTTGAAGATAGAAGAGGTCTTCCTAATAAGATTTTAGACCATAAACGTATTACGTAAAGAGGTCCATAATACAATTTCTTGCAGAACAGACAAGCGTTTATTTTTTGTATAGACATAAAATCGTAATTATAATGACAATGTAAATGTAAATCTTTATGATAATATTTTAGGTTATTGGTTCATTAGTTCCTTACACAGTGTAAGTGAGTACAAAGATAGTTATATGGTGGGTTAAAATCCCAAATATGTTGCTAATGGTAAACCTCACTATGTACATTGTTACTTTATATATATATATATATATATATTAGAATTGTTTTTAAAGAGCATTTCTATAGTTGTACATAGTCTCACAAGTTTATAATTCTTTAATACGATTTAAAAAAATCGTGCGGAACCGCGGGTACAGCTAGTCTATACTAATATTATAAAGCTGGAGGGTTTGTTTTTTTAATAGGTTGAACGCGCTAATATCAGGAACTATTGGTCCGATGAAGTCCGATGTTTTAAAATGGTTTATTTTTCTTCTGTGAGCTTCCACTGCGTGTTAGCCTAAAGTAACTATTCCACGCAAACGAAGTTGTGGGCAGAAGCTAGTTTTGTTATATGTTTTGTGACTTTTATGTATTAAAAATTGCAGCTATTATGAAACCGCCGTCGCGACCGAGCGTGACCCGTCTCACAGATCAAAGTGTAATGGTCACGTGGTCGCACGATAAAGTCGGTTTGCCGATACAATTTTTCAAGGTGAGTGGATGTTTGAACTCATTGTCATTGTTTTATCGCTAATCGAACTGAATTATTAAAATATAGTTTATTATGAAAAAATAGTTTTTGGAACGAAGTTCCTTACGGCAGGCTTGGAGGAGATAGGGATTTTGCTGCGCGACCGAACTGAAAAAAATGTGATAGTAAAACCGTAACGAAAAGTGCGTGGAATAAAACTGTTAAATGAGATGTGCGCAGACGCGACAGTCGTATACACAAGCGAGTAGTGTATCTTTCTCCATTTTTGTAATTATTTCTATTTCTATGTAATTTTATGTTGTCAAACAAAAATAAAGAGACATATTTTGTTATTTTAATTGATAATTTGAATTACGATTACATAAAATTGAGCACGATTTTTTTTTGCAAATTGTGTCGATTCTACATTAGCCGCAGGAACTTCGTTCCTACCTGGTGTCCCACGACACCACATTCTTTTTTTGTATAGTATTTGTCTTTCAATACTCTTGTTTAGTTTAATATTCTGGTAATCTATACTAATATGATAAAGAGATAGTTTCTGAGTTTGTGACGTAGGGAGTAATCTCAAAAACTACTGGTCCGAATTGAAAAATTATTTCAGTTTTATATAGCTCATTTATCGAGGAAGGTTATAGGCTATATATCATCACGCTAGGATCAATAGAGGCAGAGTACCAGTGATTCAGATCGAATCATAATATTTCAAAATCGCTTTTTTTCCTCTTGAGAGCTTCTGATGCGAACGAAGTCATGGGTAGAGGTTAATTAGGTATAAACTAGCGAATTTTGATATATGTTATGGTTGGTTAAAATTATTAACTAAGTAATATTGTTATCTAAAATTTCCATTAACTGTAACTATCTCATTATGATACTATTTTTAGTCTAAGCTAACTAAAAATAAAATATTCGTTTTTTTCGACAAACTTAAAAATTTCTTAACGGAGTTTAAAAAAATCTATCACCTTCCTTCATCTATTGTATTTCAGTGAAATAACATGGGCTGTATTGGAAAATGACATTAACGAAACTGTGAGCAAAACTAATTTCTTGCATATTTATAAAGGACTGTAAATATTCTGTATATAAATGATTGTACATCTATTTATATACTACCATAACCTGTACACAGAGTAACAAGGGACAATAGATAACTTAATAAAATATCATTTATATAACTGTTATTCATTTTCGTTCGGTATATTAATTTGAAACTAAAGTAAGTAAGAAAAAAAATGATAAAAGTAAATTTTTTTGTTGCGTTATCACGCTATAACTCCTGAACTTACGTTTTGAAATTGTAACGTCTAATTGAATACAAACTGTCATTGTTACGGAAAAGGACATAAGGTACCTACATTTTATTCACAAAAACAAAAGTCGAGTCAGTCGTAAGGACTGACGACAGAAGTGAAAACTCAAAATGGAATAATTGTTTTTTTAATGTTGAAATTAATAATAGTCTGAATTATTTAAATTCCATAGTTTGTAAATTGATTATTAACATTAGTTTTGCTTTTACATCTACTATCACTCCGAGAAATAATCATATTATATTACACTTATATTATATATACTTTTATACAGTTTATTAATTAATCTGAAAATTTGATGGTCTGCACAAACTCAATACAAAATATAAATATTACAAATACACAAGACGCTATACTACGAGTCGCTAGTATGACGCAAACGTAATACGTGAGCATGTTACGTTCATCGGTGACGGGAAATCATATGTTTTTCTCTATTGAATATTTTTAAAATTAAATTGCTTAACGCGGATAAAGCAGTCTACATTTCAAAAATTATTGTTCCCCGGGGAAACAAAATATATCAATATAATAAAGTTAGGTTTGATTTATTATTGTTAAAGGTTCACTAACTATAGGGAGGCACTGATTACAACAAACTCTAGACAATCCTAGCAATAATTAGTTTTAAATTTATTAATCAATTTGGCAACGTACTTGCGAATCCGTTGGTGTTGCTAATGTATATGGACTGCGATGATCGCTTACCGTCAGGTGACCCGCGTGTTCGTTTGCCCCCTATAATATATATTTATATTACATATTGGGCTGCATAAGCTCAATAAAAAAATTTAATATTACATGTAGACAGGCCGCTATACCTCGTGCATGTCGAGTTCATCGGTGACGGGAAACCATTTTTGTTTCCGTATCAAATATACAAAACATATTTTAGTAATTTAATAAGTTAGCTTGCTATTATATTATTAAAGGTTCAATATAGAGAGGCGCCAAATACAACAAACTCCACCAATGCTCAGTGGAACACAGCTAACCAAGAGATACCGCCACACATTCACTCCTATGAAATAGACGGACTCGCACCTGACAAATATTACAAGTAAGTGTCGACACACGTAATCGCAATTTTTATTAACGTGTTTTTTTTTAGTGGAAACATCTAGTAGATTATTATTGCCATCGTCAAGTAGTAAGTACAAGTGTCCCGACTTCAATGATCCAACAAGAGGTGGCTCCCTTGTTAGAAATTTCCAGGGAGTTCTGTGGCAAATCAAACTTCACTTGTGCACATTAACTAGATTATATTATTTAAAATACCACCAATATTAGAAAATATTGTGCTAAATAACACAAGATTAATAAAATATAAATTCTAACTATATGACATTCCAAGATACCGCTTTTTTTTTTTCTCGAACTGACTACGCTATTGACCTAGCAAAGTCTTAACAGCTTCACCGGACTACGACAAACACTACTGACATCGCTAATTGGCTGTTTGGGATATCACGCGATTTAGGATGCGTTCAGAAATCCATCATGCTATAAATTAAACGACCTTTAAACGAACAATTCTTGTGTATTTTGTATACATTCAGGATCTCGGAAACGGCGTTATCTATTTCCGTGAAACTTAGTATGTAGGTAGTTTCGGGGACGATAAATCAACCTAGATTTTATTGATAGAAACCTTTTTTTAACTGAGATTTCAGGCAATGAAAAAATATACCTAAAATATAAAGGTAAATTTCACCGCCGCTGTCAAAACAAAAATAGCTCAGGTGGAAATTGGTTGCTTCGAAAATCTGCGTAACCCTAGTTCGAATCCGAGTGTATATACCTTGTTTTTTTGTAATGATAATTTTGTAAGACAAACCTTTCAATTATATAAATTTTAAATTTATTATTATATAATATTAAATTTTATTATTATTATTATAAGATATTTTTTTAAATTATTTTCTTATGTAAAAAAAAGTTAATTGTATGAGGCAAACCTAACTGTTTCTTTTAATTTAAAAATGATTTTTAGAGAACCGAGCTAGGCTCGGTCGCCCAGGTACTAAAAATGTACTGCATGTATCAGTGTGTACATGCAGAGGAAGTGAAACGCCTTCGGCATATGTTTGTATGAGAATGCTCATAAAGTTAAGTTATAGCATACACGATGTTCCGTATTATAAAAATTTAACCAGGTATGCATTTATTCATTTTTGTACCTAAACATGACAATTTTCATATAGTCGCTTTTGTAGACGTAAAAGCTATAAATTACCGTTCACTGTTCACTCCAGGTTTCGAATAGCCGCAGTATACTCCAACCAGGATAACAAGCAAGGCCGGAGTAGCTCCCGGTTCTTCCTCCAGCGTGGTGGCTTCAGGAGTCCATCAGCTCCGACCCTCACGCGAGTTGAGGCCACTTCACCACATACTATACTAGTTAATTGGACTGTAAGTAAATACCACGGAGTACTCATTAGTAATAATTAACCGTTATTTATTTCTAGAATAAAATTCTCATCTGATTGGACTTGGCTACAGAGAATTGTGTTTTCAATAATCAAAGTCGTTACAGGACAATTTAACAATATTACAAAAACAAGGAAAGTAATGCTTTATTTATGCGCAACAGATTTTAATACATTATTTTGCACTAGCAGGACCAGCGGACTTTGCCCCGCCCTGATTAAAGAATTCTTGACAAATTATATACCAAAATAATCATGAACCCCTTTATTCACTTGTAAAAACAGTATGAAAATCCGTTTAGTAGTTTTTTGAGTTTATCTCGAACGGACAGATAGACAGACAGACAGACAGACGGAGGACTTTGATACTATTTAAAGGTTTTTTTTAGTCTGCTCTTCGATTTCCGTTATTATTAGTGACAAAAATAATGCATTGCCGAAATATGCGTGCTAACTAGCAATTTTCAACCATTGGAATATTTGAAAGAGACAACACTTCCTGTTGCTCACACTCAAAGTCACGATATAAGTAACTAATATTAACTCCCATTAACATGTCATTATAAATCACAAAACGGTATAAAACAGCATAAAATTGATAACATTTATAATAACGATTGTTTAAAAATAACGCAACAGCGTAACTCGTTGATGTTATAGTAACAGTTATTGTCATCCGTACCTTTAACTATACCGATAGAGATATTTCTATTTTTACAAACACCCGATTAAGCCTCCCACGGCAGCGGCTCAAGCCTAGGTTCGATTCCTCGGTAGAGAGCCCTTGAGTGCGTTGCTTGCGCGATACGGTGATACACAAATATACATCACCGCTACAACACTATACGATCACCCCCACACACGTCACGCCTACACGCTTACACATGAAAGTGGAAGGGTTTACTTTTTTTTCCCCTTATCGAACTGAAAAACTCTAAATTTTCTGATAATAAATATATGAAGGAGTTGTTGAGGCGTGTATGCTTGGTACACATATACGTTTCAACAACTCATACATATATGAATAGTTAGCTAGGTTAGCTAAGATAGGTCGCGATTTTGCATGCAACAGGCAACAGCCAAGCCGAGGTGTGCCGTGCACCCTTGAGCTGGTTGCCAAAATAAAATCGGTTGAGTACCTTAAGCGCTCGCCTTAGTAGTCCGGTGAAGCTGTTAAGACCTTGCTAGGTCAATAGCGTAGTCATATCGAAAAAAAAGAAAAAAACTATTTTTACAATCCTTCCTTGCCGACTGAAATCCTTTACTAAAGCCCTAAACTTTGGTTCCAAACTAGATTGTGCTGTAGATAACGTGGAAGCCTAAAATGTTTTTACTAATCGACTTAGTTGGTGGTGGCGCTTATTAACTTAAAAATTTAGGGTAACTAAATTAATAAGAGAAATAGAAAAAAATCGTTATGATAACTTAATAAAAGTTAAGTAAAGTGTAAGGAATTATTAACTGTGGACATCTACGGCTTAAAGTTTTGCTGGGGTCCTAGTCCGACATGTAGTGGATTTTATATTTCATTCTCCATCTCGTGTTACTTGAATCAGTATTCTGAAGTATGAGGTTTCTTTTACGTCATATAGATCAGTTATTATTAAGTGAATGGGAAATAATACCGCGAAAAATGGATTCTGACATGGCATAAAAACTCCATGGAAAGATCTTACAAGAAGACCACTATCTTAGAACATTGTAATTATTATAAGAAACTTGTAATATCATTACCTATTAGACAATGGCAGTAATAGCACAGTACACATAACAGACAGTATGGAAACTACCTATAAACGCTCGTACTGGCACATTGGCACAAATATACGTATCGACAAGACTTCTAAGCGGGTTTCGCGGTGCTGTCCAAGAATTCCTTTTAAAACCTCTCGTTGATGCGCATGTTTGTGTGAGTGTGCCATTTTCGAGCGTTTGATTATAGTTTTCGTACTGTCTCTCATATTTATACTGTCGTAATAAGCTAGTAGATGATTGCTTGTCAAGAAGAAACTACAGTTTAATAACTGCTGTCATGGTGTTTTTGGTTATATGAGGCAGTATTCCTTCAAAATTAATGTTTTTAAACTGGATTTTTTATAAGAACGTCTGTCTTGACAGTGGTCGAAGGGGGATGGGGTGGAAGCGGATGGTTTCTACGTATACTATCGTGCTGTATCTTCAGCCGGAGCGTATGAGAAGGTGGATGCTGCGGCCACCGCCAGGTCCTTAGCTCTTCACCATTTAGCACCGGACACGCGCTACGAGCTCAAACTGCAAGCGTATACCGCACAAGCACCTTCAGACTTCAGCGCTATACAAGTAACACATTTTCTGATAATTTGCCAACTATTCAACTGTTCAGGTTGTTATGGTTAAATAATTTTGACTTTTAATTCATTTGAATTACTTTTGCATTATGATAACAATTATTTCCTAAGTGTACTTCCTAATTTGTTTTACTGTTTCGCGTCGCATAGTATCTCTAATTCAAGATTTATGTGACTATTTTAAAAAAGCATTAATATTGTATTGTGTGCCCTAATTTTGCCAAATATGCCTGTATTTGGTGGACTTGAAAGTACTGTGTATTGGCGAAGAACAAGCGTCATTGTGGTAATTCTTTTTAATTCCTCTACTACTAGTCTGAATGCACAAGTTGTACGAGTGAAAGAAATTAGTGTCATACCGCAGTGTCACTTTTTATCAAATCCAGTTTAAAAACCAAGTGTTTAACAACTGAAACATAAGAATCGTTTGATATCTGTAGTCCGGTGAAGCTGTAAAGGCTTTGCCAAGCCAATAGCGTAGTCAGTTCGAAAAAAAAGTTTGATATCTAGAGGGTGTCAAGTGCTCAAACCTCGACTTGGGCTATGCTTAGGGCACATCCCGAATAGAACTAAACTAACCATTTGAGCTAAGTTAACCATATATGTATACTTTATCGGAACACACTGTCATATGAGTCGTAGGAAAGCGCATACTAATATAGAGTCTGATAATTTTGGGAAAAGCTAACTAACCAAAAAAGAAAAAAAGGGACCTTAACAGAACTAGTGTACGTACCGTGTGAGTGTGTGTATATAGTACAGTATCGTGTGTGGAAGGAACTAGTGGACGACTGCGAAGAGGCCTCTGATGAGGGGCTTTCACTTGCCGGGGAGTAGACGTATTGCCAGTGGCAGCTCCTACTCCCTGTCCTATAGGTGAGTGAAGGCACCATGGGGTTTTAGTCCGTGCAAGTCGGACATAACCCACCCTCAGCAGCCCGGCTGGGGTGGGTATCCATAGAGATTTCCCCATGTAAAAAAAAGGCTTCCGTTCTGGGCATTGAACCTTTTTTTCTTTTAACGTAGAGAAATCCAACATAGATACGCAACCCTCCCGGAGGGAGAAAGTTTTTTTTTATTGTAGCATGCCAAGCTGATTGCACTGTGCCTGTTGGTAAGGACAGTACAATCCAAAACAATGGCGACCACCGAGAGACAAATTATCTAGCGCCGGTCCTCGGCCTCAATAAATGTCTCGTCACGTTACGCTTGAAGGGTCCCATGTCATAGCGGGGGAGAGGGAAGTGTGTGGGAGGGGAGATGAGTATCCGTCGTTATTACTGACCAAACAAAATGCAACAATGGAAGCACTGTTACTTTACGTCGGTGTTTCGTTGGTAGTATAGAATCCGTGCAGAACCCAGTAACAGCTTCAGCGTGGCTCCCTACAAAAACACGCTAGGATTGAGTTGAGAGGGTGAATCGTTCGTCGCAGATAGCGAAAACTGAGAAGGTGTCGGGAGGTGGGGGGGCGGCGGGTGGTGTCGGGGGCGGCGGTGCGTCGAGCGGCGCGCCGGCAGAAGCGCCGGAGTCGCGGGCGGGTCGCGACGTGGCGGTGACGGCGGCGGGCGCGGCGGGTGCGGCGGTGCTGATAGTGCTCGCGGTCACGCTCCTACTCTACTGGCGCGCGAGGCGACCCGCCGCTAACAGTCAGTCCACACCTCATATATCTTCCAAACTCCAAATCAATCATATACGCTGTGTAACCAACTCCTTTAACACGGGGTAACTTTGCGGGGTGGTAGGGTTTTACAGAGCGGGGTGGTAGGGTTTTACAGCCTGACTGGGTCGCAACCACCATGCATATGGCGAAAAAGCCTGTAATAGTGATTCGCTTCTGCGCGTCGCGTTTCGGAATCAGCCTGTGCATATCCAGTACCGGGTGACTTTCGTCATTATGGCCGGCATGACAGCGGCGACCGGCGATGGATAATCTGTCTCTCGGTGGTTGCCGATGTTTTTGGATTGTACTATGCTTAACATCAGGCATAGTACAGTCACTATGTCGTGCTTCGATATAAAAAACGTCACGTGTCAACTGGAAAAAATCGTCACGTAAGAAAAAAGCGTTATAGTTCCATGTAGCTTTCTCTGTTTCTCCTTATTGTGTACGAACTCGCGAGTATTCAAATTCGAGCATCGTGCGTTGCCTTATACGTATTTGTTTTAAATCATTGTTTCCTTATTACAGTGATCTTCATCGTCACAAGAAATGGAAACTACAACACATATGTGTATTAACAAAGCTTAGAAAAACAGCCTAAAACTTGTATAACTTGATACAAGTATTTCCTATTTACATATTCGTAATGTACGTGTGGTTTGAATGTTCATTATTTATTACTATTTACATACATAACAGAATGCTGGACGTCGCGAAAATGATCAAAAGATAACAAAATATACACAAAAAGAGAGAGAGAGAGAGAGAGAAAGAGAGAGAGTCACATGAAGAGGCGTAACGCTTTTCACTTACGTGACGATAATATACAAATATTAGCAGTCTAATTTGCCATATCGATTTATATTCGAAATTAAAGAAAAAGCTTATTGATGGGGTCAATGATGGGGGCCTTTACTCCGCACACGTGTTTTTTTATTGTACATATTATATTACCAAGCGATCATGAAATGTTGCATACACATTGTCAGGGGTAAAAAAAAAAAATGTACTAAAAATATGTATTCCTAAAGGATAGATTGAGTCTACATTAATACGAGCAAATCCACGAGAAAAGCCTAGTTTAGACTTTTGTGATTTATTAGGAAGTAGGAGGAAGATAAACCCTATCATATAAATATTATCATTATAAGAGACTTGGTTGACATTTCATAATAATTCATATATAGACGGAAGAAAGCAGAATTGTCGTAACTTGAAAAACCCAACTTTACACCAGAGCCAAAAAAGCATTCCAAAACTTCATTTTTATTAGTGGGTAGTGCTAAAACTAGGCCGAAAACCAAGGTGGCCGAAAACCAAGGTTGTATCGATGAAAAATTTAATCGTAAGCGAGGTCCAGAACATTCGAAGCGGTATTTTTTTATATAAGACAATGGTAAAAAGTAATTTAGGTCAAAATGCAAGTTACAACATTTCTACTTTTTATCCGTCGATATGTAGTCAGGTGAAGCTGTAAAGGCCTTGCAAGGCTAATAGCCTATTCAGTTGGAAAAAAAACATACATTTTTCAGAGGAAAATCGTTCTTCGCTAGAAACTAGCGGAGGTAACGGCTACATTCCTGCTAAGGTACCCATTACTATAACAACGAATCCGATGCACTCAGAGGTAAGTGTTTCAAAATACAGTAGAACCTCGATAAGTTAAAGTCCAAAGGAAACAACATAATATTTTAAGTTTTGAGACATATTTTAAGAGTTTTGAACGTATTAAGAGTTTATGTTACACTTTCTATAGGTCATGTAGGTGGTAGAGCCACGCTGAAGCTGTTACTGGTTTCAGCATGAATGGGTCAGCTCGCCCGGGGTAGTACCACCCGACCCACGAAACACCGACGTGAAGTAACAGTGCTTGCATTGTTGCGTTTCGTTCGGTCAGTGAGAGCGCCGGAGACCCATTTCCCTTTCCTGTCCTCCCCGTCCCCTCTCCTCCTCTCCCTAAACACAGGCCGGCAAAGCACTTGCAATTCCCCTGGTGTTGCTAGTGTTTATCGACAGCGGTGATCACTTAACACCAGGTGACCCGCAGGTTCCTTTGCCTCCTATGATATAAAAGAACATTCGCACTTTTGCCGCACACTTTTATGTAGGCCAAATCATGCTGTTTCTCGAAATTTTCTGATCAGCCATTGCTAGATTTAACATTACGAATCTTCAGCGAATTAACGAACTCTTTTTTTCTTTCACTATGGGCCTGTGACATTGATGTTTTTTTGGTTTGGATACTGTGTGAACCACGTAAATAAACATTGCTTCAAATTAGAGAATTCAGTAATCCTTCGTCTTTTACGTAAAAAAAAGACTTTCTCCAGATTCTCGTTTCTTAAAGAGTTCATTCGCCTTTTCTAAAAAAAATTGAGTGATTATTAAGTACTTTTGTGTATGGCAAACTGAGCCGCAACATCTTTCCTTTTTAATCCATTTTTTACCGCTATTAATTTATAGCGTATATTAGTGTTGTTAATTTGTGTGTTAACAATTTAACTTGTAAATACGTGCAACCACTAAATTTTGAGAACGTTATTGTTTTGTACATTCATTCGAAATGACTCATTAGCAGACAGTTTATTTTACAGAGCTCATCGAAAGTAAGTAGCTGAAAGCTAAAATTGGAATATACTTTATTTTTTTAATTATAATGGTTGCGTATTTTAAGTAACAGAGATATTAGGCTCTGGGGGAAGAGAACAGATTATTTTTTTAAGTTTTAGAGGTTTTTACCTTATCGATGTAAATAAAATATATTTTTTCATAGGGGTCTGACGCCGGTGTAGAAATGTCATTCCTACATAATAACAATACTGGAAATAATGATGACACACTACCGCATTCGAGAAAGAACGGACCAGCGAATCGACAATACGTATAAAAAGTTTTTAACGACGACGTGTTGCTGAAAACGAAAAAATTCTACCATCTTGGTAGTTTTTTTTTATGTGTTGAATAATTATTATCGCGATATTCATCGACTACGGACTTATGCCACAGTACAAAATTGTATTTATATTGGTTTATTTAGTGTACTTACTTTTTATAATGTAATGTTACGGTGAGACGGATCTTTTTATGATTTTAAGAATTAATATTTGTTATTATTTCGATAAGATATGTATACTTAACAATGCAAGCATCGTGCAGAGCAATTAAGTTTAAGTAAATTTCTCATATAAGTGACTATTTATTTTATTGAGGATTTTCTTCAATAAATCGTTTTGAGTGATCTGATATTAATATAAAGACTGCAAATATATATGGCAACGGTATGACACGTAGCGTTTTTTACTTATCTCAGTGATTCATGAATCTCAATTTGGTGTTGCCATAAAATATAAAATCTACTAAAACATGACAAAAAAGGCAATGTACTTAAGGACATGTTTTGTTATTATTATTTATAAAATTATTATGTATATTAATAAAAAGGAGGTAATTTAGGCTTTTTTGTACATTTTTGTTTTGTAATTATTATTATGTTAAATATAGGTTGTGATGGAAAGGCAGGCATTTATTTTATTAATTTTGATATTTCGTATTTGTGAATCGATATGTGTTTCTTAATTTTAAAGAAATTATTGCATTTCATTAATAATTATTAGTTAAAGTAAAAAAACTACTTAAGTTTTAGTCTGTTTAACGGATTTTAAGTGTTTATTTGTACTTGATAAATTGATCTTTAAATATGTCGAAAAAAAAATCAATTTTCTGATTAAGATATAAGATCGTAAGTATTATTATGTGGATCTGTTTAGTAATCACATTTAGGTATAAGAAGGATTTTTTGTATGATTTAACAGATATTTGTGTTCGTGGATTCATTTGAAACAAAAAATGTGGGTAACCGACATTTGAGATTTTGTAAACGGTGTGATATCAGAATACTTATATGATTGCCAAATTGGGAAAAGTTATAGTCCGGATTAACGCTTGATGGGAACAAAAATTTCCAGAATGTATAAATTGTTCCCATACATTTATGATTAATTATTACACTTATTTGTTATTAATAAAAACACATATTCAATTGAGATATGTGTATAATAAGTAAAATTTGACTTACATTTGTTAAAGTTTCTTCCGACTTAAAACTTTTAAAAGTTATTTTTAAATAAACGTTTTTTTATTATTATTTCGTTTGTAATATCAAACGTCTCTTTTTTAATTATTACCATAAAATAGGATAGATCATACTGGACCTGGTAACCCTTTTTATGTATAGTAAAAACAAAACACATTAAAATATTTGTTTCTTTCTCGTCGAAATTTGGTGAAGAATCTGTCACGTAGTGGTTTTTATTGTTGTTCATGAATTTCTTACTGTGCACGAGTGGACTTGATTATAACTAATAATATAAGATATTAATCTGGAGTTGTCACAAACACATTCCGGAAAATTTAAAAAGAAAAACCTACCATTCTGTACGAATACTTCGAGGATCATACAGTTATGCCTAAAGGATGTATGTCAATAGTAGTCCGGTGAAGATGTTAAGACCTTGCTAGGTCAATAGCGTAGTCATTTCGAGAAAAAAAAATGTATGTCAATAGTTTATAAAAAAACTGTGCTTCTATTAAATTGTATAAATGTTTTTTACCTTATAGTGAACGTCGAAAGGATCAAAAATTTAAATAATGTAAGATCAGTACAAATTTAAATATTTGCAAAAATAATTCTACTTGACAAAATTCGTTTTTAGATTCGCATTTCTTGTTTCAAATGAAAACCATATGCATACGCTTTTATGACTCGTAAATAAGACTGAATGAATAGAGTGTATTTGTGGTATATTAATTTCATTTTATTTATAAAATAAAAAGTTCGGAATGCAATAGCAATCTATAGAAAAAATAAAAAACATTTACTTAATTTTAAAATTGATTTCATACATACTGATAACGTCATTATCAAATATTATATTCCAACACTTAACTCCCACCTCTTTCAAGTTATGTACTAATGGTTGCCGCTTCCTTGCCGTCTCATTGCAGACGTAGTGACAACCTTTATTGTTATACATTCCCACTTGTAGTACGGTGAAGCTGTTGAGGCCTTTTTAGGTCAATAGCGTAGTCAGTCGAGAAAAAAAACATTCATACACTTATGGGTCTATTACAGTCCAAGAGATATTACTGTTATAGATGTAAAATCCTATAACATTTCGCTTCCGTCGTCTGCATTGTAGAGAACGATAATTACCGAATATAATCGGTGTTATTACAGAAAAGTTAAATACCTATTAAATACCTGCTTTAAAAAGTTTCTTATTAACTGTGCTCGCTGAATGTTCGCCATCCTGCTCTTATGTCTCGCTTTGGTTAGGTTAGACTTGCGAAAAAGGATAACGCGAACTTGCCTCAGCAGCGGTCGGTGAGCACGGTGCATTTAATAAGATTTGTTACTGTACAGTTTTTGCGACGCAACGGTAATAACGGTATAAATTATTTCACTAAACTGGTAACCCCGATATCATGATTTAAAAAGTTTCAAAGCTGTCAACGTCCATGACTTGTTGTTAGATAGTTTTTGGTGGGATTTTGGTCTGTCATGTAGTGGATTTTATATTTTATTTATAACTAACTTAACCGTGCAACTTCGTTTGCAATAAATCGATTATTACCGGTTTCAAAATTGTATTTTTAAACACGACAAATCTTAATAAACTCGATTGAAGCGACAACTACCGTTTCCAATTGTAAATCCAAACTATCCAGGCACTCCAACTTATACCCATATGCGTCATCAATATTTTTTCCTATTACCAGAAATAAAATGAATATCGCTTATATCCATTACACGTGAAGTCAATGTATTTTTATACATGAAAAATAAAATTAACTTATGAGGCGCGCTGTTCTATTTCATTTGTTTTGTGGTTTCGCTACCTGAGTACACTAACCGCACATTTTACTATTGATTCTTCTGTTACATATTTCATATTTCATTTTATCTATACATAGTTATAAATAAATTTGAATTATCTGTCTCGTGATTTCAAGATAGCTATTATAATAACTCTTATGGTCATTTTCATTGTGCTGAAAAACAAAAACCCATCTTAAAAATGATTGTCTGTTTGTCCCGACTAATCCTTGAAGCTGAACCTATATTGATTGGATTGTTATAGGTTGGTTGAGTACTTTTCAATTAGTAATCTAAATCACATATAGTTGAAAATTAAAAAAAAACAATAGACAATTTTGATAGAATGGCTTGGTCTATGCCTGTTTCTTAGGTAACACCCTCAAAGTGACGCTAGGCATTGGCCCTACAGGTGTGTTTGAACAATTGCATTTGAAAGCTACGCTCTCTTTAGATTTAGCGTGTTTGCAATCCTAAATCATATCATGATTTAACATCAGGTGAGATTGACGTCAAACGCTACATCATATAAAGTATAGAAGATAAATGGTAGGTAGAAAAGTGCTTCCCTGCTACGTTAGCGAAGCCGCGTATGTCGAGTATTACAAAATTTATTCTATTAATTATACTCGGAAACGGGAAACTGGATTCACATTGTATTTGTTTGCAGTAAATGAACTGGATTTAAAAGGAATTAATTCTATAAAGATCAGATAAAACATTTCACATGAAATAAAAACGATAATATACTTTCATAAAGACATCATGTGTCTATATTTAGTAGTATTTTCTTTTTTCTTTGTAAACCGATTTTCTTTATATTTTCGTTAAGATATCATTAATTAGCTTTAGTGTTATCTACAAAATAAATTTGAGATCAGTAAACGCATAACAAATAACATCTTTTAAATAAAAATCCTATATAATCATATAGATACGTCGAATAGGGACCAAAGTAAATGCGTATATTCGAAGCGAAAAAAAATACGCTTCCACACATTAATATTCAAAGGTGTGCGATAAAACGTCTCCATTAGAACGTCATTATTTACGAACTTTTCGTTCGCGAGCGTCATGTTTTTTAAAACATTCTTGATTTATGTAAAACGTATTCATAGCAATTAGCCCGGGAAGCTAATTTCCATTAAGTAAGCTCTTTTTATTTGTTTGAAAATGCTTTTTTTAGGAACTGTCGTTTTACGTGACAGCAGTACAAAGTAATAGGCATTTCAAATATTGTAACGGAAGTACGTCTACTCATTAATTAATGGAGGGTTTTTTTAAATATATTTTTGTAATTCTAGCAATTTATATTTTTTTGGATAACATTCTACAATTTTATTTAAATTGTCAACCTTAAAGTATGTGTTATACATCTTCTTGTTTTTATGTTGTCAAGTGGCAAACAGGCACACAGTCTATTTTAAGTGGTCACTGTAATTTATAGTTATGAAATACAACATCGACTAGACCGCAGTCCTAAAGCTAATTATAAACCATTGCTAAGAACTTACTTGGAGTGCCTTTTGCCAGTATAATCCGTTAATCACGCCCTGCGAATCGTATCAAGGCAGGATAAGAACTAGCTTTGCGGAAAGTCTTTAGTTTTCTATCAAGTAGGTTAGGTAATCTTGTTAGAACTTTTTAGAACGTTTTAGTGAAATCTTAGAACGTGATAAGGTCATTCCATGTAAGTTCTCGTGCGAATCGTAATAACCGAGAAAATTTGTCACAAAGGAGATTATTCACACCCTTAAGCGTGTGATTGATCTGTTTATGTCTCGCATTCTTGGTTAAGGCTAAAAAACTTACAGCGAAGGAGCAAAAGGGAGTAGTGGTAAGAGAACAGTGAGTTTGTTTGTTTGTTACATTTCCACGGCTTAGCTCTTTAGTTTCCAAGGTGTTCCGCCCCCAGGGGTTTACAAGGGAATCGACGGAGGTCGTTAGCGTGACAAAAAATGGGATTCACAATTCGTAAGCGGGGATCGACAAAAATTCTGCATTCGATAGTAAAGAAGAAGCTCGGCGACTGGTACTTTGTAAAGACTTGCATATTCTATATTCAACATCGCCAAATTTACTTTCTTGACATTCACTCACAGTACTACCAATTATTTAATTAACCAACCAATTCTCACCGTTTTTTTTTGAAAACTATTAATTCGTGGTTGGAACTTAGTCGCAACGCAAATTTCCATATTTAGATCTTTAGTCACATTTTTTGTCGAGTTTTGGGAATATGGTAGAAATGTAGCTAAATTTTGTAAGTGATCTATGAGAAACAATGTCTGGGAACCTCTGACTTAGCTACACAAATTGTCATAATTAAATCTTGCATTCACGTTGTCGTCCAGGACAAATTAACTGTTTCCGAGTGATAGGTGAAATGTATATGAACGCGTGTGAAACCGTGGGCAAAAGCTAGTTGTATATCAATGAGTGTATGCATGCGAGTAAGAAAATCGAGTAGGCGAGTATCTTACGCTAAAATCTTTCTGCAGATTCTAAGATGTCTTGATTAAATTTATACTACTTATTATTGATATTGCTGCCTACTGATATGGCATTCTATTACAGCTTAATCTTTAGAGAAAAGCGTAATAATAAGTAGCACAAATAATACTCTCAGATATCCTCCATTTGGCAGTAAAAGCTTCTGCAAAAACTGGTTTAGCCGTTTCGGTCATTAAATTGAACAAAGAACAGACACGCCCGCTTTATTTGTATATATTGATTTAATTATCTTTCCTTAACATTATTATCACTTTAGATAAACTTTGCATTAAGTTTGTTACAAAATAATATCTACTGAAATCGAGTTGAATCTAAAATGAAAGACGCTCATCAAAACTCGTAAATTAGCAAATTATTATTTAACTATAAACTTTGGCTATAAGACCTTTCACGGTATCGTATTAAGGGAATAAAATATGAAGCGAAACAAAAGTTTTAATGGGAAAAATTAAGTTTTATAAAATTATTATTATGATAAAATTCTACATTACCTGACTGTAAATAAGTTCTATATTAACCGGTTTTTAAAATAACACTAGCTTTCGCTGTGGTATTTCGTACGACATTGCTCTAACATTATTTATTTTAGTTATAGCAGTAATATTGAAATGCATGATGTTTGATTAAAAAGGAGGCTTCATTAAAAAAAAATGTTTGAAAATAATTGTTAGTCTGGTAATATGGTAAAATATTATATGTATAAAAACAGTTTAATTGAGCTATATCTAGTATTCAATTAAACAGCTATGTACAAAGTTGTAGCCCCAATTCTATTGTTACGCAATAACTCTTCAGTTTAGTTTTTTTGTCTAAGCTAGTTATCTATACCTCTATACATATACTAAGAATGTAAATGTAATGTGTCGTGATAAGCTTAAAATATCTATTGTATAAAAAATATAAACAAGAATCATCAACACAGAAAAAAAACAGTCACGAGTCCATGCAGAAGTTGGCATATATTCTCATGTATGCGTTTGCCTGATTATAATATTTACTGTGGTATGTCTACTTACAAACAGCTGAGTGGACGAATTTTTAAAATGTGACGTTAAGCGAGTTGGATGAGTTTTTAAGAGGTATACTTTAAATCCTTAGTTCCCAAAGTGGCCCAGGTGGGCTCCTAGGGAGGCTCTACGGAGATCTACGTTGGCGTAACTAAAGTATGGGGGTTCACAATTCGTAAGCGGGGGTCCACGAAAATGTATCTGCTTTCAAAAGTGCAGAACTAAAATGTTGGTTCGACTTTACTTATTAATGTAGCCAGATATTTTAAGATGCTCAGCGACGGCTACTTGTAAATACTTGCATAATCCATATTCAGTACGCAACGCAAATTTCCATAGTTAGATATAATCTTCACATCTATTGTTCAGTTTTAAGAACATGGTAGGAATATAGCTGCAGTGGGTCTATTGGAACCAGCTAAATGTTGAAAGTGGTCTATGAGGAAAAGATTCTAGGATTTTCTGTTTTAAATGAAGAACCTCCTTGCCTTGTCTAATCTTCATAATTTTGTCGACAATACCTCTCCAGAATTAAATCGCCATAGCGATTTCTGTAGCAGAGTTTGGTCTTTAAAAATATATTGTTTTCTGTTCAGTATTTTTACCAAATAATTGTCGAGGAGTCATAACGACTGCAGAAGAAGTGAAAACTAAAAACAATGGAATAACTGTGTTGTCTTATGAATTTTTAAATTTATTGAAATTATTAACAATGGTATTCACAACTTTTGTCCCTTAGAGCAATAACGATATATACATTTTTATACAGTTTATTAATCAATCAAGGATACTATAGGAGTCCATATTATGAACGTAGTCCGGTGAAGCTGTTAAGACCATGCTGGGTCAATAGCGTAGTCAGTTTGAAAAAAAAAACATATTATAGACTGCACAAGCACAATACAAAATATCAATATCATATTTACACAGGCAGTTATACTACGCGTTGCTAGTCTGACACAAACGCAGTATAACACGAGCGTGTCGGTCACACTGTACTAGCATGTTGCTGACGCGATAACAAAAATTTTTGGTAGCACAATACAGCTTAACGCGTCTAAAAAGTTTTCACATCAAAGAACCAGTCATGTTTTTAACGTGTCAAGTATATCTAGTACTGACAGAGCTACGTTTATTTTATCCCCTCTTATATAATGATATTCGTTAGTACGGTAAATTAGTCGTAACACGTAGCACCCACTTCGGTGATTAAAACTGGAGAACAATACGGAACCGCTGATAAGTACAGGGAAACTAATTAATTTCGCTCGGGGAATAATTATTTCGCATTCCGTAAACTTTTCTCTCGACTATAATAAAAATGTAAACGTTGAAATAGTTAATTACGTGGAATCGTGGATTCTGAATGCTTTGACGTATATGTATTGTTGAATACTTTTTATTCTAACTAATATTGTAAATACGAATGTAAGTTTGTTTATTTGTTTGCTTCTCTTTAGTAAGAAATACTATTTCTAAATCTTGGTAATTAGTGATTTTGGAGGTCAAATTGATCATCATATCTTGAACTGTAAGACCAACTGCCAGGTCATAATAAACCTCATCCCATAATCACCACGCTAGCCCACAACGTATTGTCGAGTTCAAAGCTCAAGAAATCGATATTCCTATATTTCCTCACATTATGGCACCAACTACAAGAATATTTAACAGGTTCAAGCTTTCTCATATTGTTATCCTTCACCGCCAGCCGATCTTTAGGCCTTTTTTTATAGAAGCACGACAAAGTGACTGCACTAAGCCTGATGTTAAGCATAGTACAATCCAAAAACATCGGCAACCACCGAGAGACAGATTATCCATCGCCGGTCGCCGCTGTCATGCCGGCCATAATGACGAAAGTCGCCCGGTACTGGATATGCACAGGCTGATCCCGAAACGCGACGCGCAGAAGTGAGTCACTATGACGGGCTTTTTCGCCATATGCATGGTGGTTGCGACCCAGTCGGGCTGTAAAACCCTACCACCCCGCTCTCGCCATTGCCTCGTTCGTTGATCAGCAGGGTGCACCACGTGCAGGTGAGGTTGGCTTGGGTGTCTCAAGTTTTAAGATGTTATTCAATACCCCTTACACCCCTAAAGCCTGTAAGAGACTTATTGTAGGGCCATAGGCCTCTTCCCGAAGGAAGGTATGGATGTAAAAATCACGCCAGCCCACGACGCATTGGCGATTTCAAACTCTGACAAATCCACAGTTCTATATTTTTCCCACATACAGTAGTATCTACTACAAGAAAAATTCTCAGGTTCGGGTTTCCTCGCGATGTTTTCCTTCACTATCAGCTGATAGTGTTACCAATTGTAATTAGTAAATGCATGTGAATCGTGAAAAATTAGTTGATAAATATCGAGGTTCGAAGCTACGGACATCGCATTGATGTTTAACCGGTTAAACCACTTGGCCACCACGATTTCTTACTCGAGGTTAACTTATAATTACTTAATCACTTTTAATATTACAACTTGGTCCTTGTTCCTAATCGTATTTTACTATGTGGAACAGCAGTTCAGGTAAGTAGTATATCTGTATTATTATTATAATGATCAACTCGAAAAATTTTTGTAGGTGGTCTACCACCTAGGTCTAGCCACGCTGAAGCTATTACTGGTCTCAACATGAATGGGTCGGTTCTCCCGGGGTAGGACCACCCGACCCACAGAAAACCGACGTAAAGTAACAGTGCTTGCATTGTTGCGCTTCGTTCGGAGAGTGAGAGCGCTGGAGGCTCACCTCCTCCTCTGTCTTCCCTCCCCACCCATCCCCCTCCCACCAACACAAGCTGGCAACGCACTTGCGACTCCTCTGGTGTTGTTGGTGTCTATGGACGATGGTGTTCACTTTACATCGGGTGACCCACCTGTTCGTTTGCCTCCTATGATATAAAAAAAATTACATTATGAAATCTTGCGAATTTTTAAATACAAAATTTTTGAAGTTCTGTATTTTTACTCTTTCCTCCTAATACATTTTTGATAATTTAATATATATCAGAAACAACCAAAAACTAGTCATCTCCTATTTGAGGCCTTATGAGACCAATAAGAAGTCTTAGTTTCTATTCTCAAAGTACATTACCGATTTGCCTTGTAGTGAGTTTAAGCATCATGTCAAGCAGGTTGCAACATCAAAAGGCTTTTATATTGTGAGTAACTTGTGAATGATGGTATTGTTTGTCTGTATAGTTGCTAAAAAGTAATAACAATCAATGCTTTATTATAAAAATGTGCAAAACAGGAAGTAAATCAGATTGAATTTTTTGACCGGTTTTTCTCGATTTTTAGGCCGAACCGGTGGCAGAGTTTTGTTTTAAGCGTCTTCTCAGGACCAATATTGAATAAAGTATTTTTGATGTTGAATCAAACCTCACGAGATAATATATCTATATTTAAAAATATGTCTTAATTGGTTAAGTAGTTTTAGAATACTAGCATCAGACAGTGAGATGTTGTCATCTTTGATATGTAATTATTATCAATGTATGTAAGGATTTGCAGTATGACAAGCAATATCATTGATGACAAGCATATTTTGTAGGAAAAAAATGGTTGTCTGTAAAGTCAGTTTACGGACGATAATTTTACGTGATAACGACTCGGAAGCAGCGGCTGATGTAGTGAAAGAGAGATAGATGCTATCACAAGCCGAACGCTTGGGCGTATCGCGCCTCTCTATAGCTTGTTCCGCGCTCTCGCTTGCACCGAGCGCTCAGTTGGAACGTGACAATGAGTTATGCTTTCTCGTGCGTTCATCTATTTATAAGACGTTATCACGTTAAAATATTATTAGTTTAAAAGACATAATTCTATAAATTGGTGATCGTTTTGTTGAGATCCCAGGAGAGATCCTTCAAAGGTTCTTGCTAATTCATTTGAACGGTATTATTCATCTTGAAGAAAGTTTCACGTCATAAATTAAGTGCGGACTAAGTTTGCGGTCGTAAATCTAAGAGGGCCGCCCCTCAGCGCGCCTGTCTCTTGTGACAATACCGCACCCACGGTTTTGGATATCTGTTGTGACCATAATTTATTGGATATGTGAAGATTCTTATAACTGATTGGTATAAAAAAATATATATCGATTCCAAAATAATACTAAATTCCTACATGAATACTACAAGATGAAGCAGCTTATTACGATATAATATAATTTTAATAGATAATAAAAAAAAAATAGAAATCGTTTTGCGTTAAAACACATAATACAAGCGGTATAGTTTAATATGTACTTGTTTTCTCATGCATATTTTAGTCACCGTACTACTTTATTTGTTACTATATTTTGTTCTTGACATCTGGAGATAATTCTAGAATCTCCCAGATATTTTTTTAGAGCCCAGAACTTTTTTTACACTTTATACAATATGTTCGTGTTCAATATTAAATATGCAACGTTATTTGCAAACCAAACATCTCAAAGACTTATGTTTTGTTAAGTTATTGAAAAGGTAAGTTATAATATAAATGTAAAATATTACAAATATTAGTGCAGGGGCTAGTGGGACCGTGTAAATAGGCCCTGCCAGAAAATGCGGTGTAAATAGAGAAAAACGCACTAGCGGGTGATGGCCTTGCTTATAAATAAATAAAAACAACAAAAACCCCAAATAATAAGCGTACTCGCAAATAAATATTGCCTCGCGGGTGCATCTACCACGCGTTACTTCAACGCACACCTGAACTAGTTCCTGCCATCTACGAGATCTCCGAACTCCTGAATATGACAGGAGTCGTAATAGAGGTCTGGCGAGGCAAGCGCCGGCCGGCGCAATGTCACCGGTGCCAGCAGTTCCGGCATGCCTCGCAAAACTGCCACCGACCAATTGCCTGCGTGCGTTGCGGGGGGTCCCACCCCGCGCGGCACTGTGAGCGTCCCAGGGAGGAACCAGCCACCTGCGCGAATTGCGGGGGCGCCCACCCCGCGAACAGTATGACGCTGTGCCCCGTGTTCAAACGGGAGATGCGAAACCGCCATGCCGGAATCGTCGCCCGGACCGGTGACCCCGGGCGCAGTACGGAAGCCCGCTCGGCCCCAGTGATGGTCGAGGAGGCGGCCGTAGGAAGCCTAATGGCTCTCGATAACGACCCACCACCTCGAGGAGCATCTGCCAAGAAGAGGAAGAAGAAACCCACCCTACCAGCGAGACCCACGCAAGGGGAAGAAGCCGCGAGGGAGATCACCTCGCTTTTAAAAGAAGCCGCAAGACAAACGGGAAAGACGGAAGATGAAGCCACCAAAACATGTCTGGCGTTCCTGAGGACGCTCCTCACCTCAGGTGACCAGGCCCGCCAGCAGAAACCCGGCCGCGCAAGTGGCCCGTGACAGTCACCATGGACACAAGAGACGCGGTCACCCGACATCTTCGATTAAGAGGAGGATACCGAGAGTGCCGCGCTCCACTGAACCCATAGCTGAAAGAAGCACCACAAGGCCAGGGCCGTCTTAACGGACCGCAATGGATACCACTAAAGGAGGCAACGCCTCGAACAGTTCCCTCGCCCGCCCACACCAGGGTAGGCAGAGAAGGCCCCGCGGAGAGAATAATATAAAATAAAATAATTTAAATTATAAAATAAAGTCCTCCGCCTTGTCTGTCTGTCTGTTCGCGATAAACTCAAAAACTATTCAAAGGATTTTGATTGGGTTTATATTAATAGGTAGAGTGATTCACAAGAAAAGATTAGGTATATAATTTGCCTAATTTATTTGTAAATTGGTTGAAATATAACGATAACTGTTGGACGTCTCAAAGTAAGGGTATAAGTTAGTTACTGCATAATCCAATTTCTGCAGTTATTAATTTTCATTGTTAGCAATTGACGATTTGTATCGTAAAGTCGATGTAAATTTATGGATACATTAAAAATGGTAAGAAGAAATTAAAATAAAACATAAATAAAAAATATAGATTAAAGACAAATCTCACAAGATTCACCAGGTTATATTGTAATAGCTGACCCGTGCAACTCTGTCTGCACCTAATCGCTTATTTCAATTGTATTTTTAAACGCAAAAAATCTTAAAAAAACATAAATACTCGATTGCAGCGACGTCTACATCTTCCAACTATAAATTCAAACTATCCAGGGACTCAGCAAACATATACCCAGTTGATATGTGAATAATCTTTAAAAGAAGCCTAGAACCCGTTCGGAGCATCACGTACCGAGTCTAATTAAGATAAAAACTAACTTACACATATTTACGATAAATGTCTTCCTATTATCCCACGGGTTGCTCCTGTACCGCTAAACTTCACGCCCATTCACTATTCGCGTAGAGCCTGCTTCAAGACTCAACGATATTCAGAAAACTAAATTATCATAGTTATAATATTGAATCAATATACTCACAGATCGCTAAATTGAGTATCATCTTCTACAATACAATGTAACTATTATGTTGGTTTATGTTTTAGGTCATGTCATTTTTTATACAATAAAATAAATTTAACAACACATAAATATGAGTTTCGTTTACACATATTTTTCAACAATGTCGACATGGTTGTTATTGAAGTGAACTTTGTTTAGAATATTTTTTCAGTCAAAGGAATATAATGCCTCATGACAAAAATACAAACATATATTAATAGGATTTAGCCTACTTATTACGTTTTGTGCTTCTAATTCTCTAACTGATTGATAATTACGTGTAAAAACGTCATGTAGCCGTAGCTCAGTTATAACGTACTGTCCATTATACGGACCGACGCGACGGAGGCGTGGATTCTGAACCCAACGATAATCTTTTCTGTTATTTTTTTTAAAGCAGCATAGGTATTAAATTTATAGCTAAATTGTCTGCTATTTATAGCATAAAGAAAATTTACCAAAATCTGTAAAAAAATCATTACATATTTTTTACTTTTGTCCGTTATCCTGGAGAATACCTTGCGTTTTATGGGACAAAAGGTATCCTAAACATAACCTTGTAATATTTCACTGTTCCAAGTTTCGTCAAAATTGGTTCAGTACTTTCAGAGTGATACGTGTTCACAGGGACAGACAGCTAGACAGATAAAAATTGTAAAAGGATTATTTTTGCCTTCTATGTAGATAACAAAGTGTACCCCTATTATATTAAAAAAAAAAACTTGAGAGGTGTCAAGGGACACCCGGATGGAACGAAGTTCCTTTCGACAAATTAGTGAAGGAATTGTAATAAAATGTTATTTGTTTTAAGTTATAATAATATTTTTTTTTATTATTAACAAATATAATGTTATATAAACTTAATCAGTAGGCTCAATTTTCGTAATAGTTGGCTTGTGGTAACTGAAGTAGGAAACATATGTTTGGGATCATTATTATTATTATTTTTTATTATTTACAAAAAACCTGTATACACTCAACAAAAATAATCGTCGCGACACCACACTGTTCAATGCGAAATAGAAATGAAAATATCTGGCTTGCTTTCTATAAGAGAGAGAGAGATACAGACAGAGAAACATGCGACGCCGCACAGCTTATAATAGCTTAGTATAGCAAAAAGTGTCGTGACAACTTTTTGTAAGAATTTTTTCCGTCTAACCCCCTTTCACAACGCGCGATAAGGAACTTCGTTCCAAAAATATATATGTTTAGATTTGGCCTAGATATAGTTTTATTATATGTATAGAAGATAATATTATAAAGCGCAAGAATTGTTTGCTTGTACACGCTAACTTCAGGAATTATTAGTATGATTTGAAAAATTCTCTAAGTGTTACATAGCTCATTTATCGAGGAAGGCTATATACTATATATCGTCAAGATAAGATTAATGGACGTGGAGCACCAATAAAGAATATTCTAAAATCGAGGTTTTTTTCGGGTTCGGAGGCCAAAAGTAACTATTACACGCGGACGAAGTCGAGGGCAGAAGCTAGTATGTTGTATGACGGTGTATGAACAGTAACCTTACGAAATTTCGTAAAAATCTGTGTAGTTTTTTTTGCGTAAATTTCTTCTCTTTTACGTTTGCTTAATAGTAAAATAAACAAACATACGATTGAGATATATAAAACATAGCCTAAATGTTATACCAGTGTATAAACTACTACCATATCAAATTTTGTCAAAATCCGTTCAGTAGTTTTTGCGCGAATCCTGTACAAACGACAGACAGACCGACCGACCGACAGACAGACAGACAAAAATTTTAAAAACTATAGAAATGTGTTCTGTTATTGATTGTAAGCCCTCCCAGAGTATGTTTTCTTTAAAATGCTTAATGCACAGATTTCGTCCCGTTAGTCTTTTATTATATGTATAGATTCTAATTATATTTTTATTTGTATTTAACGCGAATGAAGTAGCGGGCGATTAATGTTTTCCCAAATCCCGTTACAGCAAAACAAAACGAAACAGCCAGGGATTTAAACTCGAGAATAATATAGCTTCGAATTCGCTCGTATCAAGACTTACGCAACTATTTAATTATTTATTGGTTTGTTCATAATGTGTTGCGGATTCTGATTTGTTTCCATTGTTATACGTTTGTTCGAACTTCCATCGCGTTGTCTAGTCTGGAATTGGATTTTCCCTAAGGAGAGAACTTACTTTTGGCAACAATAAGAACATTAGTTTCATTTTGTTCATTTCGCATGCTATAATTGTATTGGATTTAATGTGATTTCATATTTGATAGCGTATCCAATCTTAATATGAGCATAAACATAAATATTATTTTTGTTAGTATAGATATATAAATGGACTCGAATTTTGAACCGTAATTTTAAAAAAGGTATAAAATTAATAATGGAAGTTGACACCTAAAAGCAGTTTTCATGTGTCCATAAAAGCATTGTGTGTGGGCGATTTCATGAAAATCGTATTAAAGTTGAGAACTTTATGCACATAATAAAGTTCTGTATTTATTTTATTAATATGTAGATACCTAGACATCTATGTGCATAACTCTATGTAAATTTCAAGTAATGAATATAAATAAGCGTGAACGAAGTAGCTATTATTGCGTTTGTGACGTCTTCAAAATGAAGATATTACGCTTTATAATTTTGTTATAAAATTATCTTCATATTTATTAATAAAAATATTATAATAAATACTAGTTGACCTGCGCAACTTCGTCTGCGTGCAATCGGTTACCTACCGGTTCCAATTGCATTTGCAAACTCGAAAAATCTTAAAAAACCTATAACCCGATTTCAGCGACTCCCACCGTTTCCAATTGTGAAACCAAATAGTTCAGGGACTCACTCAAATTCATACCAAGTTTGTTTAGTGAAATAATTTAGACACAGGTGAAATAAATTTAATGAGGCGGATATTGCGCCATCTGTCTTTCAGGAACATCCAACTGTTTAATCATTTGGATATTGTTCATACATAAATACTAAACTTGCGAATAAAAAATGGCAGAGTGGGGTTAGAAAGGTAAAAATTTGGGGTTGCACGTAATTTTTGATGTCAAATAAAAAATTGAGTCGCCACGAGACGCCTGGTAGATGTGAAACATTAAAAATGTTGTGTATAAGTTATATGCCTAAAAAGTAGATTACGACAGGAATCAGCTATGGTATAATGAAAAGATAATTAGAAATTTGTTCCATAAAATAATGACTGTTTATTTATTTTATCGTCGTTGTCGGCGCGTGCCGCGTATTATAACGAGTGCCTGACAAATCAATTTGAAACTTATGTTTATACTGATAGGGTTGCAAATGTTTTTGAGTATTTCATTAATAAAGCAAAGTTTGTGTTTTGTATCGCGACACGTCGCCAAGCTAAAATCAAGTTTAGGGTGCGCTTCGGACCTAGGGGAAGTGGGTCGGGGGCCCCATCTTCCCATTGCACAGGCCCGGCGGCGGCACTTCTGCTGCTGGGCCACACCGCTGGGACGGCTCGATGAAGTCTATAGAGATCTCTTTTTTTTTTTCGAAATGTCTACGCTATTGACCCAGCAAGGTCTTAACAGCTTCACCGAACTACAGGTATAGAGATCTCGTGCTGCCCCAACCATAGCGGAAGACGTACACCGTGGTCTTTTATTCAGTTGGAGTCGGACATAACCCACCCTCTCCCCCGGGAGGGTGGGTATCCATAAGGGGTTTCCCCACGTAAAAAAAGGGTGCGCCTATAGATGTTTCACATCAACATTGAAAGAAAAAAACTGGATACGGACACCCTAAACGCCTATAAAACCTACTTGGCAACCAATGCTCATAACTACCAAATATACATTTAAAATTTCATAAAAATCGGTCTAGCCGTTTCAAATACTAACACCGTGACACGAGATTTTTATATACGAGATAAAAATAATAACAATTATATTCACTATATACACTTATATATATTTAATAGTTTTAATTACCCACTTGTTCTATTGATTGTATCGATCAGTTACTTCACTCGGTCGATCAAATTTGTTTTCTTCAAACAACCAGAAAAACCAAACCATGAGATATAAACTATATTCGTGTCGTTAGCGTAAGTGCTAGGTATATAGTATTCTAGAGTTGTCTTAAACTGTAATCATCTTCATTATTAACCGGCTTTGGTAGTGTGTTACGATGAACACAATAGGGGTATTTTGTGCCGAAATGAAATTACAAATTTAAAATGTCACTGACGGTGTCTATTTTACCTTACGTTGAAGTCTTGAGACTGTATCACAGACGTCAGCGCAAAATTTACAAATGTTATGAAAATATTTGGTATAGAATTAAAAGTTACTTATTAATGATGACTGTATTAAATAAATAATAAAATAAAATAAAAAAACCTTTATTCTACATTTTTTTGTATAAATTTATTTCTCCTTTCTTCCCCTAGTTTTTTCCACAGGTTACTCTTCCTCTCCCTTGTCTTTCTCATCCAATCTGCTCCACATCTTTAATGGAAAATATCCAGCCATTTTTTTTTTGATCTTGCTGGTCTTCTCTTATACAAGGGAAAACCATGAGAAATGATTGTATTATGTAAATAACAAAATTTATATTATTCAAATATTATAATATCGTTTATTGTCCAAAAGACAGTATAATGTACTTATTAATGTCACGGAATGGATATGAAGGCGGGAAATATCTCTTTTATCGCGTGGAACCGTAAAATAAGAAGTTAAATTGTATTTTATATGAATTTTATAAAGATGTATTTCATACTCGTGTTCTAGAATAGTATTTTAATATAAAATAACTTAAGATGAGGCGTGGCAGTGAAGTTTCACAACTCCGATACAGAGACAGTACAAAGATATATTTACTATTAATAAGAATATTTTTTCTACTGTTTTAGGTATATTATTTATTGCGTAAGAAGTTACTTGAGAATAATTCCTTAGGATAGCATTTTAGTTTTAGTTAAAAAGAAATTCCCATTTTTCAGTTGTGGTCCATGGACTACACGAGTGTCGAAAAGTCACTATATCGTTTCTAGAAATTGTACGTACTCCATGATATTTTATAATGCTACATAATGTTCCACTCTATCGTAAACATAACGACATACATATAACGATTCTGAAGTGAATCACGGTTAAGCACCAATAGATCTTAAGTTGCATTATACATAAATATTTTACTCACAAGTCCCATAATGGGGCTTACGGTCTAGTTGCGAATATTCAAGGTACTCCTCAATAAATTAAATCGTATAATTCGATTAAATCAAATGATATATTCCAACTTTAGGGATTCAGAGATGGTATTCAGACAATCTAGATTCCAAACATTGGTTTAATTAGTTTTTTTAAGAAGCGTGTGAAAGCAAACACAAGTAATTAGCATGATGAATTATTCCGTAAAAGGCATAGTTTTTAACTGAACTATACACTTTTGACTAAATCGGTCTAATAACCTCAGCGGACTTTTTAGGCGAGTAGCAAGAACGCAAAACAAAAACCTCGGCTTAGGCTGTTGCCTTGAACGTAAACTCGTAAGTCAACTAAGTTAACCAAGCTAGTTAAATGAAACATACATGCGTGCGTTAGTAAGGCATATATGTGTTTCACAAAAACGCGTGAATGTATTTCAAGTCTAACAATTTGGCTAAAACGAGCTAACCAAAATCGAAAAAATAAGAGGAAAAGATCCTATTCACAACAGTATTCACATTTACTATTTACAAGAGTATTTTCGGTCTGGGCGAGAGCACGCTCTGATAGAAAAATCTGAGAGTTACGAATGGTCCTCTATAGTTATTTCATAGGAGTGATCGCAAAGATATTTCGCAACTGTCTTTTAAAACATAGGAGCCGGAGCCGGACGCAATGATTACGTCATCTTGTATTGCCTGGAAAACATGATATGATTTAATAATAATCATTATTATGGAAGTATTATAATAGTGGAGCATTGAGCACGTCGATAGGCTATTTGCGTAGCCATTTTAAATTGGGCTTGTGTTAAATCTATTGTTTTCTTATCCACCCTCAATAAAGCGTCTTTCGACTGTGGAACGTTTACACGGGTTGGTATATTGTCCTATTCCATGTAGTCCGGTGAAGCTGTTAAGACCTTGTTAGGTCAATAGCGAAGTCAGTTCGAGAAAAAAAATCCTATTCCTTGGAATAGTAGACTAAACATCCACTCGCTACACAATTGTTAGAGCTCTTGAAATAATTTGGATAATTTGAAAAATTATTTGATTAATTCCATCATGCTAATAATTAAAGAATATATGGTTATTAGAATCACAATAATCGATTAATACTTTAAATTATCTGTACAGTTCAAATTATTCTAGTCGGAATTCGAGTCAGATCTGATAAGTAAATATAATTCCATTCAAAGATCTTTCGCACAACTCTAATAAAATTATTACATACGTAAAATAAGAATAGTGAACAAACGAGTACAATGTGTCCACGGGTTAAAATTTAAGCACTGAAAGGCACAGTTTAATTTAAACTTAAACCGGTACAGACAAGACACACGGCCACGTAAATCCGCGTACAAAATATGAAACGCCGAGCTAACCAAGACGTAAAGTGAAGACATGCGCGGAGAGCGGTAATGTGCTTTGTCTGTAACAGCTTGTAGCTTGATTAAGCCATAAATATGCAGCCTGCCCGCTACACATGTACGCCTGGTACAGACCCTCGTCCCGACATAGTTCTCTATGCTACGACCCGTTTGAATTTTATTAATTTTCGGTTAAAGTGGGCCGTCTCGAAGGCAATATTGCCGATAAAGATTGCCCAATTTTTTATACTTATCATGCTATATAGTGCCTTTGGGATTATATGAGCTAGAAGCGGGCACTTTGTAAAATTTGTTGCTTATATTCATGCTATATACTAAAATTATAAGTTAAAGATGTATGTATCAGTAAATATCGAAGGGATTTATATAGGATATTCGGATTTTTAATTACTTTCTTTACACTGAAACTTGCTGCTTCTCTAGCAGTTTTTTTACCTTTTCAATTATTAGTTTTTTTTTTTACCTTTTGAATAATCTTATCTCTGTAAATACTAACCGGATTTGAAAATTTTGTGTTTGCATTTTATAGTCATGAAAAAGTTATATAAGATATAAGCTTTTAAGGTCTTGCTTGTGTCAATGTAAATTGTATTTATTTTAGTATAGGAAGGCGCGTGTGTTAGTTCCGGTGCGAAATATCGTAGAATAACGACGGCTTGGTTAACCGACCATTACCGAGATGGGCCAAGATGTCAATGCCTATGTCAGTATAATGTCATATGACTACTTTTTTAATAATCGAAATATAATTTATCAAGGTTTTTCTATTAACAGGGCGAGACACCGTCCGCCGCACCCGTTACTTTTTAAAGTATTTAAATTATAGTATTAATTGAAGTGATTTTTATAATTTGTAAATCGAAATTCATTGTATTAGTTTGGTTATTACATTAATTGGCTCTCTGGGCAATAATTATATACATTTTTATGTAGCTTATCAATTAACGAAATATACAACGGGCTGTACAAGCTCAATACAAAAAATCAGTATTCCATATACACAGGTCTGATGCTAGCGCAATAAATCACGAGCTTGTCGAGGCCATCGGTGACGTCAACTTATAAGTTTTTCTCTATCATTTTTTTTAAATCGCTCCTTGCCTCTGGAGAAGTTTTCACTTGTGAAACAGAGGAGATAAAAGTACTGAAATATTGTATCTTCATATATTTAGATATATAATATTACCACAGTTCATAGATAATTCCAAACAGAGGCGGTTAGTAAATCCTGCGGATCGTTATATCATTTGATATTTTATTTTAAAACAACAATGTTGGGTCAAAAATTGAATTATTTATATGGACGGCGTATACGAGACTGTCATATGAATATTATATAAAAGTTAATATATATTTTCCAAATTCATGTGGCTTTATCCATTTTTAATATTAAACGTGAAGAATCTCACAGTGGAATGTTAAATAAATAAGATTTTTATCGTGAGACTTTATGTGTAGAAAAAAGATACCGATTTTTAATGTAAATTTGTTTTTTTTTTATCTGCTTATCTTATATCAATAATGGCTTGTTAAAATATTTATTGTGACATGTAACGTATTTATCTAATCATTGAAAAACTTAATTTAATGAGCACAAAGAATTGATCAGTATGAGAAATCGGTTGAATTGTTGGAACGCCAAAAAGGCTGAAAATAAATTCGACGCTTTTATCATGTGATTTATTCTAAATACGTATTATTTTATCCTTACGAATACGGTCCTAATCTTAACAAGGAATTTTATAAATATGAATATGCGTTTGTTTATTAAGCTTTCATGCCTTAACAACTCAATCGATCGTAATAACATTTAAGCGTGATGTCAGGAAGTATTATAAATGTATCGTATTAGATTCTTAAAAGTAAAGTTATTGAATTATTTACTTTCTGAATAGTATAGCGCAATCGTGTGGGTGTTTACGTCGTGTAAACACTTATGTTAGTGGCGCATCTAAGCTACGTCGCATCCAGTTCTTGGCAAACACTAGGACTCTTGGCGGATGGCAATTTACTCTGTGATATATGTACACTGTAACTATTGCTGTATGTTAATTGATATGATATGGAATTAAAAATACTGTTTAATTTTCAGAAATTCTATTGTATAGTATGTGATAATAACGTTCTCGTTTGTATGTATACGTAACTTATTTATAGCCAGTATCTATTGTATTTACTGTGAATAAAGATAAAGTGTTTGTACAACTTTCTAACTGAAAGTTGTAATTGCTGTTTTTAATTCATATGCCCTAATTATTTAAGTACAGTATTCTATATATGTGTGTCCTATTGTAAAAAATATAATTAAGTGACACACTCTCAGGTGTGTCCAGAACACTTCCTAAATTATTGTCACAATCTGATCAGTAGTTTTGGCATGCATAACGGACAAACATACAAACATTGATGTTTATATATGAAGATAATTAACGAAAATGCAATAAGGCGGTATATTTTTTTTTAATTTTAATATAATATCATAAGAGGCAAACGAATAGGTGGGTCATCTGATATTAAGTGATCACCACCGTCCATAGACATTTGCAACACCAGGGGAGTCGCAAGTGTGTTGCCAGCTTGTGTTGGGGGTGGAGGGGAGAGAGGCAAGAGGAGAGGGGGAAGGTGAGGGGAGGTGGGCCTCCGGCACTCTCACAGACCGAACGAAACAAATGCAAGCACTGTTACTTCATGTTGGTTTTCTGTGAGAGGGTGGTACTACCCCGGGTGAGCCGACCCTTGCATTCAGCCAGTAATAGCTTCTGCGTGGCTCTACCACCTACAAATGTGAGTATTAGTCATTTTCAATACTTTCTAATTTACTGTTTGACCTTTTTTTTTGTAACGTTACCGTCTATAATGATGTTATTACATGCATTATTAATATATAATTAATTGTCAATATTTTTAAATGGACTTTGTAATGTCAAGGGAGTTCGATGTATGAATTTAATAAAAAAGTGACTTTGTATTGAACCTTCAGGTATTGTCGGGCTGTGTCTATAGATCAAAATATCCTTTTTAAAAGGTATAAATCTCAACTTGACAAAAGTTTTTGCGGCTGTAAGCCCTATTGTTTCAAAAGGGCGAAAAGAGCGGGTTTCTCTTAAATTTCTATTTTAAAGGGAAATAATGTACTTCTAAGGTTGCATCGCTTTTGAAGTCCTTGACATAAAGATTCGTATATAATTTATTTATTTAAAATAACATATTTTATAAAAAACGTTAACAGTTAGAAAATTAGCAACTGTACATCATTAGAAACTGTATTGTTAGAATGTAGTTAGAAACTCTTCCAATTACCATCGCGACGCGTTATCTACATATTTTGAGATTATAGTATGTGATATGTATTTATTTATGTATTTGAGATTATAGTGTGTAGTGAGATAGAGTCCCGCTATTATTGGTTTCGGCATGAACGGATTGACTCGCCCGGGGTAATACCACCCGACCTTCAGAAACACTTATTGCGTTTCGTTCATCCAGTGAGAGCCCTCCCTCTTTTCTCTTTCCCCCCAAACACAGACTGGCTATGCATTTGCGATTCCCCTGGTGTTGCGAGTGTCTATGGACAGCGGTGATCACTTAACATCAGGTGACCCGCCTCTTAGTTTGCCTCCTATAAATTAAAAATATGTTGTGTGTATATTAAAGTGTACACAGGGTGAGTTATAGTAAATTAAGTTTAACCATAGACACTACGAAAAAAACTTTTCTACAGTATTCTGATAAGTCAGGTCCAGAATTCAATTTAAGATAATGTTTTTATATTTGGTTTTAATAATTCGATGAATACGAATACCATGGGATTTAAAACATCAGTAAAACTATATTATACTAAAATATAGTTATAATGTTTTCAGATAACAACCGACGGTCTTAAAATCATATTATAAAAATCGATATTTATTCCGTAGCCTTTCAGTGATACGCCGACAATTTTGGTAGTGGGAACCGATATTAATAAAACGAAAACTAAATGTTATAACTTATGATATTCTTGGTGACGTTTTATCATAAACGTTGTAGTTTAGCAGTGATGCGTGCATAAACAAACATACAGACATTTCTTTAAAATTATTTAAATGTATTATTTATTTATTCTTAGTCATTTGCAATTACTTTTACACGAAATGTATAAACCCATTAAATTTACATTCGTTTTATATTATAGATAAGAAAGATAAGGTTTATGAAACACCATATACATGAAAATGGTCAAATTTAATTCTGCTGTACGTTCTATCAGCGATTATTTGGCTTGGTTGGAATATAACCTAGGAATGAATAAAGTTTTCGCGGCTAAATCTGAATAGAAAAAGTTTATTTCAAATTTAATTAATGTTCAACAGAAAATGCTAATGAATAACTTAGTAATTTGTTTGTTTTGTGTTTCATACTGTATTTTTAATTGGTTATGTTTGTAGAACATTTTCATGTTCAGTTACAGAGAAATATGTTATGATATTAGTTCAGAATAGAATTATATAATTTTTGACACAAGTCGTGAGCTTTTTTATGTTTCATTTTTTTACCATAATCTCACCAAAAGTAATCATATGTTCTAAGATATTAACATATTAATCGCAGAGAGGGACTAACTAAATGGAACAGCTCGATACACACTTATATTGCCACGGTAAGGAAAAGGGTTGCATCTAATTAAAACACAAGTTCGACATAAGTCGAAATGTGTAATTCTTTTTCTGCTTAATCGTAACTTGAGAATAGAAGTTCATAGATGAACAAAAAAATCTATGTAATGTAGTTTTTTCCCCCGTTCCGACTATATATAAAATTTTAATGAAAAATAATATTTAAAAAACGGCATATACATCCTTTTGTAATGGATGCATCTATAAATAAAATGTATTTAATTTTTTTTAGTCAATTTAATTTTTTTAAAGCTTATTTTTTTTCTTTATTATTACGCCTTTACGACCTCATAAAGTTTAATGACCCCCGACCTACATATTGAAAAAAAAACTGTAACATATCGTTTCACTGCAAAAATATTCTTAGGTTATTTGCGTAAAACAAAAAAATAATTCACGCGGATTGCTCCATTAATATTATTGAGAAAGTGCACCTAAACTGTGAGATTAAAGACAATAAACTGAATTAAGACAGGCGAATATCCAGTAAGTCCAAATAGGATTTCATCTCTTACCCTTGTTTAACTTGTGGTTATAATTTTTTATTCCTTTCGATTCAACTTTTTTTACATTCTTTCGTAGGTGGTATAGCCACGATGAAGATATTACTGGCTTCAGCATGAATGGATCGACTCGCCCGGGGTAGTACCACCTAACCACAGAAACACCTATGTGAAGTAACAGTGCTTGCATAGTTCCGTGTCGTTCGGTCAGTGAGAGCGCCGGAGGCCCACCTCTCCTCACCTTCCCCCCTCTCCCAATACAGGCTGGCAATGCACCTGGGACTCCCCTGGTGTTGCAAGTGGCTTTGGACGGTGGTGATCACTTAACATCAGGTGACCCAACTGTTCGTTTACCTCCCACGATATAAATAAAATAATAAATTTGTAGAGATAATATATCCGGCTGATAAATCTTATACAAAATACACACTAAATATGTATATCCATACAATAAATAACACATAAATAAAATGATTTCAAATATTCTAAAAATTAATACAGAGTACATTCGCCTGATGTCAGTCTTCCGAGTTCAGTCTAGCGATGCGTCTGACAAGCAAGCGTAGTTAAACTCGCTCCAACTCACCCAGAAAATGTAGTTAATTAAAACCTAGTTAGCGCACTAACAAAAACTAATTTACTAAATTGTAACTGAGCGCCTACTTGTCGTCCTTTTTGCTGTCGCTCTCTGGACTATGTAATTTTATTTAATATCTCACAATTTCGTTTTTAACTTTTATGAATCCTCTCAAATCGTGTGTTGAAGTATGAAGTTGTCAATTGTGAACTAAAGAAATCGCAGGTGTGTCTGGACGTGACTATTAGGACACAATGTCGATGAACCTGAATTATATTAATGTAAGAAGTGGATATAGTTGATAGGTCTTTTCTATGTCCCCAGGTTCCAACCTCGACATGTATCATACAAATGTATTTTTTGAAACTTACCTGTTTTTACTAGTTTAAATTGGTAATACTATCAGCCGATGGTGAAAGAAAAATTTGTGTGGGGATCTGAACCGGAGAAATGTTCTTGTAGTATTGTATTGTATTACTACTGTATATGGGAAAGCTTAGATCTCTGAATTTCTCAGAATTTGAAATGGTCAGTCAATACGTCGTGGGCAGGATGATTACGCTCATACCTTTTATGGGTCTGCCTATGGTCCTGCAGTGGGTCTCTTACAGGCTGATTGATAATGATGAATAACAAGGTTTTTTCTATTCTTCGTCAAAGTAGTTAACATTCCCAAGCCTAAAGTCTGTTGTCAGGTATCTATCCCGATAGCTGCTTTTCAGAGTCAGTCTTCCTTTGAGTTTAGCATACAATGTTGACTACATGAATATTAGACATGCGATGTATTTGTATTAAAACTTTTGCTTATGATGTAATTAGAATTCTATTTAATTTATGTTTACTACGATATTATGATTGATTGTAACTAGTTTCAGTAGTTTCATAATTCTATCCAAAATATATGTTACAGAAGATAAATCTTTACCATTATCAAAATTATGTCGTTTCCGTTAATGTAAATTTGATCTATCTAGTCCCCTCAAATTAGCCTTAAAAATAGTAGTGAAGCTACAAAAAATCACATAGAGTTATTAATTGGTATGAATATTCTTATTTGTATTTATTAGTATCGGTCGCTAGCCTGAATTTTTATTTATTCAAGAATGGGTCTTTCGTGATTTGCAGCAAAACGGTAAGTTGTATCATAAAATTAGGTCCGACAAAAATCGTAGATCATACATTATTTATAAAAAAGGTCTGAACACTTCTTTCCTAAGAGCCACCGTTTCTGAGTTATAATGAATGTAAATGTTGAAGAATTCGTAATCGAGAACAGTATTTTTGTTCTATAAGACCTGGAGTACCTTATGTTCTTATCTGTACTACGCAATGTTAATGCAAAATTTTTATGACGAACGTTTGTGTAGTTAAGATGTGAAAGCATACAACCAAACAGGTTAGTTAGGATTAATATTTGAGTATAGCAGTTTGATTGCTATTGAAACATCCGGATACAAAATAATACGGTCGTATATTCCTAATGAAAAAAAAAATTACAATAAACTAACGGGCCCGGCGAACGTTATCCCGAGCGGATGATAATATTAAAACCTTAACAAATTATATACATAAACTTTCCTTATGAATCACTTTTTCTCTGGTGAAAACCGCATGAAAATCCGCTCTGTAGTTATTGAATTTGTAGCAGACCGACAGACAGACGTGGCAGACGACTTTTCTTTATAATATGTGGTATATCAGGCATGTTTCACGATAAAACTCAATTTATTACATGCGAGAGAAGACTCATAGATTCGAGCGCTCCTCTATTTTATGGTTCTGTTGTCAAAGTATTAGATAACTCGTTATCTGGATGCAGTAAGTGGGTAGTTAGGTAAATTCCAAGAAGTCACGGCTGCCTCCACGTACCGTGGCGCCGTACCGGTCGCGGGAGGTAGGCGATAAGAAAGTTTTTCCGTTAAACCTTACAATTTATAACTGACGCCTATCTATTCGATGTATGTAGATCGAGGCAAAGAAAAAAAAGTATGCGGTCAGGGTCTCTATCAGAAACGAAGTTCAATGCGAATAACGTAAAGTAAGGAAGACAAAGTATAAAAAACGTTAACTTCTCATTGTGGCCTAATTTTGAACACTGGACAACCGCTAACATGCGGAATTTGACTACACTCATTAATCTGAATTTATTTAGTGGCACGTGATAAACTGGTTAACAACTGACTGTGAAGAAAAGCATCGTAATTAAAGATGGGAGTCCTAAAACAATACTGAAGAACTGTAATACAGTTAAACACGCACACACATTCACAACAAAACTATATTTCTATTGTAGCATAGTAAAGTGATGGTAACACAATCCAAAACAACGATAACCACCAAGCATGTATAATCCATGAGTAGTTTAAATATTTTGATGGTTTGATATCATTGATTCCAAAACGTGGCAAACTGTGAAGAATTTCTTGTTATGTATGTGGTGGTAACAATTAAGCCGGATACATTACATTGCATTGTACGGAATAGGCCAAGCACGGACAATATATATTCCTTAGCAAATTTATACAAGATCCGTCTCTGTCTGTAAGCAAACGGAGCTGACGCTCCAAGCTCCATTCCTAGGATATTCCAGTATTAAAGAAAAGTAAACTTGATAATGTGGCCAATGTGAATGATTTTGTCAATTAAGTCGCGCCCGAGTGGAATTGCGCAAGGAAGCATCTTGAGTGGCACATGGAATGTGGGCGTTATAATTCCATATTGCTACCTCTTAATACTTGTTATGGGAAGGCTTTTAGCTTTAATAAGTTGATTATTAGCTCTTTTGTATACAAATTTCTTTCAAGATGAAGAAAGTAACGTTACAATAATAGGAGAGTGTAATCTTAACGCTTAAGAAGTAAAATTCGTCATTAATTTGTGCTTCAACACGGAAGCTAACCGAGGAGTGAACACGCAAAAGGCTTTGTATCTCACCAAAAATATGAAAACGTTGAATACAACTGTGTATAATACAAGAGGGTTCTTTGGTTCTTACACAACTGTAGCTAACTGTAATGTTTCCTTCCTCGGAAATATGCCCCCCGTTGATGTGGTGTTATAAAAAAAGAATTGTTAGCATTTTGAGTGCCGCAACGATATTAAAAAAGCAATGACTTTCCCCGCAGACGCGATTAAATTTTCACATCTGTAGCGTTGATGGAACGCTCCGTTACGAGCTTCGGTTCGAATCACAGAATTGTTCCTTCTATAACGATTGTATTTTTTTAGTGCCGATAAAAATGAAGAAAGAGAGAGCAGTTTCAATTAATTTTTTATGAAAAATATTCAAATTCCGTTCTCGAATAAACCATTGTTTGGGAATTTATTCAATAAATTCGGGTGTAAGGCCGCGGTGCCGCCCTTTCGAATTGGGAATTTTTATAACGTCTAATTAATCTCTTACGCTGGAAGCGCTTTATTGAGCATTTGTATAATGTAGGGTAGTTTCCGTGACTAGTGAATTGCCATGACATAGATAAAGGGTTTCGGGTTTCTGTGAGTGCTTTACTGCATGTATAACGGAGAGTATTCTGAAGAACTTTTCGATATAGTGCCCTCATCGCCGTTCCAAAACTGGCATTAACCGCTTCTGGCTGGTTACTCATCCACATACCCCAAAATCCAGCAGAATGGCTGTAATGATAAAGTTTTCTAGTAGCTTGATTATGCACATGCTAGTATTATGGAATGAACTACCAGATAAGGTTTCCTCAGAGTCATGACATGAGGCTCTTAAAAAAGGGATTGAAATAAGCTCTTCAAGATCAGTAAACAATAGTGATGCTCCTGGTGTTACACTTGTCCATAGATGACGGTATTTATTTAATGTTATATGCACCGCATGTATGATTGCTGGCCTTGGGCATAAAAAAGAAAACAATAAATAATACCGACTTAAAAAAGGTACGGGGATGTCCTTGATCCTAACGTTAGATTATTAATCTTGCATTATATTCGATTTTAAATAGTTCTCTTATGATTTGTAATCCAAGTTTCAATACAACTGAAATAATAATCGGATACCCTTGAAAGTAGCCACTATTTAATACAAAAAGATTTTTTTAAATCTCCTAATAAATGAAGTTCTGAGGTAACAGATGTAGTAAATCAAACGAATAGACAACCTCCTCTTTTTATATCAAAGGAGGCAAACGAACTGGTGGGTCACGTGATGTTAAGTGATCACCACCGTCCATAGATAATAGCGACATCAGGGACGTCGCAAGTGCGTTGCCAGCCTGTATATGGGAGAAGGTGGAGGGGGAGGAAAGGGAAAGCAGGAAAGAGGAAGGGACGTGGGCCTCCGGTTCTCTCACTGACCGAACGAAACACAACAATGCAAACACTGTTATTTTACGTCGGTTATCTGTGAGAGGGCTGGTACTACCCCGGAAGAGCCGACCCATTCATGCTGAAACCAAAAATAGCTTCAGCGGGGCTCTATCACTTACTGAAGTATCCTTCTTTTTGAAGTAGGTTAATAAAATGTTTCAAAATTGCACTAACTATTTATTACCTATAAATAATAAACCGCCCGTGACTTTTTGTTTGTACCTTTGTGAATTATCACCAAACATTATTTACGTGTAACTGTATTTTTGTTGTAAAGATACGGTGGTACAATTTACCTGTATGTAATATTTGAATAAATACAGATAATATGTGAGAATTCCAATTATAACTCATAATTAAATCTTAGTAAACAAAATATCTCTTCCAGCAGATACGGTGTCGTTCCCACTTCAAGTTACTGCCAGACCTTCGTTAATGTAAACAATTGCCAATAACCGAGACCTCTCTAAAATTCAAATGTGTATCACCTAAAACCCTTATAGTAGACACAAAATACTTTGAAACGGGTGGACTATTCGGCACTTTAATAAGTTCATTCTCCCTTACTTATAACACTGTTGTATTAACTTATGTTAAGTACTGAATATAAATTTAGATCTTCGAGGGGTAAATTACGGGTAATTAGATAATAACATCTTCTGAATTAAAATACTTGGTTTATGACTGTAATTTATTGGTGAGGGTTTATATGCTAAGAAGTGTCACGCCTATGAAGATAGACGACTCAGCGACAATAAAAAAATAAATTCATTTTTTTTATGTCATATAGGAGGAGAACGAACATGCGGGTCACCTGTTGTTAAGCGATCACCGCCGTCCATAGACACTAGCAACCTCAGAGGAGTCGCAAGTGCGTTGCCAGCCTGTGTTTGTGGGAATGGAGAGAAAGGGGGAGGGGAAGGAAGAGGAGAAGGTAGGGGAGAGGAGATGGGTCTCCGGCGCTCTCACTGACCGAACGAAACGCAACAATGTAAGCACTGTTACTTCACGTCGGTTTTCTGTGAGAGGGTGGTGCTACCCCGGACGAGCCGACCCATTCAGGCTGAAACCAATAATAGTTTTACCGTGGCTCTACCACTACTTTATAAATCTTTGAAATTGGTAGAAAATACACGACCATTTAATTCAAAACTAAATATAATTCTTGTCCTTGTAACTAAAGTTCTGCTATATTATGTAATTATACTAGCTGACCCGCGCAACTTCGTGTGCGCTAAACGATGTACATATATAATGTCTCGCATTGTCATATAAACAAATATATTATTGCGAGCATACGGCTACATAAATGTTACTGCCGAATGTCGCGAAATAAAAAAGTTAGAAACTTAGCGTAAATCATTTTGATCTAATATAGCTAATTCGGAAGTTGAGAGATTTAATGCTGATTATATTTAATTGAAATATGCCAAAATAATATCGAAATGTAGTATCAAAAGTTTCAATAAGAACAAAAACTCTTTCATTCATTAAGGCAAACAAATTCATACACTGAGACTAATTACTTGTACTAAATTACAATACGAAATAAAATATATAAAAAGTTCCATATTAATAAGTATTTTAGTACCTATCTACCTGCCTAAATATTACGAATAAAGAACAAAATGCAACATTGTGGAAGATTGTTAGAAACTGCCTGAAATTATTAATGTTAGTAACGTATTTCAGTTAATAAGCATTAAAACTGAATACATATACATAACTTTCGAATTATCCTATTGGACGTCACAATCATTTTATAAGACATAATGAATATCCTGGGCTTCTGTTCTGTTACATTCCAAAGGGTTTTCGATTAAAACTTCCTTTGCGACTTGACTTTTTCCAACATTTCCATCATTTACATTAAACCTTGACATATTGTTCCAATATTATAATATATATCAAAACGCTCCTTGCAAATGACTTTATTCATTGATGACCGCATGAAGAACCCTTCAGTAGTTTTTGAGTTTATTGCGAACAGACAAACAGACGTGGTAGGGGATTGTTTTATACTATGTAATGATGTACAGCATTGGTCTAGTCACCGATTTATTATATGTATATAGGCCTTCATTATTATCATTATTTATTAGAAAAACAAAGCCCCCTACCGTGTCTGTCTATCCGTTTGTCTGTTTGCGATAAACTATTGAACGGATTGTTATGAATTTTTAACGAATAGATAAAGTGATTAATGACGACGGTTTTGTATATAATTTGTGATAGGTTTTTTATAATCAGGGCGGGACATGTGCCAGGCTCGCTAGTAAATAATAAGTTGATAATTTTTTTTTATCGTTAAACACATTAATAGTTGAGTAAGTATAAGAAAATGCCTGCCAAATAGATCTAACAACAGTTTTACTCAATCCATGACGGGCGAAGCAGCGAGTGATAACTAATTTCTGATAATTTAAAATCAGACGTACAAAATTTTGTACACACTGCGTTGTGATACACAGCAAATGAAAAATAAACCTAGTTGGTGTAGTAAATTTGTAGTCCGGTGAAGCTGTTAAGACCTTGCTGGGTCAAGAGCGTAGTCGAATTGAGAAAAAAAAATTAATAAATGATTCACGTATGTATGGAAGAAATTTGATTAAGACGAACCTAGCGCCATCTATTATGAAGTAACATCAATAATTTCGTTTTTTTAAGTACGAATGACCGTTGAATCATTTGGATATTGTTAATTAAAAAAGTACTAAAATCTACTACTAGGAAGGTAAGGTCAGGAAGATGTAAATTTGAGATCATATGTATGTTTGATGGCAAATAACAAAGAAAAACACATACTATAAAATCTGGATAGGGACATCCTAATTACCTACAGGCATAAAATCTACTTTACGACTTATTCTCATACATACTAAATATACCTTAAAATTTTTATAAAAATCGGTCTAGCCGTTTCGGAATACTTCGAACACAAACACGGTAGATAAAAATGTGCATGAAATGTATTTAAATTGATAATTAATAACACTGTATACGTCTAAATAGCTTTAGAATTTTATGTCATCTTTTTTTAGAACATATAATGAGTATAGTGAGCTATCCTTAAAAAATAGATATATGCTCTCACAGACTTTTTGTAGATCTACTTTGTCTCTGTTGTGTCATTATTTACACCTGGCTAAAAACAAAAAGAAAAATGTGTCATGTCATTGTCATTATATTACGTTGTAAATACATTTTGAAATGGATGTAATTTTCTTTTCTTTTAATTATACAAACAAAAGTAAACCTTATTACATTTACCCAACATACATTGTTATATCTCAAAAGGGTTAAGAAGCGTTTTCTATGAAAGTTTCCAGGCGGTATGACTTTTTCCGACTTGTCCCACAATTATCGTTATATTTCAACTAATCTATATAAAACCTTGACAAATTTATATACTAAAACGTTCCTCATGAATTACTTTATCCACTGGTGAAAAGCGTAGGAAGATCCGTTCAGTAGTTTTTGAGTTTATCGCGAACAGACAGACAGACAGACAGACAGACGCGGCGAGGGACTTTGTTTTATACTATGTAATAATGTAATGATAATGATATATGGGTTCTAATGACTGTCTGCAATTACTTCTGTGTTTGTATCGAAAATATTTTTTATGATATAAATCAGTAAACAGACATGCGGTCAAAGAAATGTGATACGGCCTGAACAGTCTACACTAATATCATAAGCTACAAGAGTTGTTTGTTTCTCTCTTTATTTGAATTAGCTAAAATGGGGAGCTATTCACCAGATTTCGAGCTTTTTTTGAATTTCATAGACCACTTTCAAAGGAAGGTTAAGGGCTATGTAATACCGCGTTATAACTTTTAAAAGCTGAATAATTATCATACAAATTGTAGGATGTGGGTGGTGGAGCCCCGCTGAAGCTATTTTTGGTTTCAGCATGAATGGGTCGGCTCCTCCGGGGTAGTACCACCCCTCTCACAGATAACCGACGTGAAATAACAGTGCTGGAATTGTTGTGTTTCGTACGGTCAGTGAGAGAGCCGGAGGCCTACGTCCCTTCCTCTTTCCTTCTTTCCTTTTCCTTCCCCTCCCCCTTCTCCCATATACAGGCTGGCAACGCACTTGTGATGTCCCTGATGTCGCTAGTGTCTATGGACGGTGGTGATCACTTAACATCACGTGACCCACCAGTTCGTTTGCCTCCTTTGATATAAAAAAAAAGGTCTGAATATACACTAAAGAAAATAAAGCAAGTGTGTAAAGACCACATCACTCAGCACGGGGTATCAGGGCTGATAACAGAAGGCAATGAAAGTGAAATTGCGGAATACAGTAACAACTTAAAATCAACTTTAAGAAACTATGGTCTTCAAGCTGATTTTAATTCTTGGGGGCGGATGGAATGACTTGTCTACATTGCCTTACAGCAGAGAACTAAGAGTTCTTTACAAATTTTCAGTAGGAGAAATCCAGTTTATTAATACGTTAGAAGATCACATTGCATATACTTTAGGAGCCAAAGGACTACTTTAGGACTAAGGATATTGAATTGTGCAAAGACTTTTTTGTTTTTTCGATCTGACTACGCTATTGACCCAGCAAGGTCTTAACAGCTTCACCGGACTACCGATATCTAATTTATCAGATACACATGTCACGTTGACGACCAAAAAATAGAACACGTTATGTTGTAGATATGGGGTATGTAACTAAAATTTGTTAACTCGGTAACACATGGGCAACAAGCTGTTACAGCGCGTTGAGTTAACAGAGTAATTGCTTCAGTGCGCAGTCTATTTGTACAACGGTGCACTGTTATGTGAAGAGAGAAAAGACAGTTAGTTACACGCTAGGTAATTTAGATAAATAATAATAAAAAGTTTGATATACAATGTATTTTACACCTGCAATAATTATTTACGTACATTAACAGAATGTCTTTGTTAGCATACTGTTCTAAGTTCTCGGTGTTTGAAAATAAAAATATCATTTAGTTAATCATTTTCTTAGATTAAAAATCCATTTGAAATTAATTACTCTATCTGTTTTCGCACGAGTTAACCGTAAGGAAATAAGGCTAAATCTTACAATTGAAGTATGACTATGTACACTGAACAATTGAACGTCAATCTGTCCATTCTGTCAATATTTTAAAGACCTCTCTAATGTTTTCAGTTTCATTCATCATTCATTTACTTTTCACATAGAGGTTTTTAATCCGATTTTTTCAATTTTATCTTCCATAAAAACTCTGTCCAGACAGTTATAAACACGACGAAAATATTAGCCAAATAGTTGCAGTCGTTCTAAAGTGATGCGCGTACATACACTCAGCAACGTTATACAAATGAGAATCAACACCTAAACCTAACACCTAACATTGCGAAAATAATTCGTTCTGTTTGTATTTTTTTTAGCAAACATATTATTGACTGCCTCTCTTAGTTGCTTGATATATACTGGAATGAAGTGATGCACGTACATACATTAATTTTTATTTATATACAGCAGATTTAACACTTAAAATGTGATAATAATCCTTTCTGTTTGAGTTGTTTTAGCAGAAATATTCATTACTACCCTTCTTAGATGCTGGATATATACTTTTTTTTTTTTACCTGGGGAAATCACTTATGGATACCCACCCTCCCGGGGGAGAGGATGGGTTATGTCCGACTCGCACGGACTAAAACCCCACGGTTTACCGACAGACCGTGATATGGGTTATTCTGGGTTATGAGTACGATACATATAACCGTGCCATTGTGGCGGGTATTTTATCTGGTGTACGGTTGTTAAATAAATTCTATAGTATTTAATAACAAATGTAAGTGATAAATTAAATTTAACAAAATTTAATAGATCTTATTAAACGACGATTAATTTCAAAACCGTAACCGATAAGTTAGACCAAGTTTAATCAAATAGACGTTAGGATAATTGGAACTTCGACTTTCAAGAGACGTAATGTTCCTTCAAGTCGGTTGTTAGGCACTAATTGGGTATAATTTTAAGTGTTCGTTTCAGATAATCAATTACAATTTCACGGCTGATTCAGTGCTGTGGTTTTTCACTAACATGTTCACTGTTAAATTGTTCTAAGTTCTATTTCGATTTTTGTATTTGGATAGTTTATTTATGAAATTTAACAGTAAGAGAGTAGGAAATTTGATAACTTCCTACACATTTTTTAGAATCACATAGTGTTAATTATCAACGCTCAAAATTACCATATCACATGAACTATTTATAAACTGACAAAGATAACGTTCAGTGCCTTTTTGTCCTTTGTTTATTAACCGATTTTTTTTTAACTGTCGAGACATTTCTGCTTATATTTCTTTGTATACCTAATTGTATTGTACCAGTTAAATCCAATATTAATCGTGCATATAACATGTTTAATCACTGTAAGATTTCCGGTATTTTGTACACTGAGAACGAAGTTCAAATGTTGACGTCCATAAGTTTTTTTACGATCTTCATATTTTACACGTACAAAATTTGAAGAACTTGAAAAATAACCTAAAATATTAGGAACCACTAAATTTGGATTAGCACGTTTTCAAATTTAACGACACAATTATTGTATATCTTGTATTTATGTGATGTTTTATTTTCTAGTCGAATATATAAAAATATCGTGTCTTAGTGTTCATACCTCTCTCAAAAGGGTTAGACCGATTTTTATGAAATTTTACATATATATGTGATAGTTATGAGGTCGTAAAGGATATCTTATATCTCTACGTGATTTTATTTTTCAATTTTTTAGAAAATTTTTCTTTTTGGATTTTTTTATTTGCCATCAAAAATACCTATAACCCCAAATTTTCATCTTTCTAACCTCACCCTCCCAATTTGGATTGACAATTATAGTATTTTTGTATGAATAATATGCAAATTATTCAAAGGTCGTTCGTATTTCAAACAAAATGAAATTATTGATGTTGCTGAATGACAGATGGCGCTATGTCCGCCTCATCGAAATTTCCTCCACACGTGCGTAAGCCATTCATTAAACCAACTAAGTATGTGTTTGAGTGAGGCCCTGAGTTGTTTGGTTTCACAATTGGAAACGGTGGCGGTCGTTGTGATCGGGCTCTAGGTTTTTTAAGGATTTTCGAGCTTGATAATAAAATTGGAACTGTTATCAATTGCACGCAGACAAAGTTGCGAGAGTCAGCTAGTTGTATATATTCGAAAGTAGTTGTTCGAAAAACATTGAACGGCGATCGGTCTAGTCACTCGAATAGTGATTATTTATACATGAGACAGAAGCAAATTGTCACCTTGCATTACAGTCGTTTACTATTTATCGATTTACGTTTTTCATCCCCTATCTTTAAGTTTGTGTTAAGTCTTATTTAATAACAAACAAAAACTCCAAAAAGAATTCCTAATAATGTAATGTAATGTCGAACCATGTTAGCTTTATGGAAAAGTGCTGGTTTTTCTTTCTAATCTATTTTTATTAATACGAAACCTGTTACAAGAATTCTGAATTAGTTTTTTACGAATAATAACAGAAGAGTAATTCAACATGTTTGCTCACATAATTAATAATAATTCATTGAACAATTCAAGAGAGTACACAGTTTAAATTCTGTTGTTTTGATTTTTCACTTCTGTCGACAGTCCTTATGAATGCCTCAACTTTTTTTAAGACGAGGACTAAGATTTTTTTAATATCATATAGGAGGCAAACGGACCGGCGGATCACCTGATGTTAAGTGATCACCGCCGTTCATAGACACCAGCAACACCAGGGGAGTTGCAAGTGCGTTGCCAGCCTGTGGTTAGAGGGATGGGGAATGGGGAGAGGGGAGATGAGAGTGGAAGTGAGAGAAAGGGGAAGGGGGAGGTGGGCCTCCAGCACTCTCATTGACCGAATGAAACGCAATAATGCATCCACTGTTACTTCACGTCGGTTTTTCTGTGGGTCGAGTGGTACTACCCTGGACGAGCCGACCCGTTCATGCTGAAACTAGTTATAGCTTTAACGTGGCTCTACCACTTCGTAGTCCGGTGAAGCTGTTAAGACCTTGCTAGGTCAAAAGCGTAGTCAGATCGAAAAAAAAAATTTACCACCACTAATACAATTAGATTAAACTAAAATAATGTTGTTACATCTATCCACAATTTTTTTTCGAAACGACTACGCTATTGACCTGGCAAGGTCTTAACAGCTTCACCGGACTACTACATATATCCACTAGTTTTTACATGATCCACGCAACCAGCGCAACGTCACACTATAATTTTATTTATAAACAATGCAAACACATGTTAAGGTTATTTTCACAAATGGTTAACTTGTTTATTCAATAGAATGTGAATTAATAAAAGCGAGTTACATAATAATACCGCATTGTGAGTGAAAGGGCCCGTAATGGAGGGACAGCGAAAATTCTCTCTATTCAAGGCAAAGCCGAGCCCGACAAATAAATTGTTACGATTTTTCTTTGACGCCTCTAGAATGTTGCTTTGTATTTTACAACAGAATAGAGATTGAATCATAAGCGGTGGCGTTATATTCTCTCGTCTGAAATTAAATCATAATGAAAAAAAAAAAACGTTTCAAGAAATATTAAATTACTCATTTGGTCCTTATGATGGTCCTTAAAAATTACATTTATAACATTTACAGAGTAAATATACTATATATATAAGTTACATGATAATGTTTAACTATAGATAACTATTAGCTGATTATCGTCTACATTTTGAAAATAAAAAAATGGTAAAGGCTTAATGGAGTCCAAGAAATAAATAACCTAGAGTCATATACGGAAACTTCAGCATCGTATTCTCAAAGTATTATGTACATAAGTTTATTTGGTCAAAACTCAAAAAATTGTGACTGAGGCGCCACGAAACTGTATTTTTAACCGACTTCAAAAATGGAGGAGGTTCTCAATTCAACAGTTTTTTTTTTTTTGTTAAACGACTTCAAAAAAAGGAGAAGTAAATTGGCACCGACTTTCTATAATCTCTAGGTAGCGCAAATATTCATATGTTTTATATAATTTGGTTAATTAAATAAGCTATTTATTTTCCGATATCTAATGCCTTATGGATTTTTGATTGATATTGAAGTCGGTTTTTTTTTTATTGTTAAAGTTCTTTATTTATTTATTATTCCTTATAGTTATCTATATATAAAGGAATAAATAATAGTCGGAAAATGTTCACTCTTTTTTACAAGAAACAAAAAACACATCTTTCCAATTAAACTTAACATTAAACAAAATAATTTTGAACTTTTGTTTAAATCACTAATCTATCTTTTTCTTGCATTTTTATGTTGTAAGTAATCAGAAGATAAATGAATAAATCATAATTTCTGAATACCTAAATGAATAGCATTAAATTACTTCGACGAACTTAACTCACGAAAATATACCGTAAGTTTTGTTGCACACTTTCTGACTTTAACTTTGTTACTAAAAAGGTACTGCATTCAAGAAATAAATATTTTATACAATGTCTCATATACGTAATAGGGTCTTGTTTATTTCAACCTTTATTTTCAAATTGTCGTTACTACATCATTAAAGATAGGTTAGTTTTTGGCGGGTATTTAGTCTGTCATAATATTGACTGACACGACGCTGAATATTAAAGTGATTGCACGACGCTTGTAATATTATTGACTACGCAACAATGGCAGTAATAATCTGAAATATTGATTGCCAAAAATAAAGTTAAAAAAAAAATAGGGTTTAAAGTGTTGCCTCTATGAAAAGAGTTTCCTATTAAAAAATAAAGTGATCGAATTTAACCATTCGCTTTTAAACTGAGTTGTGTATGTAAATTTATTTTTCAGCTAGTTTTTACTTGCGTCTTTACCCCTTTGGAATGTTAAGAGAAATAAATTTAACCTTGCGATACAGCGATATGACCGTGGGCGTGGGAAGACCTTTCTCTCAAAATAAATAGCTACCTAATATATCTTCTGCGCATATTTTTAAGAAAGATTACTCGTCTCGTATAAACACCCACACATTCTATGTATTTCAAATAATATTTAAAAATATTTTAGTAGCAATTTCATAATATAATCGTGTTCAATTCCTTGCTTTCTACTTTTTTAAGTTACATACGTCTTTGAAACATTGAAGTTTGCACACCGCCGCACGATAATTTTGTACTATAGCTAATTGACATATATTCCATAGTACTTGTTTACATATTAGGTCCTTACATATGAAATTGGCATTTTAACGAACTAAAATATAATACTGTAAAAGGCTGTTCAGTTACAAAAAAAAATTAAATAAACCTGTGATATTACAAATATAAATTTATATTTATTATTATTATTATTTTTATAGAAGCACGACAAAGTGACTGCACTAAGCCTGATGATAAGCATAGTACAATCCAAAAACATCGGCAACCACCGTGAGACAGATTATCCATCGCCGGTCGCCGCTGTCATGCCGGCCATAATGACGAAAGTCGCCCGGTACTGGATATGCACAGGCTGATCCCGAAACGCGACGCGCAGAAGCGAGTCACTATGACGGGCTTTTTCGCCATATGCATGGTGGTTGCGACCCAGTCGGGCTGTAAAACCCTACCACCCCGCTCTCGCCATTGCCTCGTTCGTTGATCAGCAGGGTGCACCACGTGCATGTGAGGTTGGCTTGGGTGTCTCAAGTCTTAAGATGTTATTCGACACCCCTTACACCCTTAAATCGATTTTACATGATATAGTAAACTTCAAATGATAAACTTGTCAATCTTTATGGAATTTAAATATTCGTTATCATAATTATACGTCATTCAATAAATATTTAGAAAAATTAAGCTGAAGTTAGTGATCGTAATTAATTTTTAAAAAGTTTTCATTAAAAAAATCATCAACAATAACTTTTTAGTTCACGCGAGTGTAAACATAGGCACAGCTTCTTATTTTGGCTAAGTAAACGCATTTGCCAGTGTCAGTGTTTTCTTTCAATGGAAATTACAACACACTTTACACAATAAGTGTCGTGCAATTATTTCAATGTTCCAACAACATGGTGGCTCCCTTATTAGGACTTTCCAGGGACTTTTTGTGGCATCTCCGAATTTATGGTCCGTGGTATTGTTTTCCATTCACTTCACTTATGCACAATAACCAAACTGTATTACGTAAAACACCATCACTTTTACACAATATAGAGTCAAATAACACAAGATTATAAATAAAATCCACTACATGACACAAAAATCCCGCCAAAAACTCCAACTGGCACAGCTAGTTATGTACAATTTGAGCCTGTCAAATGCAAAAATAGAAGTCAGTGCTGCCACGCGACTTCATATGCTATTATATTATTGAACTTAGTACCTACATCAATTTTCGAGAGGACTATTCAAATTGAATCCTCATTCATAAAGATAAGTCCTCTTGAAGATCTGCTAAAAACTAAACCTTTGATCTTCAACAGTATCTTCACGTGAAGGATGTCGCACTTCAACTCTTTTTATAATCCTCAAGCAGTTTGTGTGAACTTTGATGTGGAACTTCCTTGTTTATCAATTTCGTTCTTTCATCCTCACTAATATTATGAATGTGTACGAACATGTATATGTTTGTTAGGTTGTCACGTCATAAGTATCGTAATCAATTATCATGAAATCTTGCACATAAGTTAGATACGATAAATTAAATTAACATTAACGTAAGTAAAACCGGGGGCTAAACTAGTCGTTAATAAATTCATAAGTCTATCTAATACCTTTAAACGAGCCATTATTGGATATTTTTAGATTGTTATATATTCAGGAACTCGAAAACGGCGACAGCGATTTCCGTGAAACTTAGTATGTAAGTGGTTTCGGGGACGATAACTCGATCTAGCTAGATTTTATTCATAGAAAACGTTTTTTAACTGAGTTTTCAGACAATTAAAAAATATAGCTAGAATAAAACAGTTTATTTTAATTTAAAAATGTTTTTTAAAGATCCGTGCTAGGCTCGGTCGCCCAGATGCTTTGTATAATAAATAACTTATTTTCATCTTTACAAGACGTCATATTAAAGAAATGACTTGTTATTGAATACTTAGCAAAAAACATTGTACACTTCTATGAAAGTATCGTGATAATTTACATAATTTTCAAGTTTCCAAACAAGGATGTAGCATTTGAAAATATATTTATTAACAAGTCTTACAAAAAAAAAGATTGTTCAGGAGAGCATAACACCTACATGGTTTATGGGTGTCTGTGCAAACACAAGTGTTTTATTTCTTATGGAATGATTATTTGGAGCTATTTACCCTAATTTTCTTAATCTTACAGCCCATTTTTTTTTAACGTCCGTTAATCTTTTGGTATACTTTGTGTACGGTTATATCTCTTAACAGTAATGTGTGTTTCATTACAATTGGTCTATAATAAAGATAAGTATTTTTTTTTAATATTATAGGAGGCAAACGAATAAGTGGGTCATATGATGTTAAGTGATCACCGCCGTCTATAGACATTAGCAACACCCGGGGACTTGCTAGTGCGTTGTCAGAGGAGGTTGCGAAGAGAGGAGGGGGAGGGGGAGGGTTTGGGAGAACGAACGAAACGTAACAACGATAGTACCGTTACTTTACGTCGGTTTTCTATGAGAAGGTGGTACTACCCTCGGCGAGCCGACCTATTCATGCTGAGATCAGTATTAGTTTCAGTGTGGCTCTACCACCTACAAGACTGTGTTGTTTCTGGTCTTACTGAGCCTGTAACATGGGATTACCATTAGCTATTTACAAGATAAGCAAGAGAATCATTAACATATTAATAAATTTTCCAAATTATGTCTTGTTGATTATAATTTTAACAATTTTTTTAAAAATAATTAAAAAAAATAAAACAAACAAATCCGAGTCAACGCGCTCGTCGAAGAAATAATTCCTTTCCTATAATTATCTTAATAAATAGTGGCCAGTAAACAAAAATTAAGTCGGATATAAGCAGATTACCCTAACGAAGTGGGTGGACGATACTCCAGAGGCTTTACGTGACACGCCCGGCTTTGTCTCTAATAAACCCGATGAGCGGCGCGGTGACTCTACCGAACCTGCTCGACGAATGTCGCAATTAGTGAGGCCGAGTGAGGTCACACGGTGTTTATAGTTATTGTAACTTATACCAATCTTTGAGGTACATAAACCATTATTTTAAATCACAGTTACTTGTGTTGACAAAATGCTGGATTTATTGTGGAATAGATCGTAAGGGGGCTGATGGTACTCACGTCCGTAGGAAGTGTATCTCTCTTTTCCCAGCACGTATTTCCCGGGCGAAGTGTTAAAGAATATCAAATTTTTAGGCACTGCACTGGTCCACATAAATTTAACTTCGCAGCGATATACTGTAATCAATCAATATATAATAATAAAAGAAACAACATTAAATACGACTATCTATGTATAAGAGGCCAACTGTATATCTTTAATTGTCCTTTAATGTTTTCTTTATATCATATAGGAGGCAAACAATCAGGAGGGTCAGCTGATATTAAGCAATCACCGCCGTCCATAGACACTACCAACACCAGGAGAGTCGCAAGTGTGTTGCCAGCCTGTGTTTTGGGGCAAAGGGGGAAACGGGATGCGGAGAAAAGAAGGAAGGAGGGAGGAGAGAAGAAGGGAGATAGGCCTTCAGCGCTTTCACTGACCGAATGAAACGCAATGCAAGCAAGTAATACTTCACGTCGGTTATCTGTGAGAGGGTGGTACTACCCCGGGCGAGCCGACCCATTCCTGCTGAAACCACTTATAGTTTCAGCGTGGCTCTACCATCTCCAAATATTCACAATATGCTAGGTCAGAACAACATCTAAAATAATAATGGAAAATATTAAATGACTTAGTGTCATACTACTCCCATTCTTTTTAGTAATTGATTCTCATTTCATTTGATGTAGGGATAATTCCTCACGCAGCTAAATAGTAATGCTACAAGTTGCCTTTTGTTGCCATAAGATTCTTGTTTATTACAATATTGTACTAATATTTATATTCAGATTATAGCTACATGTGCCTAAACAGCAATATACATGTTAATATTAAGATATTTTAAAGAATATCTAACAACTCAACCAATTTAGGCAAGCGCCTGATGTAAGCGCAGTACGACATGTGTGTATATTAATCGATACCTCCCTAAATAATGCAGCCCTGTGTTAAAAAATCTAATATGTGTCTTTTAAATTACATTTCGGTATAGATTACAAAACGACTGGGCAATTAACTAAAATTTCGGTATGAAGATTTTATTTCAGGTTTTGTACATGAAACTTTTATAGGTTTGACTTTACTTTTAAACATAGCAATAAATATATATGTTTCGTTTAGTATTTTACTGTAAAATTATTCCGTTCCAAAGAATGATTTAAAAAATCCGAATGTTTTCTTTAAAACCCCATAAGTTGACATATAAACAAGATAGAAAAAATAATCGTGTCCATTCATACCTATTAGAAGCCTAATAAGGCCGAATATGAACGAATTTCAAAACCTCACCTTTCTTTCATTGTCCGTTTGTTATGTGAAATGCGCCATTTGTTATAAGTAAATGGCCGTGATATAATTAATTCAAAATGGCACAGGAAGGTAACACGAAAGTTGCTGACAGAGGTGGAAACCATGCCGCGTCGCGGCGTGCCGGAATGTGCATAAATACATGCTTATTACTTCACCAACACGGGAACACCATTAATTTCGCTTTTTGAATAGCGACGACGGAACACTGGCCCGTAATTACATGCGTGTATTAATTTTTTACAGTAATAAATTCACTTTCCCAAACTTTTCGCCTCGCTCTAGTATAACTTATATTGTGCCACATATCGTATTGTATACCATAGGTAGGGTAGATATTAGGACGGTGTTGTCTTTACCGGTTTCTTATTTTTGAGTAACTTTTCACTTTGGATGGTTTTTTAATAGTTTGCTACACCACAGTTATATGATAATTTTTAAATGTAATAATGTTACAGCTAAAGTTCGAAATCAATTATTGTGTACATTACCTAGTTAGTCTACAGATTAACTATAGTTTCTTTCGTTAACGTGCGGTATTAAGTATTTTGCGCAATTGCTCGCCACTTGTGCTAATCTTTATCTCAAGGCTCTAACCTTTTTTATTTGTATTTTTTATATTATAAAAGGTAAACGAACAGATAGGTCACATGATGTTAAGTGATCATCACCGTCCATAAACACTTGCAACACCAGGGGAGTCGCAAGTGCGTTACCAACCTGTGTTTGGGGAGGGGGGAGGGGGTAGGGAAGATGAGATGGGGAAGGTGAGGGGAGGTGGGCCTCTGGCGCTCTCATTGACCGAACGAAACGCAACAATACAAGCACTGTTACTTCACGTCGGTTTTCTGTGAGAGAGTGGTACTACTACGGGCGAGCCGACCCATTCACGCTGAAGCCACTAAGAGGTTCAGCGTGGCTCTACTACCTTTTATTAACATGAGGAAATCCGTTATAGATATTAGTTCACCCAGAGTAGTAGGTTATGTTCGACTTGCAAAACTCGAAAACCCCATGGCGTACCCTCTACTGCCGTAATGCTCGACACGGGTTTGTATTAGCTAGCGACATGCCGTCCCGGCAGCCGACCAATCATGAGCCTCCCGCGCCAGAGAATAACAGTCTGGTACATCCCTACTGTCTCCAGACGGACAAACCAGTGCATTGGAGAGACGCCCTCCCCCCGGTCCAACTCACCTTCTTCCGGCGTAAGGACAAACATAGGGGGCGAATGAGTCCCCTGTATGTCTACTCAACGATTACGCAACCCTCTAACGAAGGCTCCAATCAAGGCACTAGCTTAACTTAACCTTGCATGTCGCTAAATAGTTATAGATAAATACATTTATAGTAACTGGCGTAACTTTAAACAATCGAGATGAAAAATAAAACCATTTTGGACATTTTACATCATTTGTAGTATACCTAACTGTTTTATACTATTTAGTGATGACTTACACACGTGGCTATGACAATACATGTGTCTGGCTTGGCGTTTTATTGAATATTTCTTGGAACTGAACAAGCGGCTTTACTGTAAAATTCGTTATATTGTACAATCCGCTGTATTGAGGTCCTCATTTGTTAGAGATTACTTACGGTAATGAGACGGGGAATAAATTCCCCAATTATTATTTATTTGTCTTGTTATAAAAGATGTGTATTTTATAACTAAAAAAGATAAATATGTCCCAGAAAGTGTTGTATATCGATGTTATACTATTCTTAACAGGAAAAGTTACACACTGACACCTGTGTCTACTATACCGACGTGACTGACAACGCGGTTAGTAGGTTCATCCATCGGGCCGTGACCGCTCCGGCGCGGGATATTGTGGATTATAACCTAAAGATGGTCATAAAGGACCAAAATGGAAGCACCGTAAAGGAAATAACATCGATAAAATATATAAAAGAATTATATAAATGTATAAAATAATTATAAATAAACACCCAATAGTTGCTCACAGATACGATTTTTGACGTACACGATAAAAAAAACGAAAGCAAAAAGGTGCGAACCAAGGAGTCTGCAAAACAGAAGAGGAAAAAAAGAAGAAGACTTTTCATGAACTGTTGTAAATTAATCTGTTATTGGGTTGTTTATTGTTTTGTATCACGTTCATATTGGTATCAATAACACGATGACTTTAGTTCGGTGAATATGTGAGGTCAACTGCGTAGTCGCTTGGTAAAAAAAAACGTAGTATATTCCTGATTATGTGACCAAAGTGAAAAGCTTGAAAATGTTCACACCTATAACTTGTTTGCTGGTTTCAGCATTGTAATAGCATCTAGCAGTAAGCAATTATATCCTAACGCTTCTCGTAAACTGATTTATTTATGTTTGACCATAATCTCACGTGAAGTTAAACAATAATGTAGTCTAAAATGGTATACACATTAAAAGCTAGACGGAGCTAGGTCTCACATGCATCTGCTGGAATACACACACTTATAAGTGCTTGAAGACAGATGTTTTTTTTTTTAAATAGGAGGCAAACGAAGAGGGCTTCTGATGTTAAGTGATCGCCACCATCCATAGACACTTACAACACCAAGGGAGTCGCAAGTGGATTGCCAGCCTGTGTTTGGGGAGAGAGAGGGGTGGAAGGGAAGGGAAAAGGAGAGGCTTCAGCGTGGTTCTATCGCCTACAATGTGCAATTTGATAGTTGTGGTACCCAGGCTAACTTAGAAAAGGCGCTACCACCAGTTTATGGTTGGATCGTGTAATGATTACTATGTTAGTAAATAATTTCAACGATTTAATATAGCCTTTATACTATATTTATCAACTAAAATGATATTCAAATGATTTAAATAGACTTACTATCATTTATTTCCGCTATCGCCACAACACATCCGAGACACAGTATAAATATGAGAGAGAGTACGGAAACTACGAACAAATGCTCGAAAAGGCCATACTCACACAAACATACGCACCGGCGAGATGTTTTGAAAGGAATTCTATGGACAGTACCGCGAAAACCGCTTAGGGGTCTTGTTGATACCCATGTTTGTGTACGTGTACCGGTGCGAGCGTTTATAGGTAGTTTCTATACGAACGCGCTAATCTCAGGACCTATTGGTCCGATATCAAAAATTCTTTCAGTATTATATAGCTCATTTATCGATGAAGGCTGTACGTTATATACCATCACGCTAAGACCAATAGGAGCGGGGCAGCAATGAAGAATGTTTTAAAATCATTATTTTTTCTTCTGAGAGCTTCCGCTGCGTGTTAGCGTTAGTCTCCGGTAACTATTCCACGCGGTTGAAATCGCGGGCAGAAGCTAGTATATAATATTATTATAAGTAAATAATAGTGAGGTCGATACTGGCAACACTAGAGAGTGTGAGACAGATTTTATAAAGCAATATGTAAGGGCTACAAATAAAGATATTGAAGAATAAACATAGACTCATCTATAACAGACTAGTGGGCGCCCAATGGTCGACATTCGACCATAGTTCATTGATTTTTTAAAGTTTGAACTTTATTAGGGTTCTTTTGTAAAAGGGTATAATACTTCTATAATCAAAGTATTTCGACATGGCTACTCAGTTATTTGCCATGATCTTTAATTATATAAATAAATAAAAACTGTGTAAATGAAAATTTGAAACAAAAAATGGATTACTTTTATAATCAAAATCCTTATTTAGATTATACAAAGTATTATTTGGCTCATTTTTTTATTAAATCATCATTTGGAGTAAGTTCACCATAAAAAATAATAAATATTACATATAATATTGACTTTGACTTTGGAATTATTGCGTTATTTTTATGACAACATGAAGTAAAAGCACTCCTGTCACCTAAAAAATTTGACATCCAATGAAACCAAAGAAAATTATTTTTTTTTCATTGGATCTATAAATGTGCGAAAGATAAATTGTTTTTCAAGTAATTATTAATATGTGTATACATATATATAATGAATTTACATATTATATTATAATAAAGTTGACCTACAATTTGATCAATTGATTTTATATAGGGTATGAACGTCATTCATGTTAAAATTATTATATTATTGTAAAGTTAACCGGCAATTTGACCAGTTAAATTCAAAGAGCATGTAGATATGAAACCTAAGTCGTGTTATAAATATTATAATAATAGTTACATGTTATAATATCACTGTCGAATGTAGGATGGAAAAATGGTAATTGGAACGTAAGAATTAAAAAATACATAGAGTCGAGCATAGCAGCCTCCTTCGCAACCTTTTTTGAAGTTCGTTATTGACGTGACGGATGTCAATATGTCTTTTTTATTTACATGTGTGTATATGTTGTGTAAAATTCAAGCATTAGTGTGAGTAATGCATATTTTAATTAATTTAATGTAGTAATATGAATGATAAGTCGTGTGTGAAAGCTAGTATAGTCTATAAGGATGCAATAGGACGTACGATGACAGTTTTATTTTGAACATAGGATCGAATACAAAAATCAAGATAAAGAAAAAACCTACATATGAAGTGGGACATAATTATCTATAAAGTATATTGTAAAGAGGTAAAGTTGAAGCGGTGAAGCTGTTAAGACCTTGCTTGGTCAATAGCTTAGACATTTCGATTAAAAAAAAGAAAAAAGGTAACGTTTGTGAGTTTGTGACGTTGTAGGGGGTAATCTCAGGAACCACTACTGGTCCAATTTGAAAAGCTTTCGTTGCCGTTAGTTTTAGCCCGAAGTAACTATTCTACGCGAACGAAGTCGCGGGTAGAGGCTGGTAAGTTGTAAAGTGCGACCACTATGTAACTATGTGGTAGTGAGTATAATTCTTATCTTGTGATTATATCACCTTGAATTAAATTATGAATTAAAAAAATACAAGTAGATAATGTAAATTAAATTTAAATGAATCTAGTGACAAGTGAAAATACCACAGCTTCATTACAAGCGTAGTTTGAAGTTACGAGAAATGCTCTAGTTATAGGAATATAAGCATTTTGCACGGAGTTCTGAGAGACGGGCTTTAATTAATTAAACTTCATGAAACTTGGAGCCGTTAAAGGAGACACCGATATTATATTTTTAATTATCCATATTAAAAACTAGTTGTGCACGCGACTCTGCGTGCATTATTAAGCAGTTATTATTCTTATTACTACTCACATTTTGTGATTCTTTGAGGTGTTGGTAAAATTTTTGATGTAAAACATGTATAGGCGGAGGGCAAATGTAACGTGATTTTTAGCGTGGCGACGCAAAACTCGAACTTTGCACTATTAACGAAATACTCAAAAACATTTGCAATCCTATCCAGTATAGTTTTATTTTTTTCTTTATCATTTATAAATATTACAGATATTTTTATAGAATATCACTAATGGAATTATATACAACTCTCGAGCACATAATACCAACAAAGTCGTTCAAGCCGTTTTCGTGTTACATTCAGACATACCACGGACAGAGGGACTGTCAACACTACCTATTTAATATGAAATTCAATGTAGATTCTATATTGATAATAAATGTTTTTTTTTTTTTATGGTAGAAGAAGAAGGATTTAATAAACTGAAATTTAAAAAAGATATATTTCGCTTACAAAATTTCTTTATAACCAATGTTATTCGTTTACACCCCCTCTCCTGCGTATGCGCACTACACCGCTTGTTTCCTCTCTCCACTGCATGAAAACAATTCGGTGAACGTGCAGTGTTAGTAAAAATTGTAGTAATTTTATATCATTTTAATAGTTGATTGTACATCTGAATCTACGACAACCATTGTAAAATGTAAGATTATAAAACTGTGATTTCAAATGAAAACTTTGTTACAACTTATTTAATATTAATGACAAATTTCAAGCTAATATCAAAACATCCACTGGAAGATTCTCGTCACGGCGACATCTATTAGATATTCTGAAGGCACCGCCGGTTGCTTATAGTAGTACTGGCCGGAGAAGCAACGTTGGCGGATACGGATAATTTGTGCCTCGATCCGCAGATACGTGTGCGGATATTTCTATATAAATCAAATGTTCATATCTTCATGATTATAGGTTTCAGTCAGCGTATTGCTATATAAAAATAGGATAGGATATAGGTAGGACATTTAGAAAATATAGCGGTAGCTGCATAGCGACAAATTTTCCAACTGGTAGCTATCCAATTGTCCATACTATTTCCGATTTTCCAGAAGTAGGCCGTAGTAACACTCAAAATATAAAGTGAACTCATGGAATATGTTGGCACCAACAAAAAAAGAAAAAGAAAAATTAACTGAACACGGGTAATTCCGTCTAATGTAAAGGTAACATAATAAAATCTAATTACGGTCCAGCGCTTCGTAAACATTACAAGTATGTTTAGAAACTTAAGCGACAGTAATGACGTCATACTTGTATACACACGAAATTATTTTTATTTTATCTTTGGTAACCAATCTAGACTATTACTGGAATTGGCGAGTGGGTAATGAAATTACAGATTCTTGGGATCATTTTAATGAACTAACAAAATGGTGGCCGTCTTGTTAGTACTTTCCAGAAAGTTTTTGTAGCAAGCTGGAATCCATGCTACGTGATATTATTTCCCATATCATATGTACACAATAACCGAACTATATTACGTTGAACACCTTCAATGCTACAAAATATAGAGCCAGATAACACAAGATTATGAATAAAATATATGATCCATTACATGACATTCCAAGATCCCGCAAAAAACTATCAGATGAGATAACTTAATGTTGTGTAGTCGTCTATTAATTCATTTACTTAAGGGTAAAAATTTTCGAAACTCATTTCTTAGTGTTTATTTCTTTTGATTAGGAAATTTTGTGCAGAATATATATTTCTAGAATGTGTAAGAATTTTATGGAATATATTTTCGTAACACACAGATTTCTTTAAATTACGGACTAGCTTTTGCTCGTGTTTTCGCTCGCATTCATCTAACAATATTAATTGTTGCGAACAATATTTGCCTTCAAAAAAAAAAAAAAACACCCTATGCCCTTTGCTGTACTTCTGACAAATTGTATGCAAAACTCGACGATTATCGGTTTTGTAGTTAGGCGAAAAAGCGTAAGAAATTAAACTAATATCTGTGTTTATAATATCAGTAAGGAAGTTTTTTTTTATATCATATGGGAGGCAAATGAAAAGGCGGGTGACCTGTTGTTAAGCGATCACCGCCGTCCATAGACACTAGCATCCCCAGAGTAGTACAAGTGCATTGCCAGCCTGTGTTTGAGTAAAAGGAGAGGGGTTAGAGGAGAGGGGCAGGGAGAGGAGAGGAGAAGGGAGAGGAGAGGGGAAGGGAGAGGGGAGGGGAAGGGAGATGAGAGGGGAAGGGAGAGGAGAGGGGCAGGGAGAGGAGAGGGGAAGGGAGAGGAGAGGGGAAGGGAGAGGAGAGGGGAAGGGAAAGGAGAGGGGAAGGGAGACGGGTCTCCGGCGCTTTCACTGACCGAACGAAACGTGACAATGCTAGCCTGTTACTTCACGTCGGTTTTCTGTGAGAGAACCAATAATAGCTTCAGCGTGGCTCTACCACCTACAGTGGGATAAAAGTGTGGAATTACTATAGAGATATTTTAGTATATATATTTCATTTTTTGGCAGAACTATGATAGTGTGAGTACTGAGTAGTGTCATGAAAACTTATCAATTATGACTTTGTACATTTTGTATAACATTTTATGTATCAACATTGATGGTAAAATTGTATTTAGTTGAAAATTAAACACTAATATTGGCAATTTTTCATTTCACAGTTTAACCGGATCACGACTACTATAAGGGTTTTAAAACAATAGATATTGACACGATTCATCGTTTTAAGATTAGCCGCTGAATATCCAGTAAGGAACTGGTTGGAATGGTAAGAATAGTTGGTTGGAACCTGATTGGCTCGCGAACATCATACAAATAGTAATAAATCTGACACAGTGACTCTACAATTATGCAATCTGGTACAACAACGACAGCAAAAATAGATTCTTTATCTCTCAGTGACCGCTGTTATTCTCAGAATTATATTTAAAAAAATAATAGAGATATCCCATAGATTTTTATACCAAATGGCAACAAAATGGCAGTAGGTCCATCTTATGTTAAATGGTTACCATCGCTATTGGATAACTAAAACACCCCCTGGCGTCATTGTTTTGTTGCCGACCTTGAACAAGTGTTTCAGTCCGTTTCGGAAAAGTCCTATGTTATAATCCTGGGAGAAGACTGTACCAGGTAACTCAGTCCACAACGATAGCGTGCTCATAAAGAAGGTTCTAAAGAACCTTATGGTTAATGCCATTTTTCTGGATATTTAGATGAGCAACCAGCCGCAGTGGATGATGCGTGTTTGGAACGGCGATGAGGGCACCATATCAAAAAGTTTTTCAGAACATTCTACGTTATACATACGGTAGAACACAAATATAGACCCAACGTTTCTGCGAAATTCTAATGACTCTAGACGTCATGTCAATTTGGGATCATCAATATTATGAATAAAGAGCTCGTCTTTGTACGAAGTCAAAAGGGTAACACAAGTAGGTAGACAGGAGCAGCAGCTCAGATGTGCGAGTAGTATTACATTAAGCAATTTCTATGTTGAATTGGATTCCATTTTTTTTCATTTAATTTTATTTCTCTAAAAATATATTCAAACCGTTTACATAATTATGTGAGTGTAGACAAATGTAATAAAAAAACGCGAACCTCTCTCAGATTACGGTAATGAGTCGCCAAACCGCTAAAAGGGTGCTACGTAACGAGCACGATACAGCCACGTTTAATTTAAATACAATTTTTTGTAAATACAGTGACATAATACTGAAGGTGGCTGTTATACAGGGATAAATTCCTACAGTTGATACAAAGACAATAAGGTAAGTTAATATTATTGTATTTTGTATTCGAACTCATTCCAAAAAAAATACGATTTTTCGACAGTGGGAATTGAAAACAATGGGATTGTAAAAATAGCCGGTTTCGAACGTTGTCGAATCGATCGAATAATAACGTCAGCCTTCCAGAGTTTTTTACCCTCTTCAAATAAAAGTTATATAAGCGCTCTACGCTACAGTCATTGTAGGCTCTTTTTCGATGTCGCCAAGGCCTTCGATAAGGTCTGGCACAAAGGGCTCATATACAAGTAAAATCAAGCCGGTATAGAACCTTCCGTTTTAGAGTAGACGGCGAACTCTCATCGCCCCGTCCGATTCGTTTAGGTGTGCCACAAGGCTCAATACTCGCGCCCACCCTCTTCAACCTGTTCATCAGTGACTTACTTAAGCTCCCGGGAGTCGAGGTAGGTTGTTATGCTTATGACACAGTCATCTACGCCTCTGACTGGCGGCCGAGTGTTCTCAGAGATCGCATCGAAGAAGCCGTTAGCACACTCGGTGATTGGTTTCTTCGATGGCGTATAGGTATTAACCCCGATAAGAGTGCCGCGATACTCTTCGATCCTAGATATCGCTATAACAAGTTAAAGCCCATAAGGCTATACAAAACCGAGATACCTTGGACCACCGAGGTCATACTTCTCGGCGTCACATTAGACAATCATTTAACGTTTGAGTCTCATATTAAGAGAGTGCGAGACAAAGCCGCTATGGTCTTGGGTCGCCTCCATTATTTACTCTGTCAGAAGAGCAAACTGTCCCTCAGACATAAGTTCACAATATATAAAGTCTGTATTCGTCCAATTATGACATATAGTTGTCCGGACTTCGCCCACGCGAATAATCTCGATAAGCTTCAGGTTTTGCAGACCCGGGTTCTGCGTAAAATCACCGGTGCTCCTTGGTTCGTCCGGAAGGCGGATCTCCACAGGGACCTGGAGATGCCGTCCATCTGGACGTATATAAAATCACTTACAAGTAGTTATTTCGAGCGAGCCGCGATTCATCCCAGTCCGTTAGTGGTATCCGCCGCAAATTACGAACCCGTACCCAACGCTGGGCGATATAGAAGACGTCCGCGACATATTTTTACCGATCCTCCCGACGATATCACGTCAGCGAACGATCAGTACGAGCCTGTCCCTCGTAACAGAGCGTGCTCACGCCCACGCCCGCGTAACCACAGATCGTGCCGCCGCGGTCTGGGGGTTAATTTCGCTTCCGCACACCCAATTAGGCCTCCCACGGCAGCGGCTCAAGCCTAGGTTCGATCCCTCGGTAGGGAGCCCTTGAGTGCGTTGCTTGCGCAATACGGTGACACACCCATACATCACTGCTACAACACTACACGATCACCTCCACACACGTGCACGCCTACACGCTACACATCTTGGTGGAAGGGTTATTTTTGTTAAAATTTTTTCCCTTATCAAACTGAGAAAACTTTCAATTTTTCCCATAAAAATACATGGAGGAGTTGTTGAGGCGAATATGCTTGGTACACATATACGATTCAACAACTCAAACATATATGAATAGTTAGCTAGGTTTGTTAAATAGGTCGCGTTTTTTGCATGCAACGGGCAACAGCCAAGCCGAGGTGTGCCGTGCACCCTCGAGCTGGTTGCTAATATAAAATCGGCTGAGTGCCTTAAGCGCTCGCCTTAGTAGTTCGGTGAAGCTGTTAAGACCTTGCTAGGTCAATAGCGTAGTCAGTTCGTGAAAAAAAAAGTCATTGTAGGCCAGTGAAGCTGTTAAGACCTTACTAGGTCGATAACGTAGTCAGTTCGAGGAAAACTAAAAGATACAGTCAAGTGGAGTTTTAGGAAGAAATCTCCAAACAGACTGCGAGTATTATAGCATTAAAAGGTGTGAGTATGACCGTTATATAATTGTGTTATAGTGAGCCTAATGTATTTTGTTTTGATGCAAATGACATTTGATTTACTTAAGTTTACCCATATTATTGTTTGCCGTCACCGTCTGAAGAATAACTACTTCGGCATTCGTAAAGAGCATCACATATTATTCATAAGAAATTCCGTTGGGACGAAGCCTAAATAGGGCAGTGAGACATTCACAGGCAGTATTTATATTTATTATAGTGTGGCACACGAAAGTCGATACTGCTGTGATAATTATAATCTATTCGAACCTTTCAAAACATATTTTCTATACGATAGTAAAAACCGTATCTAGTTTCGTTGCGAAATTTATAATAACTAAGAGATCACACAGACGGACACGGAAACCAACTTTGCTTTATAGTATTAATTAGGGCGTTTCAAAAAAATATATATATATATTTTCCTCGGAACCACGCTCAAAAGTTTCGTTTTAATGCCAAAATAGGCCTCTGAAAATCGAAGCCCTTAATATTAATATTTACGTTGTCCGCATCGCACTTTTCGATTTCCCATAAGAATAACACAGGAAAAAAGTTTTTTTTTCTTTTGATTTTTATAACTAATGAACGATATATGGTATTGCAATACCCATTTATCATTTTTGTAGATAATTTAACGCTCTACAAAAAAAGTTCGAAAGTCAATTTTTGATAAATCAACTCAGTCATAAGTCAGGCTAAATATATATTGTTGCCAATTGTCTACCTATTACTTCGACTTAATTTTATTCAATAACCTAATTATGTGCGGTTCCGAAAAAATATCTTACGTGTAAAAGAAAAACTTGATATAATTTTGGAGGGTTTTTTTTTTTTAATATTTGAATGTGATAGGTTATATAGTTCAGTGTGTTATTTATTTACTTGGAGTGATATTTTTTATTTCCAAGTTGTCAAAGTCAAAATAAGTGATTTATTTAATTTAAAAAAATACAAACACATCTCGTCTGTTGTCCGGTAAGGTATCAATGTTTGATATTACATTTATTGGATACCTATACGCTATATTTTTGGAAAATACGTTGCCAAAAGTCTACATACAACGTTCTTTGATAATAAACAATCAACATTATTACCTGATTTTACATAATTTACTTCTTATTTAACCTATGACGTCATTCCTATAAAAAATACATCAGTATTCAAAACCAAAAATCAGGCATTTAAGGGTTAAAAATAAAGATAACATCATCATGCATGACGTCACACTTTAGTAACTGTCCCATTTATGTTACCATAATATTACTTTTATTTCTCTATTCCACGTTATATGGGAAATATTTTCGTTCGCGTGTTGCGAGGTTTCATCCCGCTTTTATATTACTTTTGGCTTACTCCCCTTCGTTGGACTATGTGTAAAGGACAGACGATATACAGTATTAATATGAGGATTAAAATACGTGGAATATAGTATTGAAACAGTACAAACGGAAAATACAGGGCGATGGATGAATTTACAAGTGTAATCGCTTGTCAAAACTGTAACGTGTTTATTGTTCAGAGATAAATAAATACGTGATGTAAACGAATGATGTGCGTTTAAATATAAAGTGATGTATATTTTCATGAGGATTTTGATTGAGTAGTTTAGGGGTGGATGCGTAATAAGCATACAAAGTATATTCACATTCCTAATATCCTATATAAAAAGTGTAGTCATAATATTGATATTATGACGTAAACTTGATAAACAATATACCAACCAACTTCATGGCGTCGCTTTTAGGTGTCGGCGTACGCGCGCATCGAAAAAATTAACTCTCATAATTTACCCCAAGCGCGCGAAAATAATTATAACATCATAAAAAGTAACTTAAAATGTTGTGGACGTCTTAAATATATAAAAATGTAGTGTCATTATGTTTGTCCGCGATGAAATCCAAAATTACTCAACGGATCTTTAGGAAAGTTGGCACTTTTATATAATTTGGTCTAACTTGAGAGATTTGACAATTTATCTATACTTTTATAGTAATACGAGTATAATAAAGAGGTAAAGTTTGTGAATTTGTGAGTTTGTGACGTTGTGAGTTTGTGATCTTGTAGGGGGTAATCTCAGGAACTCCTGGTCCGATTTAAAAAGTTATTTCAGTGTTGTATAGCTCATTTATCGAAGAAGGTTACAGGTTATATATCATCACGCTAAGATTAATAGGAACAGAGCACCAATGAAAAATGTTTCAAAATCGAGAATTTATTTCCTCTTGAGAGCTTCCGCTGTGTGTTAGCGGTAGCTCAAAGTAACTATTCTATGCGGAAGAATAATAAAATAAAATAAAATAAAATAAATAAAATAAAAATATTGTCAATGCTGATTAATTATTACTGATTGTAAGTTTCATCAGTCTCGGACAGATGTGCTTTAAATTAGTTTGTTGACAGAAAACTGTAGGACTGACTTTTATAGATATCCCATAGATAGCGTCAAGTAAATACTTTATCGTAATTTTAATTTAACATGTAATAACTGAACCACCACAACGCGTGGTGGGGTTAGCTTTTACCTGTACATAAATAAGATTAAAACGACGTGCGATAAAAAATCGTAAACCTTGAAAGTGGGTTAGGAATTGTTCCGATAGACGACAATCATTTATAAGAGTAGGGTTTGTTCCCTCGGGCCCCATCACTTCAAACGAAGGACCTAAATATGGAGCAACGGTACAGATTTATCGAACTTTATAAATTCGTCTCTAAACGTTTTACGGGGCGTGCTATTTTATGCTATTAAAAAGGTAAAAATGCTGTATATTTTTTTTTAAGTCCTGTTGGACGTTGTATCGTTTCGCAGTATTTTGTTTAGAATTCTTAAACTTGAGTTTCTCGTGTAACGGAATTGTGGTAGGGCAATCTGTTGTATTTCCTTTTTTTAGATATATTGTTTGTTTTCAGAATCTATAAATAATCAATTATCGATGTGTACTCGGTGCTTGTGATTGAAAAACATTGCTGTTTATACGATTGTTATTCAATAGTGGATCGTAATCTAATTAGTTGTAACATATACGCTTAGCTAGGCAGCTTCTTGTATTCTAAGAACTGAAAGTTAATTAAATATCTTTACTTTCATTTCATATACGTATCATATTGAAATGTTAATTAATACAGAAAGCAATTCCATTCATGTATGTAGATGTTTGTTATTATTATTCTTTTGTAAAAATTTTAATGCATTATTTTAAATAGAGTTTTAGATCAAATGAGTTTACTTAAGCTTTATATATAGGTCAATAGATCATATTGTTCACGATATAGTATCAATTAATAATAAATTTATACAGTCATTATTAGAAATATTAATCGATTTTTAGTTTTGGAAGTTGTAACAAATTGTTAGTAATTTTTCTATACTTTATGTTCTGACTACAATTTCATATGATGTTAAGTTGACGATATAATCTAAGGCTACACTTAGATTAATAAAAACTAATTTTCTTCTTGCAGCTTCGCTCGTAATAATAAAGATTTCACATATCCCTTGGGAACAGTACATGTAAGATTTCATAATTATTGTTTTAGTAATTAAGTCGTGAAAGATTAATGAATAGACAGATTGTTCTTGAATTGTTAGTTCCGTTCAAGCACTCAATTAGGTTGCACACCAATATCTTTGTAACAAATAAAATAATTGTGACCTAACAAGCAAATTTATTACCACAAACGGGCGCCCCAAGAACATATGGATAGCAAGGATTTCTCCTCACCGCTACGGCCTTTATAATATTAATAAAGGTTTACAGGTATGTTAAATTGTATAATGTAATTATGTTAAAGGCCAGTGTGACCTAAATCGACAATATGTGAAATCTATATGGACTAGGTTGCAAGACACAACTATAGACATGTTTTCATCTAGAACGTAGGAGGCATTGAAAAACCTACCGTACTTTGCAATATTAAGCTATTGAATGGAATATTTAAAAGATACCATATGCAATAAATACTAAAAGAGTGCATACTCATCAAATTCTATCCTTTATTTGACATCAGGAGCCCATAGACTGTCACAGGAATTGTCGCGATCGACAGGGAATATTTATGCGACACACATGGTTATTTCCCGCGGGCCCTATCAGTTCGTGTAAAAGACCACAAGCGTAGAGATTTATTGGTTACAGTCCCTTAAAAATATTGTGTATATAATTTATAGGAATAAATTATTTAAACCAATATCTTCGTATACAATTTTCACATTTTTATAAATATAGTGAGGGATTTGTTTAATGTCGTGATGTTTATTCAGATGAACTCCGAAATTACTCAACCGATTTTCATAAAAGTTGGCATTTATGTGTAATTTGGTTCAACTTGAGAGATAGAATAATTTATAATCCGATTAATAGCCTCAATATTTTTTAAGCACAAATTAAATAATTGTCGATGTTGTTTATTGTTATTAATTCAAGTTTCATCAGTCTCGAACAGATGGCGCTTTGAAGTAGTTTGTTGACAGAAAACTGTACGGTCGACTGTTATAGATGTCTCATAGATGGAGTCACGCAAAAACAATATCGAGGTTTAGTTAAATCTGAAGCGAAATTCATGTAACAACAAGGCCACCATCTTGTTAGTTCATTGACACGATCGCAAGAAATTAATATCATTACCTACTAGACTCTGGCAGTAATAATGTACTGAAAGATTGGTTGCCAAAATGATATACATATACAAAATAAAAACTTATTATATAAAGATAATTTAATAAATAGGTACATACAATATAATATATTTACAAAAAGAATATACATAATCAATTACTTTACGCAAACCGTTGAATGTAGACGCGTGTAGTTCTGGTTAGTGACGTCAACTGAAGACAAACTTTGTCCATATTTGAGAGAACTTTCGCCAAAATGAGCCTTCGGTAACGAGATGGGATCGTATTTATACGCAAACTTATTATTAAACTGCTTTTATGACCGTTCCTTACTAACCATTTCCTGTATATTTTTTTATGTTTTTATTATAAAACTAGCTGACCCGTGCCCACTTTGTTGGGCGGTAAAAATTTGTAATTGGTATGAAATTATGATTGTAATTCGGTTAGTACTGAGTGCTATGTATATTGATAAGAATTCACAATTGTTGTTGATAATATGCCCAATAAACATCACTTAACGATTTAAATTATTCTCATAATATAAGAAACTACTTTTTGTGATTTAAATATAAAATTTAGCCTTATGCGGTCGGTGACTTTTTTGTAGGCATTATTAAGCTCTACAACTTTCCGTAGACCTCAATTATATATCTCACATCCTTAAGGCGATGTTCGTAAGATACGTTTTCATTCAACCGTTATTTCTCATTCTATACAAATCACACTACCACAAAAAAGTCTTTTAATTTTTTGGGTTAATAAATAGCCTATGACACTATATGCACAATAATCGAACTATATTATGTAAAACACCACGAATATTACAAAATATAGAGTCAAATGTGTTATAACGTTTATCAATAGACCATCATGTTGTACTGATACCGAAGTAAGGCAAGCTAAGAGTCCCTGACTATTGTATTATTATGTGAATGAAACGACCATCACTAGAAAATCATCATCATCATTATTACCCTTATCCCACCTAAGTAGGGTCGGCACAACATGTTTTCTTTTTCCACTCTCTCCTATCAAATGTCATCTCAGTATTCACACCTTTTACGCACATATCATTTTTCACACAATCTATCCACACCTTTTTCGGTCTTCTTCTACTCGTATATCCATCCACCATCATACTCAACACTTTTCTAGTCACATGGTCACTAGAAAATATGATCTGTAACTTAGCAAATAACTTTTGCGATGATGACTTTTGTTGATTGACGAAGATTCGAATCCTAACTCGACTGAGTTGCCATTTTCGATAAAGGATAATGTAATGTAATGTCAAATGCTAAAAATAAACATAGTGATGAAACCGTAGCAGGATAGGTTAGGATATATTTTAAGTCCATCTGGTCAACTATCACTTTGAACTGGAGAATCTCCACTTGAGTGTCAACATCCTCTAGAGTGTGTTTACCATTTTAGAGCCCTCCTCCCATCGTCCCCTCGAGCCATCGTCATTTTAAATCAAATGAGATTGTGTTCAAATGCTTAAACATATACGGTGTTATTACAAAAAAGTTAAATACGTATTGTATAGGTACTTGAGTTAAAAAGGTTTGCTTTTAAATGCACCGCGCTCGCTGAATGTTCGCTATCTTGCTCTTGTGTCTCGCTTTAGTTAGGTTAGATTAGACTTGCGAAGAAAGGATAACGCGAACTTGCTTCGAGTGTATTTAGTACGAAACCTTTTTAAAGCAAAGTATTTAATACGTATTTAATTTTTTTTGTAATAACACCGATACAGTATAAAAAGAATTAAAAAGTATACTAGACAACATCTCACCAACATTCAAAATGCCATCTGGGACATTGGTAATGATAAAAACACGTCTTTTAACGTGGAAATGTGCAAAAACAAAAGCAACCCTAAAGGTCGACGCAAAACCTAATATTAAAATAGGTGACATATTAAAATGAGCTCACACGAAATGAAATAACTGAACAAAAGCGATATTGTCAACATACAGCCAGAAATGTCAACGAGACGGGTAAAATTCTCGTCGGCTGCTAAAAGTTCGTCTTTTTCAACGAAGCTTTGACTTTATTAAAACTCCTTTTTTAGGACAATTGCATAGTCACGAATTAATATAGTAGGTAATAGTTTGATTGGATTATAAGCTAATTGGATTATTCTATTTATTTAAGGTTAAAATAGTACATTTTATAATCCACCTCTTGTAAAATAGTCACCTCAATATATCTTTATATTTAGCTGTATAAACTCATTAAAGTTTTATTCTATTTGACGTTTTTTTTAAAATTGTGTCCAGTGAAGTTGTGAATGCCAATTTGACCAATAACGTTAGTTCGAAAACAATAGAATAGAAGAATACAATAGATATGTACAATAGAAGAAGAATACTATCAAGAGCCCGCGACTTGGGGAACATTAATGACAATATTCAACAAAAAACTATACTATATGTTGGGAGGTGTGTAGCACATAGTCGATGCGGTCAGGAATTCCATTAAACACTTCTTAGTTACTTTCACTCTTTATTTGGCCAGAGCTTTGGGTTACATTAACATTTCGCATAGGAATGCGTAGATAACACTAACATCTTATCTTTTATAGGCCGAACTAGATTATAAGACGAACTATATAAATCAAAGCAATTACCATTTACTCATAATTCTGCAACATGTTTTAAGTAACACAACAATAATAATTAACAAACAAATTAATATTATTTACGTATCTGAAATATGTTTAGACATACAATTATGTGTGTAGAGCAGCGACATCTAGCCTCTTATAGACCATAGAATGGAAGTCAAAGCAATTGCTTGATTAACAATTCTCAAAATTCATCAAACTAATGTTATGCAAATAATAAATCAATAACATCAATTCCTATTTATGTCTCATTGAAATCTATATAATAATAATAATTCTTATGTACCTTTAATAAAATGGCGCTAGTATTATAATGTGTCTCTCTTATATGTTGGCGTTTGGCGTCAATATCAATGCGTATCTCTAATATTGTGGCGCTAGTATCAATGTTCCGGTCGTGTTGTAGTCTTGCTTCCTGAATGTGACGAGCGGCACCGGAGGTGGGTAGATAACATATACTAAAATATAAAATACTAAAGCATAGCCAGAGATAATGTTACTCTTAATTATTGAAAGAAAATTTGGTATTAGTCTACTAGTTCCATAGGTATAGGTTTGTTTCCTATAAACAAGCAAACTTAACCTCCTTACAATAATTATAGAGGCACAAACATATATTGCGTTAAAAAACAAAAGTAAATAATCTTTAAGTTCTCTTATATTTGTGTTTCTTTGTCAGATGTCATACTGGAGTGGCGAGGAACAAACACTGTCAACATTTGGACTTATACCCTTGTCATGAGGTGTCTCCCATACATGTTTACCTTAGAAAATGTAAATATTAGAGAGAAAAATATTGTGGTTTTATTGGAATAATAAAGATTGACATTCGTTAATAAAAGTAATGGATTTTTGGTTAAAAAAATACCTAAACTGAATTGAAATTTTTGTGAGTTCTAAACGTCGACAACAATGGGTATTGTGAAAAGAGAATTCAGAAATATATTGCTTTTGGTGCGTTGAAAAATAAATAAATCTGCTAGTGGATATTATATACGAAGAATTAGTGTTTTTAAAAGATATATTGCTAAAAAAACTATTCAAATTGTATATATATCTATACTAATGTTATAAACCTAAGCGGTGTTATTACAAAAAAGTTAAATACGTATTGAATACTTGCTTTAAAATGGTTACGTTTTAAATGCATCGCAGTCGCTGAATGTTTGCCATCTTGCTCTTTTGTCTCGCTTTGGTTAGATTATGTCAGACTTGCGAAAAAAGGATAACACGAACTTGGCTCGGACAAGCGC
>JACEII010000027.1:862184-879283 GCA_014332785.1 Antheraea mylitta | reverse complement strand
TAATAACACCGAAAGATATTGTCTGCTTAAACGCGCTAATTTCAGAAACTACTGGTCCGATTTAGAACATTCGTTCAGTGTTACAAAGCTCATTTATAGAGAAAGGTATAAGGCTATATTATCACATTAAGACCAATAGGAGAGCATCACCAACGAAAAATGTTTCAAAATCGGTACATGTTACGGTAGTACATGGCGTACGTTTCGTATTTGCATATGTTTTTTAACGAGCATTTCTGTAATTTACAACTATTCACAATTTTACGTTTCTTTAATAATTTCTTTAATACAATAAAAAAACCCGTGCGGATTCTCGCGGAAAAGCTGGTATACTATAAAATTGAAGTGTCTACCATTTGTCCTTTCTAGTTATATAAAAGCGAATCTTTTCAGTCTATTTTATGGAGACTGTTATACCAGGTTACTGTTTAAAGTTTAACGCCCTTCAAACCTATGATAATTCATAGTCGCATTTAATGTATCAAACAATAATATCAAAACAAATACTAATAAACAACGAAGAGAACCTTAGTTAAAGTTTATTATAAAACTTTTAAAAATATGAGAACGATACTTTTAAACGTAAAAAATCACATCTTGGTTCAATCAACAACAGTAAAGGGGAGCTTTTCAAGGGTAATCATTACGTATTTGCTTATCGTCGGAATGCCCTACAGTCGGATAGAGAGACTGCGTGGCACGGTATGATTCATTGCTTTCTCTATTATTACACCAATTCGTTTTTGCGTAAATCACCTGATGTTGAGTGTATATCAGTTTTGTTTTTCTCTGTATAATTAGGTAAAATATTAAGCACATATTTTTTTCATTGATTTCGAACCAGAATCGACTAATAATTATCTAGTAAAAATATTGCTGGAGACTAATCAGTCGCGCTGTTTATTAATTACGTTTTTTGATGGCCCTTATTTTTCTCGAACTGAATACGCTATTGACGTAGCGAAGTCTTAACAGCTTCACCGGACTAGCTTTTTGTTGGAATCTAACCAGTAATTGTCAAATTTAACAAAGGAAACGTAAATAGATAAAAAAATTTAAAATCCGATAAAATATCAATTATAAACAATAACGATTGTCCAAGGTTAATCCAGTCTTTTTTCCCAAGGAATTGAAATACTACCTTCACTAGAATAAAAGTCGTGGGTGCTAATATATAATATGTATTTAATGTTATTAAATACTAGCCTCTGCCTGCGACTTCGTTCGCGTGGAATAGATACACTACCACGAAGCAGTTCTCAAAAGGGAAAAACATCCCGATTTTTAAACATTTTTCATCTGTGCTCCGCTCCTATTCGTCTTAGCGTGATGATATACAGCCTATAACCATTCTCGATGTATGAACTACATAACAATGAAAGAATTATTCAAATCGGACCAGTAGTTCCTAAGATTACCCACTACAACGTCACAACATCACAACGTCACAAACTCATAAACTTTACCTCTTTATAATATTAGTAGAGATTATTGTCTTTTAAAATACGTGTTCTAATATAGATATTAGGGACAAGGCCATATTGAAGTTTAGAGACGTTACGTGTGGGCGTATCGACATATTAAACACAAACAAGTTATCAAACTTGTTCACATGATTCAGGATATTAATATCACAATGATATTGTTGAATACAAAGTTGTGTGTGACGGTTAGGGTGGATCGATTACGTCAGACATTCACGGTACCCAATTGACTATACAATCCCAAATCCTAACTAATATTATAAGTGCAAAAGTTTATTTGTTAAGCTTTTATATTTGAATGGGCTATTTTTTGCCCTGACACCTTGAAATATTTTTCTAGACACCAAGAAGAATATGCATTCAAAATTTGAGCATTTCATTTTAATCTTAAGTACTTCCTTTTTTATTTTAAAATTTTTCCCATTTTGAAGCATTAGCTTCTGCTCGCGACTTCGTCCGCGTGGAATAATTACGTTGGGCTAACGCTAACACGCATTGAAAGCTCTCAAAAGGAAAAAAAGATTTTGAAATATTCCTCATTGGTGCTTCACTCCTATTGATTTTAGCATGCTAAACTATAACTTTCCTCGATAAATGAAACATCTAACACTGAAAGAATTTTTCAAACCAAACCAGTAGTTCCTGAGATTAGCGCGTTCAACTAAACAAACAAATTTTTTTTTTTTAATTTTTTAACATTAAAAAATTTTAAGCTACCATAGTGACAAGTACAGTTATTTGTAGTATATTTAACACTCTTCAAAATATCCTATGACAATTGTTTTACTCTGGCTAGACTCGTGTTAATTGTGTCAGCTCTAAAGGTAATTTTTTCTACTTTTTTCGCATGTCTCGAAATTTTGTATACACAGTGTCAGGAGTATAGGCAAACCATACCTTTAATTAGAAATTCAAACTAAACATAACTCGTGCAATACTGCAAATAAGTACATAAATACTATATATAATAAATACTAATATTATAAAGAGGTAAAGTTTGTGACGTTGTAGGGGTAATCTCAGGAACTAATGGTCCGATTTGAAAAAATATTTCAGTGTTATATAGCTCATTTATCAAGAGAGGTTATAGACATATATCATCTCGCTAGGCCTAATAGGAGCAAAGCACTTATGAAGAATATTTCAAAACCGGGGTTTTTCTCATTTTGACAGTTTTTGCTGCGTGTTAGTGTAATCTCAAAGTAACTATTCCGCGCGAATGAAGTTGCGGGCAGAGACTAGTCTTGTATAAACTGACATGACTATTGGATAACCTTTAATTGATATGAAAGTACTATAAAGATCTTCTATTTTTCTAGTGACGTTGGCTCAATATAAGTAAGAATACTGCTTAAATTGACGTGCCATCTTACAACAGAACCTAAGCCTAAGCCTTCAAAATTAATCTGATGAAACCTACGAACATATATCCGGGGCATTCTTAGTGTGCTTAGTAACTTTTATTTATTTCCGTTTGAAATAACCCGTGATAGTAGTCTGCAATGTCCACGGGCAAGTTATAGGTCCAATTTAATATTCATAGCCGGGAAGTTGCCAACGAGAAGTCTGGAAGTTTCCACAGCCGAGCCTGTAATGCTCAATGACAAATATTACTTGTTAGGAACTTGTCCAGCCAGCCACTTAGTAAATTATATAAATGGCCGCAATACTCATAATATACATGTTCAAAAATATGATAGATCGAATTATTTAATATCTATATATACTTAATACTAATTGATACACGTGACGTCGTGTGCATAGGTTATTATTTGAACATTATATTTTATGTACCGAGGAAAAACATAAGCATAAAACCGTTTGCCCCATTTATCTACGGTAAAAAAAAAATCGCGGAATGCGAAGTGCTTATAAAATTTGTAGTTTTTTAAACTTTAATAACTTTTTATTATATGGAGTTCTAATGATAATTCTTCTTTGAGACAAATATCAAGTGTCTAGGAAGTTGAATTAAAACAATTGAACGAAATCTGTCTAGTACTTTTTGACGGATGTGTGCAGAACGACAGACCTGTAATATTTTAGTTAGGTACTATATACTCGTACATTTTGTGTGTTTTGTTTGAATTAGAGTACTGGCATTATAAACCTGGTTTACTAAATAAATATCCATTTTACTTAAACTGAATATAGTTTACGAATGGTGAAGACGAATATATAGTTTATGGGCTTACTGTGATTGTTGCAATGTGTTACAAAACAAGAAGTCTGGGCCAGTGTTTGGTTTTAAGTATAGGTTTTAGTGTTTTTTATATCATTGGAGGCAAACGAATAGGCATGTCCTGATGTTAAGTGATCACTGCCGTCTATAGACACTAGCAACACCAGAGGAGTTGTAAGTGAATTGCCAGCCTGTATTTGGGGGGAATGAGGAGAAGGGGGTGGTGAAAGCTGGTGGGCCTCCTTCGTTCTCACTAACCGAACGAAACGCAACAATGCAAGCGCTGTTACTTTAGGTTTGTTTTCTGTGTGACGGTATATCGGTAATAGCGTCAGCGTGGATCTACCACCTACTAACAAAAAGCCAGCAGTCTGTCTTCGATAAAAAAAAAAGATTAAATAGAGACTTCGAATTTTTTATACTACTTTTAGTCACCGAAGTCAGTTTTTGTAATTATTGTATATACGTTTACGTAAGAATACATACGTGTATTGATAATATAATAAATAATAAATAAAAAGGCTTATATTTCATGGAAACAAATAAACACATGTTTTGTACATAGTTTGAATTCTTATCCTAACTTAACCTACTTATATTTCAAATTTTTAAAAATGTGAGTACTAAAATATGGCCATATTTCCAGAACCCCTTCTCGGGTGAAGGCCTCCTCCAAGGATTCCCATTGTTCCCTATTTTGAGCTTTGTCTATGCAGTGATGACCAGCTACCTTGACTATCTCATCTTGTCACCTCGTAAGAGGTCTACCTCTATGACGCTTACCCATAGGGCCGGTCTATAGGGTCACCTTTTTCGTCCATTGCCCGTCTTGCAGTCGTGCCACATGTCCGGCCCACTTCCATTTGAGTTTTAAACAGTGTTTTAAGATGTCAGTTACTTTGGTTATGTGTCTGATTTTTGTGTGTCTTATTTTTTGTATTTTCCTAATGTTAAGCATACTTCGTTCCATACTACGTTGACATGAAGTTATCTTGCTCCTCATCTTTGAACTGTATGTCCATATTGATAATATAAAATTATGCAAATATTTCTCAGTATTCTTCATAGTCATCTCGAGTTACAATAAAAAAAAAATAAAAAAAGGAAAAATATAGTAGAACCGTAATGATTAATTGGAAGTAATTATTAATTTCGAAAGTTGCGGTAAAATTTAATTAAAAGTTTCCAATTTTTCCGCGTGAGTTATTTTCTTCTTTTGTTTCTTTTATGGAATATAAATATCAGAAAATATAAATTTTCCTTGTTTCAACTATGGTAAAAGTTAAATTGATAACATTATATTGTACGTACGATATTTGATGGTCTACGTAATATATGCGAGAATTATAGATGACATATTACCACTGCTATCTGTGACATAAATTCAGCTATATTAACCAAAATTTACATAGTACAAAATGTTATATTTATAACCGTAATGCCTAAATCGAGAAACAAAACTCTCAAACTAATATCACAAACAACATGAATATGTAATTTACACTAATTACTCTTAATGTAACGTAACTTCCACAAACAATACTCACTGGGTATTGTTATCTATACTAATATTATAAAGAGGTAAAGTTTGTGGTAGTCCGGTGAAGCTGTGAAGGCCTTTTTATTACATGGGGAAATCCATACGGATACCCACCCTAGCCGGGCAGCTGAGAATGGGTTATATCCGACTTGCACGAACTAAAACCCCATGGTGCCTTCCTCACCTATAGGCCGGGGAGCAGGAGCTGCCCACTGGCAATGCGTCTTCTCCCCGGCAGGTAAGGCCAATAGTGTAGTTAGTTTGAGAAAAAAAAAGATAAAGTTTGTGACGTTGTGAGTTTTTTTTTGTCATATAGGAGGCAAACGAACATGCGGGTCACCTGTTGTTAAGCGATCACCGCCGTCCATAGACACTAGCAACCCCGGAGGAGTTGCAAGTGCGTTGCCAGCCTGTGTTTGGGAGGAAGGGTTAGGAGAGAGGGGCAAGGGGAAGGGAGGTTGGCCTCCGGTTCTTTTACTGACTGAGCCAAACGCAACAATGCAAGCACTGTTACTTTGCGTTGGTTTTCTGTGACAGGGGGGTACTACTCCGGGTGAGCCGACTAATTCATGCCGAAACCAGTCATGGATTCAGCGTGGCTCTACCGCTAAAGTGTAAAGTGATAAAACTCTGAAAAGTCTCCCTTCAATCAGTAAAAGTCTCTTTCAAACTTGTTTAGTCTTTTCTGAGATTAGTCCATAAAAACTACAGATAATTTCACTTTAGAAAGACAGAAATAAAAATTTATTTAATTATGTCTTCGTAGACATACATTTTGACTATTTTTTAAAGTAACATGGAAAACTGATTGCACTATTCCTCAATTACCCTCATGGTAAGCACAGTATAATCCAAAAACAAAGACTACTACCGAGAGATAAGCCATACATGGGCGGTCACTGTTGTCATGCCAACTTGGGTAAATGTCACTTTACATTAAGCGTGAAGGATCCCATATTCTAGGAAGAAAGAAACAGATTTCTAGTACTCTCCTTATTTTTTTTTAACTTTTGGATATCACCGGTCTAACTATTTAATGGCCACTTCAGTACAATAACCCATATGTTTTGTAAAATTGGTAGATATGAACTACACTATACGAAAAATAAACCAATGCAATAATTCAACAAATCTAACGCTATCTGAAGAAGGCATGAATAAAAAATCTCTACATAAGAGCCAGACGTGAATTGACCAAAGCGACTAACGATCCACTTACGAAGATTTATAGAGATAGGCGGACGGGGCAAAAAACGCCTGGGCCCCGTCTGCTCTGCGAGCGGATCTAATGGAGGGTTCCGTTATGTATAGACGAAAAACATGAGTGTTTGGATTGCATGCAGTTTAGTATAGTGCTTTGAGAATTGTTGGGATACTGGTTGATTGTACTACGATTTTTTATTTGGGTTAGATTAAGGTGAGCTGACGGATGGTAGTGGATGTCGAACAAAAAATATTATTTACACATATCTTGTAAACGCTTCCATTGTTAAATGGAATGGAGTTTCAGCAAAAATACGATCAGGTAAAATGTGTATACTGCACTCTTTGATATGACTTTGGTTTGCATGGCTTTTAAGTGATCCTTCTAGGGTGAGAGCACTAAATAAAGGTATAGTGGTCTTTGACTAGCTTATTTTTCAAGGCATAAGACATGGGGGATCTGAAACTGTAGGTCTGATATATGGAACGCGCAGTCTTATCCACTGGGCTACCATCGGCCTGTAGCGAACCGCTATAAGTTAATTCCTCTATAAATTATCATTATCATCATGATTACCCTTATCCCACCTAAGTAGGGTCGGCACAGCATGTTTTCTTTTTGCATTCTCTCCTGTCACATGTAATTACAATTACAAATACTGAATTATTTGTACCTTTTACGGTCATATCATTTTTCACACAGTCCATCTATACATTTTTCGGTCTTCCTCTACTCTTATATTCGTCCACCACCATACTCAACACTTTTTTGGATACATGGTTTTCGTCTTTCCTCATATCACATGCGCATAAAATGCCAATCTACACTCATCAAAATAGTCTAAGCAACATGTACTAATTTCAATTTTAGGATTGTTCTTCACATTATAACGTTGTATTTTATTTTTAAAATAATATCTTTAGGGTTCTATGATGTAAAAATAACAGCTGTTGTGTTAATAACAGAATTACACAGAATAAAACAGAATAACAGAAGAAATATCAGAATATATCTACTGTAGAAACTAAGATACATAAGAAACTAAACTTCTTTTTTACAAAATGAAATTTCTAAAGAAAATGTATTTATTGTGAAAGAATAGAACAATTTAATACAAAGTATGGTCTCTTCTGCTATTCAGAACTTATCGGTAACGATTATTTATTGAATTAATGAGACTGTTTATGTCATCTTGCGGTATTCGCTCCCAATAGAATTGTAGCAAATCCTTCAGCTGTTGGGTTGTTGTCGCTCCGTCCAAGTCCTTCAAAACACAGTTCGCCTGTTTTTCATAATACCCATCCATAACATAATTGTTGAGCCGCTGTATGGATGAACTTCCTGAACGCACCTGAGCCTTTCAGTATTTCCGGGCCGACGATACACTCGCACCCTTCTTGTATCAGGCTTAAACCCGAATCGCGACTCATCGGTAAACATAATTTTATCCCATTGTTCCTGGGTCCATGTTATGCGTTCTCTACACCATTCATATCGACGAGCACGATTCCCGTGACTTATCGGTGGGCACCTGATTGGGCGTCGAGCTCGTAGGCCGTACTCATGCAGTCGATTTCGCACAGTTTAAGGACTTACATCAACACCACTTGAAATTTGTAGCCTCAAACTTATCTCTCGAGTGGTTACAATCGGCTGGCGTCTTGCAGTCAGTTGTATGTACCGGTCTTACCGAGTGGTTGTACTCCTTTTACGACCTGGATGCTGTTCAGCGGGTTCTCCTGTATTATTGTAGCGCTACCAAAGACGACAAATAACACTTCTATGAATGCCAAAATGTCGTGATACCTGAGATTGATTACTTCCCGCTTGCAACATCCCTACAGCTCTTTGCATTTCATCTGCCATCAAATGACGTTGCTTCATGACGTAAAAAATATCTAACAATTCAATTTTGTCGCTAACTTTATTTAAATGGTTGGTAAAATTATAAAATCAAGACTAAACCTAGCAATTAAAACGCAGTTAAATTCAAACAAATTCGCAGTCATTTGAATTTTATGAAAAAACAAAACAATCAAATTTTTTTTTACAACCAGCCAGTGTGTCATTAATAACAAAAAAGTTTACTTACCTACTTTACTTACTTACTTTGTTTGTGTAAATACTTAGAAATTAATTAATATAAATGGTAAAATTTGTAATATCACGCATGTTGCTTAGACTTTTTTAATGTCTGTATTACTCCTCAACTTCTCTATCACTGGTGATAATTTCAAACTTCCTCTGATATACTCATTCTTAATCTTATCCATTCTAGTCTCACCACACATCCACCTTATAAATTTCTTATTTCTAGACTTTTTTCACTTTATCTTTGGCAATCAATCTTTCAGATTGTTACTGCCATTGTCGCGTAGTCAATAATTACAAGCATCGTGCGATCATTTCAATATTAAGCGTCGTGTGAGTCAATATTCTAAGATGGTTCCAAGATGGTGGATCCCTTATTAGAACCTTCCTGAGAGTTTTTCTAGCATCTCAGAATTTCATACTACGTGGTATTATTTTCCATTCACCTCACTTATGCACAATAAACTAACTATATTATGTAAAATACCACCAAATTTACAAAATATAGAGTCAAATAACACAAGATTATGAATAAAATATAAAATCCACTACATGACAGACTAAAATCCCGCCAAAAACTCCATTTCTAGACTTTTTAACCGACTATGAATCTATAAGGAAATCACAAGAGATTAAAAATACTTATGTTTACCTACACATTGGGTTAGAGCATTGTTTTATTTTGCTGACAATGGCAACGGGTGGCCATCAATTCCAAAAATTCTGATTACATAATACTTATATAGCCCCTAGTACGTTGTAACTCTGGTTGAAGAAGGAATAGGAAAAACAAAGAACTCTTGCTAAACTCGATCACAAGCAGTAGTCCGGTGAAAGTAGGTATGTTTGGTAACATTTATCAATAGCTAGGTCGTCGGCACGTGCGACGTAACAATAGCAATAACAAGTGGCCTACAAGATCAGGTCGCAAATTTTTTTGAGTATTTCGTTAATAGTGCAATGTTCGTGTTTTGCGTCGCCATGACAATAATCAGGTTTACACTCCACCTATACATGTTTCACATCAAAAATTAGTAAGACGAAAGATATAAGTATATAGGAAGATCTTGAAAAATATCGGTAGAAGAGGAAACGACATAATTTATTGCTAAAAGTATAGACTTGGATATTAAGAATTATTAAATCTAGTAAAAATATTATCATAGATTGCTAAATATAATTGGATAATTACTATTAATTGGATATTCCGTAGCAAACAACGTATCGTACAATTAGCTAATTAACAGTTCGTATAACGCGATGGCTTAATTAGTTGTCACACAAGTTCTGATTCGTAACGACAGTCGTAACTGTGTAAGGTATAGCTACTGTATCTGGCATAGTTATACAGGAGTGCCTAAATGATTAATTTCAGTACATTAAGCAGACCGAGGAACAGAGTGGCAGTGATTTATATATATTTAGTAATCTTACAATTACTCGAGAGATGATTGAAGTTAATCTTGTTTACTGAGGTGTGGTTCTCAAATTCAAGCATAATACAGAATAGTATAATCAACCTTCAGTCCTGTGTACTATTCTATGACCCGAAATTGTGGCAATTAGTTTATTTTGATTTAATGTTTGAATGATTTCATAATCAATTTGTCCGCTAAAACTTTTATTAGTATTTTAACATTTCTTTTGCTAAAATAAAAATGTATGTAACCTTTTCCACAATGTAGTGTAGTTTTTACCAAATGTACCAAATTACAGTCCATTTAGCAATTTTTATTGTAGTCTTTATTGCTGATACTAATAAATATACATATTTTTACATAAGTTTTACATATCAGAGGGCCATTTTTCCGTTTTCTATTTGCGTTAGCGATTGTCGATAAGCAACTTGGTTAGGCACCCAGGTTCTTTTTTTTATAGTCAGCGTGTCGTCGCTTGACACGTAGGCCTTTCCAGTTGCTTCCAACTTTTCCTATAATTAACTTTTCTTTGCCAGATCGAAACACCTACTTTCTTTATATCATTTGTCCATCTTTTAACGTTGTTCCCTCTTATCCTTTCATCATCCCATGCATACAATTTCGTGATCATTTTTGTCCATTTTATTTTACTATCTCCTGTCACATGTCACGTAAATGCAAATTTCAAATAACCGTACTTTCATACCCTTATATATATAAATTTCTCTGAACTCCTGCTAAAGGGCTGGACCGATTTTGATAAAAAAATTGTGCGTGTTCCAGTGGTTTCGAGAATAGTTTAGATTCACAATTGGACCCGGTAGGTGACGCTGCGATCGGATAATATGTTTTTTTTATTATCAGGGTTGGACAACGTTCGCACGGATCGCTAGTATCTTTATAAATAAATACATAAATTTCATAATTTGTAAATTGAAATTAATAACATTAGTCTGGTGAAACACATGTATTTGTACGCCGAGTAACAACTATATACATTCTAATATGGCTTATTAATTGACCAAACATATGATGTGTACAAGCTCAATACAAATATTACATGCACACAAGCCGCTATAATTCACATTGTCCCGAGCATGTTAATGACGCTTCACTATCATGTCGGTAACGTAAACCCATAAGTTGTTCTGACAAAAATTGCTTAACGTGGCTAAAGAAGTTTACATTGCAAAAGATATTAATGTCATTGGTAAACATGGTCGTGTCTGGGTAGACACAAAGACTTTAGTCTCAAACGATAGCATTAATTAATTAAAGTCTCTTCATGTAATTTCTCAGCGGGCTGTCTCAGTGGGAATACTATAAGATTAGAATCGTCCGATTTGCTCTTGGTTTGATGACATTACTATTCCTCTGAGGGCATTTTTTGTTCTCTTTAAGTATATTTTCAATATACAAGTTTATTTATTTAAATTAACATTTTCGATTAATACTATTTACATAATGATTACATAATCTTATGCCAGGTGAAAGGTTAGACACACGCAGTATTCTAGGATATGATACTTTATGGTCACATTTAACATAAGATAATAATATCAAAATGAATAATAATAGGCAACAAAGAGAACCTTAAAGTCTGTTCTAAAAATTTTAAAATGTACGGTTAAGAAAATTCAATAAACCTACCTAATAAACCGGTGAAAGACCGGTGGTAAAACCTGCGAGCGGTGACTGGGAGTTAATAACTTTCGATAATAAAACAGGTAATAAACCCTTTTGTTCTAATTTCTTAAAATTATCCTTTGTTAATGGATTAGCTTCACTTTTACTTCACCTGACGGTCGTTGACAATGTGCTTTGACAGACGCTTAGAGGATTTAGTGTAGTTTTTGTATATTTCTAGATAACTAGGTCAGATATTAAGCACCAATTTCTTTCATTGATTTAGGACGAGAATCGAGTTCAGAGTGTCCTCCATAAATATTGCTAATGTCTAAACATTCACCTGGTATATATACTTATACTAGGGAATAGCGTTATCTTGCCCTCGTAAGAAAAAAAAAATCTAGGATCAGACTGTAGCGTTACCTACCGCGCTCAAATTTTTATTTTTTTTTTAAGTTTATCAAATTTTATAATAAATACGGTATTTTTTAAACTTATGCTGCCAACAGTTCGTTAGCTAGTGTATCAGAATAGCCAATCATTTGTTTTATTAAAGCTTCAATGGTCTTGGATAGTCGAGAAGTTAACTTAAACACTGTAAGTATTCCAACAACCGTATTAGAAAGTAATCTTCATAACATGCACACAAACCGCTACAATTCACGTCGTCCCGAGCTAAATCTAACCGTCGTCTAAATCGAATAGAGATTTTTATATCACATTTGTAACTACCGCAAATCCTTGTAAATAGAAACTCATAGACGCAATATAGCGTTATCATAAACCAGTCTGGTTCATTGAAATGCACTGCGTATTAGATGGACGCTCGATGTATGGTCGGCGTATTGTCCGAGGTCACACATCGTTTACTCCGTCGTATTATCTACCATATGATGTGTTCATTTGCAGCATATGACACAATGCGATACGCCGCTTCCTTTCACACAATCTTCTGCACAAACAACGTCACTACGGGTCACTTTATCCTATGTACACAGTATTCCTATTCGTGAATTATACCTTATTATTATAACTTTAAAATGGCCATAAAGGAACAAAATGCAACTGCCGTAAAAATAATAACCTAATTAAAAGATCCGTCCCAAAGTAGCTAATCATCATCATCAGCCTGTAAGAGACCCACTGCAGAACTGAAGGAAGGTATGGGCTTAATCACTACGCGTCAGCCCACGACGTAGGGGAGAGTGGGGGAATTGGGAACACTTAACTTCAAACGCTAAAAAATAATGGGAAAAAGTTATAAACTAAATCAAATTTTATTGCTACATGAACTTTAGTTATCTATGTACTTAGTAGTCATAAAACGTTATTTTAAATTTGCGTTTTAATAAAGATAAAAACTAAAACAAAAAACATTGCCGTTCTTGTTTACGCGATACCCTATGGGGTAATTGAGATCATCCCGTGGGTGAAATGGAAATGGTATGAGGTAGTTGAGAAGAACGTTTGATCGATATTTCTAACGTAATTACGAGGCATCTGAAATAATTTGTAAAGTTTAAATATTTTTACACAATCAACCAGCAGTACTATGGGTAATTAGGAGGGTAAGGGGTAATTGAGAACGTTCCAAATTAATTACCTAATGACGTTCCCAATTACCCGAGTCAGTCAATATGCATAAAATTGCCACCACTCTCAAAAGCATTTTTTATTACCTTCAATCTATGTTGCATTTAAAAACAGATACTGAGTGTATGATATGAGCAAAAACACAATACCTTTGAACTCAAAAATATGATGCTTACATGTGTTATAACTGATGAATAAAATTATATCAAAAATACAAAAATAATTGTTCGACTTATCGTGACAAAACTAGTGCGTGCTTTCAATCCCACTTTCGCATATGCAATGAATGGCTCTGCATTCAGCCGTAGAATAGGTTCGCGACAGTGTAGTATGGGGAGATGTACTATTTATCTAACTGTTCCTAATTACCCACTGTTCTCAATTACCCTACTATCCTCTATTAGCGATTTCAAACTCTGAGAAATCCACATTCTATATTTTTCCCACATACAGTAGTACTACAAGAACATTTCTCTGGTTCAGGTTTCCTCACGATATTTTCCTTCATCGTCACCCGAATGTGGTACGAATTTAAGTAAGTAAATGTACGCAAATTCCGAAAAATTCGTTGGTACATGCCGGGGTTCGAACATGCGGACATCGAAATAATATTCCACTGGTCAAACCACTAGGCCGGACTACTAAGGTGAGGCCTTAGGGCACTCAGCCGATTTTATTTGACAACTAGGTCAATGGTGCACAGCACAACTCGGCTTTGGCAGCCTGATGCAATGTTGCATGGCGAATGCGAGACGAATCGGAAATTGAAATCGTTTAAACTCAAACGTTATATCGGTCGAGGCTATCGGAATCCTCAGAACGAGAACTTACTCTCCTTTGAATTTACCTTTGAGTATCATCGCGTAAATAAGATTGTTCACAAGTTTACCTATAACCATACGTGTTCCGTTCCATGGTTTGTGTTAGTATATATTTTGAAGCATGATTATTACTGAGCCAACCTTTAGTTGTAAATTGCGCCGTGGTAAGCCAGACACATTCATGAAGTGTAAAAATTCAATTGGATAGTTGGTGGCTTCATCGTCGTTTGTTACACAGTCAATAGATTTAAATTAATGCTGTGTGCAAGCGCAGCGAACCCGATACAGGGCCCGCGTCCGAACGCGCAGCAAGCCCGCCATCACCAACAGATGAAGAGCTCTAGAAGAAGAAAGCCTGCAAATCAAGATCCGCGCAGCCTACACTACCGCGCGTACCTTCCGAAACCCCAGCGAAGCAGGTGTGCGCACCCACACCTGCCCCCGCTCCGCCGCGATCGGCTACCCGCGAGCAGCCGTCTTATGCGTCGATCGCAGCGCCTCTTGCGCGCGACCCGCTAACTACAACGGTAACGCGCCCACGGAACCCTAATTCGCAGCCTCCGCGCGACATTGCTGCCGCAGCGGATAAACTCGAAAAGCCTGCATCACCCGACGCGAAAGGTCCACGCTACCCGCCGATTGTGGTTGAGAGCTCCCACGACTGGGCCATGCTAACTCCACGGCTGGCGGAGTAGTTGCGGCGTAGTCCCAACGTCCGCGCCTACGGAAACGGGGTGCGATTCATCCCAGAAGTCATCGAAGAGCACCACATCACACTGGAATTTTTAGAAAAGCTAGAAGGGGTCAGCTGGTTCACATACACCCTGCACTCTCAGCAAGGCCTGAAGGTCGCAATACGCGGCCTGCCAAGAAGAATACTCCCAGAGGATATCATCGGAGCATTCCGTCGAGAGGGCTTCGTGGCTGATTATGTCCGGGAAATTAACGGCCGGTGTGGTAGACCCGGGTGCATCTACTACGCCGTGCTCAAGAGGACGCCCGGGCTAATCTCGCTATCTATAACGTCACGACGCTAATGTGCATGCCAGCCATCACAATCGAAGCCTAGAGGGGAGAACGCCGGCTAGCGCAGTGCTTCTGCTGCCAACAGTTCCGACACTCCTCTCTGCAATGCCATCGGCAGATAGCCTGCGTGCGGTGCGGGGGCCCACACTCCGCCCGCCAATGTGAACGCCCGAAAGATGAGCCGGCGACCTGTGCCAACTGCGGGGGCGCCCACCCACTAAACAATAAGAGATGCCTCGTGTTCAAGCGCGAACTCAGTAATGTCCGCGCAGGCACCGTGGCCCGGACAACAACCGGGAGACCCACGCAAGCCAGAGTGGCCCCAAGGGTAGTTGAGGAGACGGCGGCGGCCAGCCTCACTCACTCCCCACCGGGGGCCCTAAGAGAAGTAGGAGGAGGAAGAGAGGCCCCAAAAAAGAAGAGCGAGAGCAACCTCACGAAGTCCGAGAACAGCCCCAGTCAGATTACGCCCGGTTCGGGGCGCTACTAGACGGCTTTAAAGCCCTAGCAGAGGTCCACTAAGAGCAACTCAAGACTGCCTCCCCGAGCGAAGCCCATGAGATGGAAGCCAAACACAGGGAAGAAATAGAAGCCAAACTACAAGAGGTCCGTAAAGTGGGCGCTCGCCTAGGATTACATGTCGAGTCGCCACGATGAAAGCCCAAGAATAAGACGCCCAAGTAGAGAACATCCGCAAGGATATCTAGAGACGCCTACGAACGACGGAGGTTGATGCTGCCGCTTTCCCGGAGCGACAGACGCTAACAACCGCACCTGAGAGAGATGCCTAAGAGTGAGAGAGACAGCCGACGACCGTTCCCAGACAGACAAGACAAACAAACCACAAGGGCAGACCGTTTAAAGACGGCCCCACCCTCGCACATAAGACCCTCCCGTCACTACGGGAGGAGAGTGAAGCCTCAGCCAGAGGGGCAACCCTGAAGCTGACTCCCCGCATGCCCCAGGGTGCGCGAGATGAAGTCCCGATGATGATGAATGCATAATTTCAGAACGGTTTCTGCTTATTCTTTATTTTTGTATTTACAACTGTCATAACAAGGTTTGTATGTAAGAAAATCTATGGAAAATCGTAGAGAAAGGTGAAAATTTTTGTTTTAAAAATCTGTATTTAAAATGGATGAATGCGTGTGACAAATGACAATCTGAATATAGTCAAAAATATAAAGAGAATTGACTGATGTCATTCAATCGCCATTTTATTGTATTCCAAAACAAAATTTGGTTTTATTCTCTTCGCCGTGCAAATCAACCAAAGCTAGGTGAGATAGCTAGTTTACGACAAAAAAAAATATATCAAATAACTTAATTTCAATTATAAACAGATTATGCGAATATTTTCCATCTACTTGTGTAATTAAGTTAAAAACGTAAAGTTTTATTAATGTTCTAACATCAATTGCTTGTTGTATACGTGAAAAGTTTGCTCAAAACAAAGATGCTTAAACAATAAGATTAGTTACGCTCAAATGAACCTTTATATTTTGAATTTATAATACAATTTAATTTAGATAAATCAAAGCTTTGTTATTCGTATATAGTTTTCACAGAATAAATAATACACTCTGTATACAAGTAAGCTATAGTACTTGTTTGTCTCATAGAAGTTTACTTCGTTCTCATGAAAATAGATTTTAGATTTTAAGAATTATTATTATATAGATTTCAATGAGACATTATATTATTGATTTATTACTTGCATAACATTAGTTTGATGAGTATTTTGCAGAATTGTTAATTAATAGTAATTGCTTTGATTTCCATAGTTTGGCCTATAAAAGGCTAGATGTCGCTGCTCTACACACATACTTGTATGTCTAAATATATTTCAAATACATAAATAAGAATGATTATATAGAATTGATGTACTTAAATAATATTAATTATTTTTGTGTTAATTATATCATTGTGCAGAATTACAAGTAAATGGTAATTGCTTTGATTTATATAGTTCGTCTTATAAATTATGTAGCTCGGTCTATAAAAGGTTAGATGTCGATGATGTCTACGCATTTTTATGTAAAAAGTCTTATGAGAAGAAGCTCTGCCCAAATAAAGATTGAAAGTAATTACGAAGTGTTTATTGGCATACT
>JACEII010000027.1:632947-857184 GCA_014332785.1 Antheraea mylitta | reverse complement strand
CCCCCCCCCAATTTCGTCTCACCTCTCCGACCTTAATGGCCTCCGCCTTGCATTCGGCCTTTGCCGCCACGACGGCCAATACCTCCTCCCCGGACACCGAGTCGTCAAGACCGACTATTCGGATGTCCACCTTTTTAGTGGGGATGGCAACCGTGGCAACTCCGGCCAGCACCACCTCGAGTTTCCGGGCCAGTTCAGCGGCCTTATCTTTGTTCTGGCCCGGCAGCTCGATTTTGCGGGCCCCCGTGGCCGTCGGCCTAACTCGCACGTCGCCGATGCTCATATCGGGCAGGGCGACGTGCTCGCGCGCCTTCATCATTACCTCCCTGTAGCCCAGCCCATTGCTGGCTGCGGTGTCCTGTAGAGTTACAATAACCGCAGCCGATTGGGGGACGGGAGGCAATTTCGGCCTGGCAGGCGGGGCCGTAGGGGCCGCAATTGGGGCCTTCGTTGCCGCAACCTGGGCCTTGGCGGCCTTTTTCTTGCGGCCCACAACTGTGGACCACGCCGCACCGTCCGTCGCCACCACCGGGGTCGGCAGCTTGGCCTAGTCCATGCCCAACGGGGCTACTGCTGGGGCTGGAGGCGCCTTCACGACCGGCTTCACCGCGCCATTCCCTTCGCTCCTCCTCTTGTCTCCAGCCAGGGACGGACGAAGGGACGGCTCTGGAGGGAGACGCCTCTCCAGATTCTCCACACGTGCGTTCAGCATATTGCCGAACGACGTGCGGAGAGTATCGACCGCCTCTGTGAGGGCCTGCCACCACTCAGGCTCAGCCAGTGCCGGCATGGGGGGAGGAGGCGGAGGCATCTGCCTCTTAGCGTTTGCCTCCTTCCGCCACGCTGAGACCTCCGCATTCAGGTCGTCAACCTGTCGGCGGAGGTTCTTTACCTCCCTTTGCAGCTTCTTATTCTCCTCGCCCTCAGTTCGCTCCACCAACGATTTGATGACCTCCTGTAGGGTCCTGGCAGCGGCTTTAAACGCCCCCCTGCAAGGGCCCGCCAGGTTTTTCGACTTTCTCACTGTCTCGTAGATACGTGTGATCTGCGAGCCAGCGAGCGCCTTCAACCTCTGGGCGTCTAAGACGTCCACGTCCACCCCCTCTGACTCCACCTCGGAACTAGGCAAAGAGCCAGCAGCTGAGCCGGCAACCGAAACCACTGCGGAGCTAGCGGCAGAGCCGGGAACCGACTCCACATTAGTCACGCCACCAGCCAAGGCCCGGTCAAATGACCCGTCGGCCTCCCCCATTACCCCCCAACCACTCCCGTGCATCCGCGCAGACCCCCTGCCGCGCGTGCTCACTTTTGGAGCCGCCCCGTCCTCCACCTCCGTGTCAGAGGAGTCGACAATCTTCTCCATCCAGCTAACACTCCTAAGCCTGGTTTTACAACTCCTTTTCGCACTCATGGTACACTGGTGACCAAAAGGTCACACAGTGACCAAGAGGCAGTAATTCAAAGTCCGACAGACACGGCAAATCCAAACAAACAACAAGAAAACAGTCCAAAAAACGAAGCCAAGTCAAAAATAAGAAAATCCAAGCCAAAGTCCAAGCCAAGTCAGGGTCTGAAACTAGTTCATCAAACCGTAAGCAAGACAAGTCAGTAATAAAATCCACAACACAACACCAGAAACCACCCATAAACAACGCAGAACCAACGCAGGTAACTTAACTTATTCGTAAGTGTACCTACCCTACCGCGACCCTAACGACACGGAGCGAGCGCAAACACGTCCGTCTCGCTAGAATGCCGCGAGTGACGACTGCATCGACTATGTGTTATACACTTCCAATAACATGTATCTCGTTGTGTTCTTTTTGGTGATCAATTTTCTAAATTATTACTGTTCTTGTCTAATATATAACAATATTACAAGTGTCTGCGATAATTTCAATGTTTTAACAAGATGGCGGCTCCTTTGTTAAAACTTTTCAGCGAGTTTTTGTGGCATCTTAGAATTCATGCTTCATGCTATTATTTTCCATTCACTTCACTTATACACAATGACCGAAATATGTTATGTAAATTGCCATTTATTATACACTAAGGAACTTACCTCTTACTCTGTATATAAAAAAAATGTATTAATTTTTGGTTTGGTTAGAAGCGTGTTTATTTAGTTATTAACCATTATTGTTACTACATATATTTACTTAATTTATAACTATATGTAACTTTATTACTTTTTTTTTATATGTTTTTTATGTCATAGCTGGCGAACGAACGGGTAGGTCACTTGATATTAAGTGATCACCACCGTCCATAGACACTTGCAACACCAGGAGAGTACGTTGCTATCTTGTGTTGGGGAGGGGAGAGGGATGAGTATTAAATGGTCTTCCGGCGCTCTCACTGACCGAACGAAACGCCACAATGCAAGCACTATTACATCACGTCGGTTTTCTGTGGGTCGGGTGTTACTACCCCGGGCGAACTGACCCATTCATGCTGAAACCAGTAATAGCTTCAGCGTGGCTCTACCGCCTACAGACTACACCTAATTCTCATTAATAATCAAAGATCCGACAAATCATATACATATTTATATAACCTATATAAAACTCTAAAAAGTTAAAGGAAATTAGCAAGGAGAAACAAAAAGTCACATAGATTACTTAGACCCCTATGTATAATTTAAGAATTAATGTATAAATGGTTTATGTAAGTTTGCTCGCTATGAGACATAGTTTCGATGTCAGTATAAAATTATGTCTATAGGAGACAATAAATGTGAGTTTTGTTGGAAAAGGCGGCGACAAAAAGTCGTGAGCCTCCTCTGTAAAGCTCTGCGCGGATTATATAGATTTTTATTGGTTTCCGCGGCACTCACGATGGCGGAGGATTTTCGGGATGATAGCCGGAAACAGTTTAGCGAGGTTTTGTTCGCTGATACCGATAAATTTGTTTACGTCGATACGACAAATAAATATATCGTTATTCCTTTGTTATTATGAAGTGCGTATTATAAATTTAAATAGGGTAGCAATTATTTTTGAAGTGATAAGTTATTTAGGAGCGTTGAGCAGTATTTTGGTAGGACATAAATTTACAATTTACAAGAATGATCGGCTATATTTCCCTTGCGCGGCTTGTGTCTGACTAGGGACTCGTTGTATAAAGGCCTGTGTACATGTAATATTAATATTTTGCACCTTATAAAACGTTTGACTAATTAATATACCTCATAAAAATGTATATAATTATTGCCCAGAGTGCCAATAGATATGATCACCACACTAATGTTAATAATTACAAATAAATTCTGAAATGTAAATATATGTATGTAAATATATTTAAACTATAATTAATATGTAAATTCAAGAGAGAACACATTTATTTCATTGTTTTGAGTTTTTGCTTCTGTAGGCACTCGTTTTGATTGTTTCGACTTTATTGTTTTTTGAGGTTTTAAATTAAATTTATTGAGATTTGTGTTGAGTTGAATTGAGATACGTGATTCAGATTAGAAAAAATAGGCAAAATCACGTTCACAACGTCTTACTTTTGATGTACCTACTGTGAAGTTCTAGCACAATCTCCCGGACATTGTGTTCCCTCCTTGCTCTGACATGGAGTCCTGCAAGCGTAACTTTTTTATATTTGACTATCCATTGCTGGCTTGACAGGGCCTTTATAGCTTCACCGGACTATTAAGGAGAGCACCTAAGTGACTCGGCCGACTTACTAACTAATACATGTATGCGTTTGTGACGGACACATGATAAAGAGATATTTACACAGCTTGGCATGATAGTGGCCCCTAACGACGGATTTTGTCTCTGGGTAGTCGTTGTAGTTTTTGGATTGTACTGTTCTTACTATTAAACATAGTACAGTCACTTTGCCATGTTACAATAAGACAAATGAAAAAATATTTTAAGTAATAGCCGCGCGCGATTTTCTCTACGTTTGCATCTTTACAGATGTATTCTTAGGGAAACCTTTTTTTTCAATAATAACCCAAGTTAATCCCTATAATATTAGCTTCATCATCTTCCAGTGAAAGTCTCGGAAAAATCAGTTCTGTTTTTTTGAACTGACTACGCTATTGGCCTTGCAAGGCCTTTATAGCTTCATCGGTCTACTAAGATGAGGGCTTAAGGCACTCAGCTGATTTTATTTGGGCAACTAGTTCAAGGGTGCACAGGACACCTCAGCTTGGCTGTTGTCTGTTACATGCAATTCGCGACCAATTTGAGCTAACCTAATTAGTATACATATTTTTACATATATTTCTTATTGGAAAAAAATCTAAGCTATTTCAGTTCGATAAGGGGAAAAAAATAAAACCCTTCCACTTTTTTGTGTAAGCGTGCACATGTGTGGGGTGATAGTGTAGTGTTTTAGCAGTGATGTAAAATTTTGTGTCACAGTATCGCGCAAGCAATGCACTCAAGGGCTCCCCATCGAGGGATCGGACCAATCAGTTCAGTCGTTTTGGAGATTAGCCGGGAACAAACATATAGACCAAATTAGAAATAATAGTCTCCTATTATTAGTACTGTATATATTTTCACATCCACTACTAAAAAGCTGCTATTTCGACATTACGTACAAACACTTCAATTTTATCTATTTATATACATTTAATAGTATGTCTTAACACTTATGAGAGTACGAGAGTAAAGTAAATAAAGGGTTATCAAATATTGTTTCAACTTCTGCAACTTATCCCACCGAAGTAAGGTCAGGATAACATGTTGTCCTCTTCCATTCTCCTTAATTAGACATCATCTTAGTTTCACATTTTTTTATAGACATACTAGCTGTGCCAGCGTCTATACACGTTTTCTTTATATCCTGTAATATAGTTGAATTATGGCAAAGTGGATAAGTTTTTCCATGATCCAATACCTATTTATACATAACAATTTGTATTGATGTTTTTAGGTACTGCATCTTTACCTCGTCGAGAATTATAGCATAAAACTGGATTTTGTAAATAATGAAAAAAAAGTTTCACGGAATAGATTTTCTGCTTTTTTTTATACTGTAGGAGGCAAACGACCAAGGAGACATCTGATGTTAAGTGATCATCGCTGTCCATTGACACTAGCAACTTCAGGGGAGTCGCAACTGCGTAGCCAGCCTGTATTTGTAGGTAGTGGGGAGGTGGGACGGTGAGGGAGAGTGGGGAGAGTGTTGAAAGGGACAGGAAAGAGGAGATACTCCGGCGATACTATGCTATTCATTGTACTATAACCTACCACTGGGTGGTGCTAAAATGTACTCTATTGTAAGAAAGGACGGTTGCTAGTATGTTGTAAATCCTATTAATATTATAAACGAAGAAGGTTATGAGAATGGATGTATATTTGTTAGTTTATCACGCAAACCTAGTCAACCAATTTTGATGAAATAATTTTATAAGGATATGTCATATGTATATCTTTAAACGAGCAATTCTTGTATATTGTTTGTTATATATTCAGGATATCGGAAACGGCTTCAGTGATTTCCGTGAAACTTAGTATGTAGGTGATTTCGGGGACGATAAATCGATTTCATTTATAGAAAACTTTTTATCTGAGTTTTCAGGCAATGAAAAATATAGCTAGAATATAAAGGTACATTTCGCCGCCACTGGCAAAAGAAAAATTACTCAGATGGAAATCGGCTGCTTCGAATATTCGTCTAACCCCAGTTCGAATAAAAAAATCAACAGCAAAAAAGATATCTTATTTTAATATTGTTTTTTTTTTTTGTATAAAAATGCTAATTTTGTGAGGCAAACCTAACAGTTTATTTTAATTTAAAAATGTTTTTTAAAGAACCGAGCTAGACTCGGTCGTTCAGGTACTGTCATTTATATGCCATAATTTATGAGGATACAAAAGTAGACGAAGCCGCGGGTCGCTTTATAGTCGGTCGGTTTTATATGTACAAAAGAAACAGAATAAAACCTTAAACCATAACTACAAACATCACCTTTCAAATAACTGATAATTTTGTATCGAATAAACGAGCCGACACCACATAAACCCGTTTCCAAACCACATAATAACGAAACAATCCCTGATACTCAATGAGTGAATAATTAATAGATACTTCAATTGAAAATTCAACCCCATCCCGGACATACTTGTCTCGGAAGTATCCGTGGTACGTGAGACGCGGATGGAATCTATGATGGATATCCCACCGCAGGGAATGACTAATGAAATTCCCCACAAATGGTGCCATTCTCTTAATGCGTTCGGGTGAGCTGTCGTGCACATTGTTAGAGGAGTGGTCTCGCGGAGGAAAAAACAAATGATGTCACATACTAGTCTCCCTTCCGTCAAGTATGTTGTATATCTTTCAATTACTTGTTTAAAACAGTATATAAACACATCTGTGCAAAAGCTTGAACATATGACCAATGATATTCAATTATTATGCTTTGCTACAACTACGGCCCGATGGTAATTTGTTACGGATTAGTAGTACCAGGTCTTTAGTAAAAGTTAATACTAGTTAGGTAATATGAAAGTTGGTCATTATTGTTGGTTTTATAAGTACAACGCCATACATAATACGGTATTAACAGCAACTAAATATGCAAATGGAAATCAAAATGTATAATTTGCAAATTTATTTCCTAATGTGTACCACCTTTAGGTGATAGAGCCACGCTGAAGTTATTACTGGTTTCAGTATGAATGAGTCGGCTTGCCCGGGATACTATCAATCTCTCACAGAAAATCGACGTGAAGTAATAATGCTTGCATTGTTGCGTTTGGTTCGGTCAGTGAGAGCGTCGGAAGACAACCTTCCCTCCTTCTTTCTCTCTCATCCCCTACTCTCTCTTCCCTATTCCCTATCCCCTCACCCAAACACAGGCTGACAACGCACTTGCAACTCCCCGGATGTTGCAAGTGTGGACGGTGGTTATCACTCAACACAAGTAACCCATTGATTCGTTCTCCTGCTATGATAAAAAGAAAACAAAAGATTTATCATAGAAAGATATTTCAAAACTGTAAGTACAGGGGAAATATTCCTACTTCTCACACATAAAGTAAAGCGTAAGTAGATGGCTTCGCCCACGTCCACGTAATCATAGATCACACCGTCGTGGTCTGGGGATTTCGCTCCCACACACCAGACTAGAACCCCATTGGCAGCGGCTCAAGTCTAGGCCCGTTCCCTCGGCGTGGAGCCATTGAGTACGTTGCCCACGCGATACATTTACACAAAATCTGACATCACTGGAACAATATTACACATATCACACATGTGCACACAAACATGCTTACACATGAAAGTAGAAGGGTTTTATTTTTGTTTTTCCCTTTATAAACTGAAATAATTAAGAAAAAAAAATATCCGACACAAAATTCATATAAGAGTTGTTGAGGTATGTATGCTTGGTACACATATATGTTTCAATAATTCATATAAGTATGAATATGTAGCTCACATGAGTCACGAAATGCATGAGTCAGACAATAGAGCAAGCCGAGGTGGACCGTGCACCCTCGAGCTAGTTGTCAAGTTAAATCGGCTGAGTGTCTTAAGTGATCGCCTTAGAAGTCCGGGGAAGCTGTTAAGACCTTACTAGGTCAATAACGTAATCAGTTTGAAAAAAAGTAGATGGCTTAATTTACGAAATATACCCAATGCATATAAATGAAGACTTGTTAAATACTGTGTAATTATTGAAGTAACTAATACTTTAAACGGAGAAGTTTTCGGTTTGGGCTCAGTTTGATACTTCAAAGGGTTAGCATTATTAATGAGAACTAAGTCTAGACCGGTCATGCGTAATTAAATAGACGACGAATAATTCATGGTAATCTTGGTTAGACGATTAGTTGGACCCTCGGCTGACGCTCTTATTGTTAAACCGATCATTATCTCTATTACATTGCTAAAATTTCAATTATTCGGTGTGGATTTGATAAACTATATTTATAAGTGGATCCATCAACGTAAAATAAATAATTTTAGGACTCGACCAATGATATTTTTTTTTTATATCATATAGGAGGCAAACGAACATGCGGGTCACCTGTTGTTAAGCGATCACCGCCGTCCATAGACACTAACGACCCCAGAGGATTCGCAAGTGCGTTGTCAGCCTGTGTTTGGGGAAATGGAGAGAAAGGGGGAGAGATTAGAGGAGAGGGGAGATGGATCTCCGGCGTTCTCACTGACCGAACGAAACGCAACAATGCAAGCATTGTTACTTCACATCGGTTTTCTGTGAGAGGGTGGTACTACCCCGGACGAGCCGACCCATTTATACTGAAATCAAGAATAGCTTCAGCGTGGCTCTATCACCTACATAGATGAAATAAAAATTAAGTATTGAAAATCTATACAAATGAATAAAATTTAAGTGTATGTTTGTGATGTCAAAATATCAGTTTTTTTACTAAATGAATTTGAAAGTATGTATGATAATTATACCAAAAACAAATTTTTCAGTTTCTTATCTATCCGTTCCGAGTAATCTCCGAAACGATTAGACCGATTTGGACAGTACTTTCACTAGTAGATAGCCGATGTTATTAGGAGTAACAGAGTACTTTGATGTTGCCTAACATGGTAATGACGCTAAACTTAGAGGGAAATGACTCTCAAGTACAGCTACCGGAATACGACAACAGCCTTGTTATTACAAAAAAGTTACATACGTATTGAATACTTGCTTTAAGAAAAGTTTAGGTACTTACGTATTAAATGCACCGCGCTTGCCGACCACTGATCGGCAAACTTGTGTTATTCTTTTTCGCAAGTCAAATCTAACCTGACCAAACGGAGATAAAAGAACAAGATGTCGAACGTTCGGCGAGCGCGGTGCATTTAATATGTAAATACCCAAACTTTTATTAAACAAGTATTCAATACGTATTTAACTATTTGTAATAACACTGCAGATGTTTGGTAACAGATTTAAAACTTGATTTTAAATTCTATTTAAATCAAAACATTACACTCGATTAATAACTGAATAATCTGTAATCTTTAAGCGTTTCTTTAATTTAATACTATATTGAAAACAGTTCATTAAGACTTCGACGCAGGCTTTGAACAACGGTAGCAGATGTAAAACACATTAATCAACCCCAAAACTGTCAACCAACTCTACAGTACAGTGTTAAGGTCTTTTCCACCTAATTTAACTAACGCCATAGCATTAAATCCCATAGTAACAGTGACCTACTTTCTGTCATTTATTGTTATAATTCAGTATTGTATATCAATATATACTTGAAATATTTACGATGCTGTCGATTTATCCCAGTTTCGGTTCATTTGTTTCAACTGATGATGGATTTGTGGTGGTGCGGTTGAATTCTGTATTTATTGCGCTTGAATTGTGCAATGATACCTGAAAATATATGTATATAATATTAGGCATGCAAATTATAGCTATTTTCATATAATTATATAACAGTGAAATAGTTATATTTCAATTGTAGTTTCACAGTTTATAAATGAAAAATACTGCTACAGATTTTAACTATTTCCGCGAAACTGTGACATTTTTAACTTTTCCGTTGCATAAACTGGCGAAGTTACGGGCAATTTGAACTCAAAATATTCTGTGAAAATAAACATTAATGCATTTTTCATCTCATTTTATACCTGATTTTATGTTATACATTGTAATTGTGATAGGGGATAGTTTTTGCTTGCGGTTTTTTTTCTCGAACTGGCTACGCTGTTGATTTTTTTTTTTTCGAAATGAAAACGCTGTTGGCCTGGAATGGTCTTCACAGCTTCACCGAACCACTGAGGCGAGCGCTAAAGGCACTCAGCCAGTTTGGGATGTTTGGGCGACTAACTCAATAATGCACGGCACACCTCGGCTTGGGCTGTCGCCTGTTTTGTGCAGAAATCGCGACCTATCTGAGATATCCTAAGCTAAGCTATCTAGATATACGTATATGAGTTATTGAAACATGCATGTGTACCAAACATGTGTGCCTCAACAACTCCTATATGTATTTTGTGTCGGAAAAAATCCTCAAAACTATGTAGGATAGGAAAATGAAAAATAAGGATAGCACTCTTTGTCATTTATTTCTCTGAAAAAGAAAAGCAGCGTTTAAGTGTGTAGGCGTGCACGTGTGTATAGGTGATGTTCTAGCAGTGATGTAAGGTTTTGTGTCACTGTATCGCGTGAGCAGCGTACTCAAGGTTTCCACGCCGAGGGAACGGACCTATGCTTGAGTTGCTGCCGAGGGGGGCCTAATCTGGTGACTACGCTATTGACCTAACAAGGTCTTAACAGCTTCTACTTGCGGCATAGCTCGCATTAATGGAGATATGATCTATTCCTCAGGGATAATATATTTTTTTCTAGATGAAAGGTAGCTTCAGTATCCTCTTCTATGCCCCTGAGAACATGTATACAATGCGTAGTAGTTGTTTTAGTGTTTAAGTTTTAAACACATTCACGTTAGCATTATAAAGACATTAGTCAGAATATGACGTCAAGTAATATTTAACTCATGCATATTTTTTTTTATGTTTACGAAAGATGTTCTTGCCTGTATCTTTTACCCGGAGTATTTGATAAAGAAGGAGCACTTTTCATTATTTGCTCTTACGTCGAGTGCAATGCGGTAGATGGCACGCTCCGTATTATAAGCGTCAATAGCAGTCAGACGGTTAACCGCAGTCAACTGTCGCGTCCCGAACACACATATCCTTAGGGTTGCCACATACGTGATCTTTGTACACATATCTAGAATCCAAAATCCATGATATCTAATACGCATCCGATGTTTTATGTAAAAATGGCGGGCAAATCATAGTCTGCCGACAGAAATGGAAATTCAAAACAATGAAATACATGTGTTCTCATTTAAATTTTCATATTAATTATAATATGCATTAATGTCATTTTTATATGTATTAGTACTCGGAGCAATCATTATATACATTTTTATAAAGCCTACTGATTAATCAAACGGCAATATATTTCATTGACATTGATGTGGACAGCATAAGATGTTGTTAAGTTAGCTAATCACTTAATAACTTAAGACAGAAGGTCCCTTAAGGTGGGACTTAATAAAAAAACGTCTTGGTATTACATGGGTCTCACAACTTTTTATAGTAGAAGAACTGAGTTGCGAAACTTGGTTTTTTTACAAGCTTTGTTTTTGGTGGCATCAATATTACATGTACAAAGGTTCTTATGCTACGTGTTGCTAGTATGACGCAAGCGCCATACGGCCGGTCATGCTGACGTAGCATACCATGAAAAATTACAAATTTATCTCCTGTCAAAAATACCGCTCAACGCGCCTAATGAAGTTTCCACTTTAAAAAAAGCATTATGTTAAATTTATAATTTAGCGGCATTTAATAAAAAAAGAAGCAAGGAAACTTCATCCTTGTCATTAATCAAATTGTGATACCTTTCCAGCGATTTTCACTCTTCGTTTTATTGCGTATATAAATAAGTATGGTACAGGGTGATTCTGAATATCATTTTATTAAAATCGAAGAGTTATATTTTTCTCGAAATGACTACGCTATTGACCTAGCAAGGTTTACAGGACTACTAAGGCGAGCGCTTAAGGCATTCAGCCGATTTTATTTGGGCAACTAGCTCATAGCTTCACGGCGCACCTCGGCTTGGGCTGTTGCCATCGAAGATAATAAGAAGAAAAATAAAAGGAAGAATTCTACAAACTGATTACAATCACACAGCAGTATAAATACGGTCGTAGCTTAACTGTGTAATAATGTGTTTGTTTCGCTTTTCTCTTAGAAATTCATTTCGTTACAAACGAACAAGTGGATCTCCTGATGTTAAGTGATCAACACCGTCCATAGACACCAGCAACACCAGAGGATTTGCGAATACGTTGCCAGCCTGTGTTGGTGGGAGGAGTAAGGCTCCGGCGTACTCACTGACTGAACGAAATGCTACAATGCAAGCACTGTTACTTCACGTCGGTGTTTCTGTGGGTCGCGAAGTAGTACAGGGGGCGAGCCGACCCATTCATGTTGAAATGTTATAGCTTCAAAGTGGCTCTATCCACCTATTCGTTTAAAGCAATATAGTGTTTTAAACAATATAAAAGTTGTTATATAATATACTAACCTCTGCCCGCGACTTCGTTCGCGTGGAATACATACTTTGGGCTAACGCTAACACGGAGCGGAAGTTTTCACGAGGAAAATAACCCCGATTTTTAAACATTCTTCTTTTGTGTTCCACTCCTATTGGTCTTAGCGTAATGATATATAGCCTATAACCATCTTCAATAAATGAGCTGTATAATAAATGAAAGAATTTTTCATATAGGATATTAGTCCTATTCCTGAGATTACCTATACAACGTCACAATGTCACAAACTCACAAACTTTACCTCTTATTAATAAATCAATATTAGTATAGATCTATGAAGATTTGTATACTCTTCAATAGCATAATCACTTTCATTTTTATAAACAAAGAGAAAAAAAATTTAATGGTATTACACAGGTGTATTCGTGTGGCAACCTTATGCACAGGATGTCCACGTCGTTGCCAAACCGACGCGCTCAAACGCTACTGTCACAAAGGATTTATTTTTCTACTTCCAACCGTATATGCGGAGTTACGAAATATAATGCCAGGTAGGTATAGCGGCTTACCGCAATCATATAAAAATCATGCAAATGTAGTCTGTTGGCTTTATTTCACCTGTATTTTAAACAGGAAGAGGTTAATTTCATTCAAATTGCTGTATTTGTTTTAATACTGTGGACTCATATGAAAAATAAAAATGTAATGTAGTTAGAATGTCGACGTCGGTTAGCGTGAGAGAAATTTTTGAATAGACCAATATCCGTTTATGGCGCTATGTTACCTCTCATATATGCCCGTTATACGTACACCCATAGAATTTAGACTCCAATCAAAATCAAAACAAGCTACATCAAAACAAAAATCATTTTTTTTAAATAATACGAGGGAAGCGAACACGTGGATCACTTGATGTTAAGTGATCACCACCATCCATATACATTAGCAACACTAGAGGCGTTGTGAGTGCCTTGCCAGCCTGTGTTTGGGGGATCGGGATACTATTATAACCTATCCTGACATAAGGTAACTGAATCAACACTAATTCGTTCATACTGATCTAAAGGATGGCAAACCTGAGAAATTGTGGAACATTTTTGTAGTTCATAAATTGTATAAATATAATAAAAAAAGTAAATTTTGAAAAAAAAAAGAATTAACCGACTTCAGTATCAATCAAAAACTCATAAGGCACAAAAAAGCGGAAAATAAAAAGTTTATCAAATTAACCAAATTAAATAAAACATATGCATATGTGTTCTATCTAGAGATGTATTGGAAGTTGAGTGATCACCACCACCCATGGACAACCGCGACACGATAGGGATCATAGATGCGTTGCCGGCCCTTAAGAAAGGAGTAGGCTCGATTCTTAAAACTTGTATTACTTTGTCACGGATCCCATAAAGTACATCCTTTCCAATAAAAAATGAAGCATCGAAATCGGTTGTCGTGATATTGAGTTAATCGTCTATTTGTCGTGTACATACTAAATGCAAATTTAAGACTTATACGGTTTTGCACTGGGAGCCGTTGTCAGAACTGGACCAAATTGAAATGGAACTACACGGGAAGCACCAGCTTTCAATAAAAAAAAAATTATCAAAATCGGTTCACCCAGTTCAAAGTAACCAACATTAAAAAAAATACAGACGAATTGGGAATCTCCTTCTTTTTTGAAGTCGGTTAAAAAGTTATTTTACGCGCTTTTTTATTTTCCGTTTGCTCTTCTAAACTTAGTATGGAATTTTCATACAATTTTACCAATTGGTGGCAATAAGTTTAATACGTATTGAATGCTTGCTTTAAAACGATTACGTTCTAAATGCACAAAGCTCGCTGAATGTTCGCCATCTTGCTTTTTTGTCTCGGTTTTGTTAGGTTAGGTTAAACTTTCGAAAGAAGGATAACGCGAACTCGCCTCAGGCGCGTATTTAATACGTATTCAACTTTTTCTGTAACAACACCATAGGTGTCTACACCGCATTCTTTTCTTCCATTTAATATGACTACTACTAAGTGAATTATCAATAGTTAATCAAATGACTAAGATAAATAGATAGAAATAGGTATTTATTGTAGAATTTATGGAATTAAAATAGGTATTAAATTCAGTAACTTTTTTTTTTTCGGAATGAAAATGCTGTTGACTTGGATAGGTCTTTACAGCTTCACCGAATTATGTATTCAGTAGACGTATCAGAAGCTTATTTGTGCAACAAAAAGATTACTTAATCGATTCAAATTAATTCTAGTTTTTATTGTTAAATCCCTTGTTTTATCGTTAGAGATACTTTCCATTTATTTCTGTATAATTTTTTAATGTCTATTACAAGAATCATTTCACCATTCTAAGCATTATATTCTATTAACATACCTCCACATACTATATTTTTCTTCGTACTTTTTATAGTTGCCTGTTTCTCTAATTTAACTTTCAACCCAACTAACAAGTCTCTCTTCTATAAAAAACTACGACGTAGTTACAGCACTTTCTGTAGTAAAGATTATTATACTAATAACCGTTGTAAACTTCTAAGTTTATAATCATTATCAAGAACTTTAGTTTTGGGTAATTTTATTTAATATTATTAGGCTCTGGTAGCGTTTTATTTACATAATTCAATTATGTTAACAATTTGGTTGGATTCGGGTAATACGAGTTGTTTTAAATTCCACCAAGATAATTTTAATGAAAAACAATTTAATGTTAATCAAGCTTGAAAATATACTTAATAATTTAAATAGTTTGTGTGTCTGTTGAAGATATAAATATTATAAATTTCATCGACATAAGCGGCGCCTTGCCAGAGAATACAAAAAAAAAAAAACTGTCAAAAAACTAAAGTTAGTAACAATGTACATCAAAACAAAATATCTACATTATTTATCTTCTATAAATATAACAAAAATGAAGTGACTATATGTAACATCAGAATAAAAAAAATGACCGATTGGATATGAAAGTATACAAGCTACTGATAACAAAAATGCAATTTTTTACATTTTTGTCGGTCTGTTTGTCTGTCTGCTTATTCCGGCTAATCTCCGAAACGGCGGGACTGATTTTAACGGGAATTTCACTGGTGGATAGCTGAAATTACAGCGAGTAGTAGTATAGGCTATTTTAAATGAAGCTAGCTATTTACCGCGGTTTCGTCTGCAATGCTATCTCCAAAACGGCTACACCGATTTCCACGGGACTTTCACCAACAGACCAGCGGAGCTTTTACCCGATTAGGGCTCCCACGGCAGCGGCTCAAGCCTAGGTTCGATCCCTCGGTAGGGAGCCCTTGAGTGCGTTGCTTGCGCGATACGGTGACACACCCATACATCACTGCTACAACATTACACGATCACCTCCACACACGTGCACGCCTACACGCTACACATCTTGGTGGAAGGGTTATTTTTGGTAATTTTTTTTCCCTTATCGAACTGAAAAACTCTCCAAAGTTTCCGATAAAAATGTATGGAGGAGTTGTTGAGGCTGATATGCTGGTACTCATATACGTTTCAACAACTCAAACATATATGAATAGTTAGCTAGGTTAGCTAAGTTAGGTCGCGATTTTTGCATGCAACGGGCAACAGCCAAGCCGAGGTGTGCCGTGCACCCTTGAGCTGGTTGCCATTATAAAATCGGCTGAGTGCCTTAAGCGCTCGCCTTAGTAGTCCGGTGAAGCTGTTAAGACCTTGCTGGGTCAATAGCGTAGTCAGATCGAGAAAAAAAAAAAAAAACCAGCGGAGCTTATAACAAATAGCTTGGTTTATTTTAATTTAAACTAGCTGTTAAACGTGATTTCGAATGCATTGCTATCTCCAAACGTTTCGATCGATCTTCATGAAACTTTCATTGCCAGATAACTGACCTTTAAAAAAGTAATTCAAGCTTTTTTGTTCATACCAGTTGTTAACCGTGGTTTCGTCCGCAGTATTATCTTCAAAACGGTTAGATCGACTTTCACTGGTAGACAGCTAACCTTTTAAAAAATAATTGAGGTTATTCTATTTTAGACTAGCAGTTACCCGCGACTTTTCTGTATGAAATTTAACAAGATTTCAACTCATTCATTATTTATAATTAGAGACATAATTATCAACTTATTGGTTACATTTGGTCATTATAATTGTTAGTAACTGTGAAGATAGACGAGGTCTTCCTAATAAGATCTTGGACCATAAACGTATTACGTAAAGAGTACCATAATATAATTTCTTGCGGAACAGATAAGCGTTTATTTTTTTATAGTCACAAAATCTTAATTACAATGGAAATGTATATTAAATGAAATGTAAATCTTTATAATCATATTTTAAGTAATTGTTTTTTTTTTTTAACTTTATTTTTGGCGATTATTCTTTCAGATTATTACTGCCATCGTCACGTAGTCGATAATATTACATTTTTTTTTTCTCGAAGCGACTACGCTATTAGCCTTACTAGGCCTTCACAGCTTCACCGGACTACTAAGGCGAGCGCTTAAGGCACTCAACCGATTTTGTTTAAGTAACATGTTCAAGGGTGCACGGCACACCTCGGCTTGGGCTGTTACTGAAAATAACCCGATCTGACCTAGCTGAACTATGCTAAGCTATACATGTATTCATTTTTGAATCATACAATTAAAATTGCATGATTCAAAAACACAACATGTAAATCGGAAAGAAACAAACTAAACTACTCGATTCAGTTTGAATAAGGGAAAAAAAGTAAACCCTTCCACCAGTTTGTGTAAAGGTGCATGTTTGAATATCTGTGTGTGTGTATAATTGGTGTGGTGTGTACTGTTTCGCGATAGCAACATCTTTGTGATAACCCGTGTAATCTCGACCAATGATGCTGCCGAGATGACGCGACGTATGTGCGGGAGTAAAACGTGAGGGCCCTGCCTCGTGACGCACGAGGGAGGGGTCCGCGATGTGGCCGGCCACGTGAATTGAAAAGATCGAGTTTACAGATTAAACGAACGGCGCCGGCGCCGGTATCTAAAAATAGAAATAACGACATTGTTTATCGATTTTAGGGGAAGATAGATATAAACACGCGAGTTTACTTTATCTTATATTGAGTAAAATTATTATTATTTCGAGACGGCGGCGCGCGCGAGCCTTTGAATGGTAGCCGCGATGGCGGGAAACTTCGCGATCGCACGAATAGGGCCATGTTTGGATCGTTTGCTACTTCATCGTACGCAGAGATCTCCGAGATCTCGTGGAAGACTAAGAGCTGTGCTGACCAGTCCATACCAGATAATTTGAAGGAGAGCTTAGCCGTCTAAGGACGAGGAGCAGGCTGGGGCGCGATCTTGGGCGCTCACGGGGCCTGAGGGGCCCGTGCGGGGTGGAGGGGCGCGCTAGACGCGGGTGCCGGCGCTACCGGTGCACGAGATGTGCTTGGCAAGTTAGAGAAGGCTTCTTTAGAGTTGAGAGGCGGAGGTCGGGGACGGGTTGACGCCACAGGCGCCTTAGACGGCGAGACCTGCCTAGCCTAGCGGGGCTGTTTTGTACGCGGGGCGCGAGGACACCCACGATAATTCGCGGTATGGCCCACGCCGCGGCACAAGACACAACTCGGAGGATCGGGCGAGTCTTTTGTGCGAGGACACTCCTTAGTGGAGTGGTCGTCGAGACACTTAACGCACCTGGGTTTCAGGTAACAATTCAGTGCGGAGTGTACGTATACCTGGCGTTGTGACACTGTGAAGGTACGGACGTTTTGCGCGGCGGCTCTACGGTGACGCCGGAGAGGCCGCAGAGCGTCGAGATGTTAAATATTTTCTTACCCTCCACGGTGCGGTCGAGAATGACCAACACCATATCGTAGGGCATTCTAGTGCGCGGGGAGCGCATACGGTGCACCTCTTCAGGGAACAGGGAACTTCTGTTTTCTGTTCCCTGAGGTCTTCGTATATGTCATCGACTGGGATTTCCGAAGGGACTCTGCGGATGACAATACGCAGCATACGCTCTTCTTCGAGCACATGGGTGAAAAAAGCAAACTTATTATCGCGCAGGAAACGCGTAAGTTTGCGGTGAATAGTAGGGGTAGCTACCTTTACCTGAATACCCACGAGGGTACTCATGGCAGAAGTGATAGGCATGTCTGCTGCTTGCAGCAGACTAGAGATTTCGACCCAGGATGCTCTGTCCTGGATCATGACAGGAGGTGGAGGGCGGGGCTTCTTACCCGTGATTGCGGGAGTCGCAGCTTTGGGCGAGACTGGTCTAGGGGGTGCGCGAGTCACTTGCAACACCAGGGGAGTCGTAAGTGCGTTGCCAGCCTGTGTTGGGGGAGGGGAGAATATGGAAGAGGGAGTAGGGAAGGGGAGAGGGAGATGGTCTTCCGGTGCTCAAAATGCAAGCACTGTTACTTTACGTCGGTTTTCTGTAAGAGGGTGGTACTACTCCAGGCGAGTCCACCTATTACATGTAATTACATTTTTCTAACAAAATTATTTTTCTGATGATTTTTCTAGTTTTCTCCTTAACTACTATTGATTCGGGACCTATCGCGACATCTTTATAGAGTATTTGTAAAACCAGAGAGATTCGTAATGTACACTTTGAAATACATTGATCTGGGTATGCTGTAACACTGAGCTATAAGCCGGACAAATGAAATAGTTTGCGCGGCGCACGTCGCGTCGCTCGTAGGCAGCGTTGTGTCTCCTTGTCAATTTGTCATGTGTCCGTGTGCGTACAAACAAATTGCTTTCGTACGTTGTTTCCTATTCAAATAAAGATAAATAATGAATACGTCTGTTTTTCTTATCCCGAGATGCCAGAAAACGAAATAAGTTAACAAATGTCTGTATAGATTCTTTATATAGATAAAAGTAGTGACTTAGTTCATGTCAATTTCTATAAAAATCTAAAGTAATCAATGTGTTCTATGGCACACAAGAACACGGCTTTCTACCAACTTAATAATTCTTAAAATAGGATGAATACTTCCGGAATTACCTCGTTGAAATATATTCACAAACTTGTCTTTTTTAGTGATAGGCCACCTAGTATGATATTGTAATATAATGAATTTTATAAAAAAAACAATCTTTACGGATAAATACTTAAGCGTGGGAAATTTCACGATAGTCTGTCAAATTGTGTAGCAGTATATACCAGGCACTCCAATACACATTTTTATAATAATAAAAAAAATCCATGAAGCATGTTTACTGACAGCTGACAGAGCACATACTACCTATATGCGTTCGGCGACATATTTGAACGTGACCGTGGTAGCTAAACAGATTAACATTAGAAGAGGCCTTATTAACATGCTATGGTTTCATCGTGTCTCGCTCACCAAAAGAATTCAGATCTACAGTACTGGTCAATCTTTTCGCCCGCTCTGACTATAGCTGTAAATTGAGACTTAGCCGTAAAGAAGAATAAAGTTTAAATAACTACATATTATGTAGTCAAGTGAAGCTGTTAAGACCTTGCTAGGTCAATAGCGTAGTTAGTTCGAGAAAGAAAAACATTACATATTACAAAACAAAGTCCTCTGCCACGTCTGTCTGTCTGTTCGCGACAAACTCAAAAACAAATGAACGGATCTTCATGCGGTTTTCACCAATAGATAAAGTGATCCATGAGGAAGATAGGTATGTAATTTGTCAATGTTTCCTTATTATCAGGGCGGATTTATTGTTATAAAAATTCTATTTATTCATGCCCCGATATTATATACATATAATCAATTACTTATTTATATCTAAATTCGCATTTTTTGCAATTATCTCTAGAGCCGTCGAAGGGTTTGGCGACGACTCTACGTCGCATAAAAGGCAACATATATCGAATATATCCATGCCATCAAACACAAAACTTATTAAAAAAAAAGTCTGACAACTCACTTCTTCTACCATTAAAACGTCGTGAGATCCATATATTACCAAGTCGGTTACTTTATGAAGTCCCTGCTTAAGGGACCTTATGTCTTAAGTTATTATGTCATTAGCTAACCTAACCACATCTTATACTGACAACATCAATATTAAAACTCTTTTATGTTTTAAATAAAAGTACCTGGACGTCCGAGCCTAGCTTGGTTCTTTAAAAAAACATTTTAAAATTAAGATAAACTGTTAGGTGTGCCTCACTAAATTATCATTTTAAAAAATAAAAATAAAAAAGTCTCTTTTGCTGTGACTCGGATTGGATCTGGGGTTAGACGGATTTTCGAGGCAGCCAATTTCCATCTGAGCTATTTTTGTCTATTACATATGAGCGAAGCGCCAATGAAGAATGTTTCAAAATCGGACTTATATTTCCTCTTGAGAGCTTGCACGGTGTGCTAGCGTTAGCCTAAAATAACTATTCCACGCGAACGAAGTCACGGGCAGTGGCTAGTAGATAATAAAGCATGATTTAAAATGTGTACGGACAAAATAAATAGCTCCGATAAATTAACACGATCATTTCATTTACGTGAACGAACCAGCAGGAGCTAGCTAGTGAATATACTAAATTAACGATTCTTTAGTACCTCGTTTATCTAATTTAAATAGATGAGAAATGTTGTAAATATCGGAATGAATGCTATATAGAAAACAAGCGTCATTCTTCTGTAAATAGTGATAATATATCAACGTCAACGGTTACACACACTCTTCATTTGTGGCGATATTCCCCCGTTCGTATATAATTAATGGGAGGTTTGATTTATTATGAAAATAAATGTATCAAGAGAAATCTTATACGAACACATCGTTTTCTCTATTACAGTGCTGTGTATTGTTATAATCTTTGATTATTTTTACTATTCGTTTACAAATAATCGCATATAATTTTTTAATTTTGATCACAAGCGATATAGACTTTACATTAAAAAATCGGTATTTAGATGAAGGTTTGCTGCATTCGCAGTACGTAAGACTCGCCAGCTAACAAATACTGACATTGCTAAATTAGTTTATTTCGCCTACATCTATAGCATAGTGTCTTATAGCATTTTGTTTTGGGATCTGCAGGTGAGGTAGACACCATTGGTGTTACTACAAAAAAGTTAAACACGTATGGAATACTTGCTTTAAAAAACTTACGTTTTAAGTGCACCGCGCTCGCTGAATGTGCGCCATTTTGGTCTTTTCTCTGGTTTTTGTTAGATTATGTTAGATTTGCGAAAAAAGGATAACACGAACTTGCCTTCGGACTACGTGGTGCATTTAGTAGGAAACCTATTTAAGCAAGTATTTAATACGTATTTAACTTTTTTGTATAATAACACGGCATACTTCTGTTACAAAAATGGGAAGCTTGAGCAATATATAATATGGGACCTCGCGAGTTAATAAATACGAAGTTTCAGGAATTTGATATCTTAACTCTACCTTCCTATACATTTTTGATAGTTTAATATGTGTCCGTTAAAAATTTTAAAAATCTGGATTTCGTAATAAACCGTTATGATTTAAAAACTAGAAATTGACAAACTGATTTTCCCATGTTTCAGTAAGCCACTAACAATTTTTAGGGAATAGTGATGTTAGGTTTTACAACAAAGTTCCAAACGATATTATCGATTTGCCGGATTGTACGTTTAAGCGCCATGTCAAGCGGGTTCTGGTGTGAAAAGGCTATTCTAGAGTGAATTAATATGTGAACGTTGGTGATGTCTGGAACCGACTCATCTTTGTATATGCACTAAAAGCGATATAATTTGATCTATATATCATGCGTATAATATGTTGAGAAAATAAACCAGATCGTGCTTCTTGCCGGTTATTCTCGATGACTGGGTTGTTTTCCGAACGTGGTCGTAGTTTTGACGTTTATAAGTGCCTTCTTAGGGCCTAAACTGAATAAAGTATTTTTTGAATTTCAGACATAATTTGTAAGGAAGATTTTACCTGAGCGATAAGCTTTTTAAAAATTTGTAAATATTATCCATGATTTTAAAAACAAAAGAATACTTTAGGTTCTTTTAAAATGTATCTATTCGTATATACATATTTTCTCTTTTATCATGTAATCTAAACACATTACCATACAAAACATAAGCCTATATCTTGTCAAGGCCATATCTAAGCTATACCAGATTTCGTGCTACTCTTAGAATGTTATTCAAGGCAATCGAAGACAATACCCAGCGATAACAATTTTGTAGCAAGTTGACACCACACCTTACAGCAAATTGGTGTCAAATTATTATTGTAAATGGATGTCCAATTGACACTAGAAGTTCGAAAGTTACAGTTACGACTAAACTGCGATTAAATCGGGCTCAACGATTGCTATTCAATTTTATCGTGAGCCAATAGACGTGTATAATGTCATTCAAGAATTGAAATTTAAAATTGTATAGTTACGTAAATAAATGAGTCAGTGCCTGCATTTTTTTCATTATTATTTGTTATCATTATTTGAGCAAAATTGATATTATTTTAATATTTCACATTTTCAAATATTTACACATAACAATGTTCATAACGATTAGCTGAGCTGTAGAGACGATGATGCACTGTAGTACTACTAACTACTATCTGGGTAGAGAATTATTGTAAAGTATAGATTTTAAATTTACATGAAATGTGTATCAACTTTTCATGGTGATCGGTCATTGTAGAATTTTATCAATCTCAATTGTACATATATCCATCCATATTTTTGCTATTTTTTTATCATCGCGATATATATAAAATACACAATTCATCATTAAAAGAAATTTACTACAGAACTTCTGGTGTTAATTTAGTGACCATTTTTTGCAATAAACAGTAATTTTTTATGTATTGGCTATGCAGCTTAACATTGCGTTGATACTTTTGACACCAAAACTGGATTTCCGATAATAAATATATGGAGGAGTTGTTGAGGCGTATATGCTTGGTACACATATACGTTTTAACAACTCATACACATATGAATAGTTAGCTAGGTTAGCTGAGATAGGTCGCGATTTTGCATGCAACAGGCAACAGCCAAGCCGAGGTGTGCCGTGCACCCTTGAGCTGGTTGCCATAATGAAATCGGCTGAGTGCCTTAAGCGCTCGCTTTAGTAGTCCGGTGAAGCTGTTAAGACCTTGCTGGGTAAATAGCGTAGACATTTCGAAAAAAAAAAAAAAATCAAAACTGGACGTCAAGTGTTGAGAACTATGTGGACAACAAATTATGATTATTGGAAATGTTATTTTGTGCCTTTTATATACCCTAGTTGTCATTTGATAACATTATTCGAACATGTATTGTATTATTGTAGGTGGTAGAGTAACGCTGAAGGGATAACTGATTTCAGCATGAATGGGTTGGCTCGTGGGGGTACTACCACCCTCTCAGAGTAAACCGACATGAAGTAACGGTGCTTGAATTGTTGCGTTTCGTTTGGTCAGTGAGAGCGCCGCAGGCCAAGCTCACCTCACTTCCCCCCCTCCTCTACCCTTCCTTCCCGCTTACCCCCATTCCTTGACACAGGCTGGCAACGCACCTGCGACTCTCCTGGTTTTGCAAGTGACTATGAATGGTGGTAATAACTTAACATCAGGTTAGCCACCTGTACGTTTGCTTTCTATGATAAAAAAAACATAATAGTAAATATAAGAAAGTTTGTTAGAATGTGTGCATGTTTCCTCTATTTTCACGCAAAAACTATTGTCATGAATTGTTATGTAGGTAATTATTGATATATAATGAATGAAGCATATATCATAGTACGTATTGTTTAAATTAACCGAAACAAGTGTCATGTATTTTAAGAAATATTTTGCATTGTGAGGTGAACTATCTGTTTATTCTACTTTTTAATTCACGTTTTTTTTTACATTTTATTACATTACATTACATTTTTTCACATTTTTTTAATTCATGTATAAGGTTAAAAACGCTGATGAAGTTATCGCCTAGTTATCAATATATTGTACAAAGTTCCTACATACGACCTCATTTCTGCAACAATAGCAAGCAATAAAAACATTGTTGTTTTAATATAAGCATTATGTCAGTCGGCGTCAGCGTGCTGCAATTTGCCGCATCACTGGCCTGACGATTCACGGCCTTCGAAATTACAGTACGTTCGGGAATGTTCGGTTAAACGAATTCTGCCGAAGTTGGGGTACAGGGAGTGAAAAAAAAAATACAGTGTATTTTATTGCGTATCCATATTTTATGTCGTGCGAGTCCTGAGTCGCGGAATTTCGAATATACGCCGTTTTATTACGTTTTAAAATCGAATCGTAGCAGGTAACGGGCTCTTGCCGCTCTTTAGGGATTTTCTGGCGCGTTTTTTTACAAAGATTTTTATCACGAAGGCGGCTTATAAATTTCATATTATTTTATTTCAGTATTTAACTAAATAGGAACGTTCATATTACGTCGGCATTAAATTACAAAGCTTGTTGGAGTTATTTTGGGATGCGATCGGATTTATGGTAATAGGAAAACGTATTCTGAAATTGAGTTTTTAATTATCATCAACCGAATTCTATTTTGGGTTATTTTGAGTACTATATCGAATTATTTTTTATATATAACACTACAAAGGTTTTGTCTACGACTTCGTCTGACAGTTTTTCGATATGTTCGAGCTGAAAAGTAACATAATCTTCTCCAGGTCCCAGAGCAATCTGCAGAGCAATCCCAGAGCAAAATGTGGTTAAATCATTATATGGCGGTGGGGCCTTTCCTAATAATCGCGTATTTAGCTATCACATTTAAGTTTGTGGTCCGATGAAGCTGTTAAGACCTTTCTAGGCCAATAGCGTCGTCAGATCGAAAAAAAAACATTTAAGTTGATTTGTTGCTAACAACTTTAAAGGTGTGTTTCGCTATCTGTGTTTAAGAGCGTGTCTTATTGGTTTAGACGTACTATATAACAATCTAAATAAACTCAACGTCACATGAGATTATAATCAAAAGTTAAATTTATACATAATTGAAAAAACTTCACAGATATAAATAAATTGTAGCGTTTGCTGCTTATTAGAATTATTTTTGAAACGGTTGAATCTACATATTTTGATGTGCTCTTACTGGCAGACAATTTATTTGAGTATAATTAAGCTTATGTTTGATGTTCTGCTTTTTCCTAACGCAGTAACTACAAAACTTAACAAAGTAACTTAGTGTTATATAAATTCAAAAGTGAGGAAAATTACAGTTAAAAAGACGTAAGCTATAATTTTAAATTACTTCAAATAAAACACTAACGGTGTTATTAAAAAAAAGTTAAATACGTATTGAATACTTGCTTTACAAAAAGTTTCGTACTAAAAACACCGCGCTCGTCTGAGGCAAGTTCGCGTTATCCTTTTTCCGCAAGCCTAACCTAACCTAACCAAAGCGAGACAAAAGAGCAAGATGGCGAACATTCAGCGAGCGCGGTGCATTTAATAACTTTTTAAAGCAACTTTTCACTACGTTTTTTTTAATTATACCGTAATTTTCCATTCTAACTAATATCACCAAAGCGAAAGTCCGGTGAAGCTGTTAAGACCTAGCTGGGTAAATGGCGTAGTCATTTCGAAAAAAAAAATGAGTTTGTTTGTTGTGCAGTAATGCGTTAGAAACTCAGTCGAGCATTATCAAATTTTGTATAAACGTTGTTAGGCGTACAGCATAGGACATAGGGTACTTTTCGTCTAAAAAAAAATGCTGTTCCCCAGTAATAGATCCGTGTTACTTTTACTTGAGTGAATCCGCAAACAAAAGCTGGATTAAACAACATTTTTTTTATGTCATAGGTGGGAAACGAACAGGTGGGTCACCTTGTTTTTAAGTGATAACCAACGTCCATAAACACTTGCAACAACCGGGGAGTTGCAAATGCATTGCCAGCCTGTGCTGGGGGAGAGGGGGACGGTGAGGGGAAGTGAGTCTCCGGCGCGCTCACTGACCAAACGAAACGGAACAATGCAGGCACTGTTACTTCACGTCGATTTTCTGTGGATCGGGTGGTACTACCTCGGGTGAGCGGACTCATTCATACTGAAACCAGTAATAACTTCAGCGTGGCTCTACCACCTACTAGCGCTTTGTAGGTGGTAGAGCCCCGCTGAAGCTATTTTTGGATTCAGCATGAATGGGTCGGCTCCTCCGGGGTAGTACCACCCCTCTCACAGATAACCGACGTGAAATAACAGTGCTTGCATTGTTGTGTTTCGTTCGGTCAGTGAGAGAGCCGGAGGCCCACGTCCCTTCCTTTATCCTGCTTTCCCTTTCCTTCCCCTCCCCATTCTCCCATATACAGGCTGGCAACGCACTTGCGACGTCCTTGATGTCGCTAGCGGCTATGGACGGTGGTGATCACTTAACATCACGTGACCCACCAGTTCGTTTGCCTCCTTTGATATTATAAAAAAAAAAAACCTACTAAACCTACCTATCTACTTCGTACGTACGTGTAGGTATGTGTTATAAAATACAGTCTCTTATTGCGAACGTCGAAAATCTTTCTAGAATAACAAAGAAAATTCAAATATGACGCAAACGACTCATTCGCTTTCCCTTTTGTAAGCTGATACTCAAATTCGCATCTTATTAGGTGTCGAAAGTAATGGGGATAAAGTTCTTACATTAATGTACAAATGCGAGCTTCATTCTATTTGTTACTCGAAGTAACCTTAATAAAATGTATTTGTTTGTAGGGCAAATGACAATTTCATATTTGAATATGGGGATATAATCATATTTTGATATTTGTATGGAGATTTCGAAATATTCACACGGAGAATTGTTATTCTTATGTTCGATCAAGAAGAACCAAGAATGCCTAGGAAGCCTAGGTCGGTTACCTCGGTGTGGAGCCCTTGACTTCGGTGGTCGCGCGATACAGTGACACAAAATCTTACAAAACTGCAACATTTCACATATGACCTCCACACGCGTGCACGCACACATGCTTACACATGAAAGTGGAAGGGTTTTTTATTTTTGTTTTTCCCTTATTGAACTGAAATAGTTTAGAAAAAATTTCCAACGAAAATACATATATAAATTGTTGAGTTGCTTGGTAGACATATATGTTTTAAATAACTCGCGAATTGCATGAATTAGGCAACAGCCCAAGCCGATGAAAGCCGCGCATCCTTGAGCTAGTTGTCAAAATAAAATCGACTGAGTGCTTTAAGCGCTCACCTTAGTAGTCCGGTGAAGCTGTTAAGACCTTCCTAGGTCAATATCGTAGTCATTTCGAAAAAAAAAATGAATCAAGAAATATAGTCTATATAATGTTCCTAAAGAGGTCCAGGTCTACCAGATCGACTGCTGGATAAGCGTTTGTGTACATAAATAGGCAGTAACAAAACAGTTGCAAATCTACTTCTTCTGTTTAATCTTAACAGACATTGTTGAGCTTTAGTATAATGCAGAAAAAATGGAAGTAGCTCTTGAATGAAATATAAATGAGTGATGGTCGCATTTCGATGACAGGACGACCACCAGTAAATATGATTTTCCAATTACCATCGCTACTTGCAGGAGTTACCGTGTTTAAACAAATAAAAGAAACGTACAATATCAAAAGCTCCATAATCTATTCTAATATTATATAGAGATAAAGTTTGTGACGTTGTGAGTTTGTGACGTTGTAGGGGTAATCTCAGGAACTACTGGTCCGGTTTGTAAAATTCTTTCAGTTTTATATAGCTCATTTATCGGGGAAGGTTATAGGATATATAGCATCACGCTAAAACCAATTACAGCGGAGCCCCAGTGAATAATATTTCAAAATCGCGGTTTTTTCCTTTTGCGAGCTTCCGTTGCGTGTTAGTTAGCCCAAGATAATTATTCTAATAAGTCGCGGGCAGAGGCTAGTATCTGTATATAATATTAATATTAATTATTTTATAGAAACATTTCTCTTCATCTAAATCAAATTAATACGAAGTGTACACGTATATATAGTTATAAATCTGAATGTGAATATACTATGTTTGTACAAATAGGGTTGATTGTTTTGTGTTTTATTCGTGGAACCCTTTCAACGGCCCTGTGAACTCGGTAACCTTGCTTATTTGAATGTAGGGCCGAGCAGTTGTGGATATTTTGTGTTTCCCAGAACACGATACTATTGTGAATTAGTTTTTGTAAGAAACGATGTTTCTTGAATGTATTTAGCTTACAAAATCTTTAAAGGTATTTGAGAAATAATAAATGTATAGTGGTTTTATACAGACTCCTAATATATTAAAAGGAAACGGTATTTCAATATTCATTTATTGCCACAAAAAATTGAAATTTAGACACGTACGATGGATGACAATTGTGTTCGTAACAATTTTAAAATAAGATCCGCTTAAATTCTAGATTTTAAATTAATCATATTTATTTATACTATTGGGCGCCCGTTGGTCGACATACGACCATAGTCATCTTTTTCAATTATAAAAAAAATCTATGTGTAAATGAAAATTGAAATTAACTATAACTTTGAAACAAAAAACAGGTGTTAAATCTCTTAAATTCTAAGTAAACATATCTTTACGAAAATAAAGAAATTTATCGCAACCCATGACATAAGTAAAAGCACTCCTGTCACTTAAAAATTTTGACATCCAATAAAACCAAGGAGAATTAATTAATAATTATTTCAGTGGTTCCATAAATATACTAAAGATAAATTGTTTATCAATTAATTATTAATGTATACCTATATATATTATGCATTTATATAATATATTATTATAAAATTAATCTACAATTTAACCAATTGATTTCAAAGGGCATGCATCGTCATTCATGTTAAAATTATTATATTATTCTAAAATTAATCTGTAATTTGACCAGTAAAATGCAAAAAGCATGTAAGGTATGAAACGTAAGTCGTGTTATAAATAGTATAATAATAGTTATATGTTATAATATCATTATTGAATATAGGATGAAAAACTGTAATTAGAACGTAAGAGTAAAAAAATACATATAGTCGAGCATAGCAACCTCCTTCGCAACATTTTTTGAAGGTCATTGTTGACGGATGTCAAAATGTCTTTTTTATTTATATGTTGTGTGAAATTTAAGCAGAAGTGTGAGTAATGCATATTTTAATTAATTCAATGTACTTTTAATGTATTTTATGTAAAATATATAATTTTCTGTACTTCTCCGCTATATAAACTTTAACTATGCCAAATTTCAAGTTCACCCGTTTACGCAGTTCGTTTAAAAAGGGGTACAAAGTTTTTGCTCACGTATTCATATATAGATAGGCGACGATTAACAATTTTCTTCGTTATGTTTTAAAAATAATCTGCAAGCCAAGTTTTTAGTGGAAAAAACTTTAAAATAATATCGTCTTTTTAAATTTAGACCGATAACTGTTTCTTTAATATTTAATTTATATTTAAATAACCAGTGTTTAATCATTTTTATTGATCACAACACACATTGAGATTTAAATTGATATTTTTTTAATACATTTTCAATGTTGCATTTTTGACTACCTTTGAAAAAAGCTAAAAACATAATAACTAATAAATGCTTCGCTTTTGTATGATGCATATGAGATTAAAATTATCATAAATAGTCATCCTTATCATATCTTAACGGTAATACGTTTAATTACCAATAACCTTTATAAAGATACTAGCGGTCCCGGCAGACGTTGTCCTGCCTAGATAATAAAAAATCCTAAAAGCCAATCCTAGCGCTACCTACCGGGTTCAATTATCTCATATAATCTAAACTATTCTCGGATCCACTGGAACACGCCCAAAAAATTTCATCAAATTCGGTTCAGCCGTTTAGGAGGAGTTCAGTGACATACACACGTATGGAAGAAATTTATATCTAAAAATTAGCTTATCTGTAGCTGTAAATGGCATTACAATTTATTAAATACTTACACGCTAATCTCATCTAAAGTATTCTCATTAATAAAAAGTACAGTCATTAAATTCATATTTATTCTCCTACACATTATTTGTATTACAATATATTCAGTGTCCATAAATAATTGATTATGTTTGTACATTGTAATCTCCAGAACGGCCACTCTAATTACAATAGGAATGCCTCGAAGTCATTACAAAAACTGTTAACGGCTAATGGCGTTTTAAAATGTTACTCCGTGGAATGCCAGCTGCCTTTCTATTTGTATTTGAGGAATCTCACATTGTTTACAATCTAATAAAAACATATCAGTTACTTTTATTTTCCTAGAACCGATTAAATATTACTATCATTTTGAATAACCATTCTTTTAGATTATTACTACCTTTGGCAAGTAGGTAATAATAATTAGAGATGTATCAAATAACATAAGATTATTAATAAAATATAAAAGTCATTGCATGACAGGTTAAGATCTCACCAAAAACTCTGTTTAAATGTCTAGTAATATGGAATGAAGAAAAAAAATGATTTTTTTTTTTCAAATGTCCTTATGTTAGCACTTGCCAATATTAATAAGATGTCATTGTTTAAGTTATTTTTTGATTTAAAACATCTATAGGCGACGGTAAACCTGATTGTTTGCGTGGCGATACAGGCGTGTGTGCGAGACGTGGCGACGCGATGCGAAACGTATGCGACTGACAATCTCTCTTGCAGCACTGAGCTCGCATACCTATAGTGTATATGGTACACGTGAGGGTAACCTGTGTTTTACTTAAAAAATAATAAAAATGAATATTTATGCCATGAATAACAAGTCATTATTTTATGGAACTAATTTGTAATTAATTATCTTTTCATTATGGCATAGCTAATTCCTGTCGTAATCTGTTCTTTTATGCATATAACTTATACAAAACAATTACGATGTTTCACATCTGCCAGGCATCCCGTGACGGCTCAATTGTTTTTCTCTATAATGAAATTGTTACGTTATTAAAGTTCAATTCTTTTTATCCTACCCTTAACTACTTGACCAATAATTATAAAATTTTACATACATGCGTGGAAAGTAGACAAAGGTACGTAGGTTAACTTTTATTCAGAAAAATGTACAGTTCGCAAGGGATAGATCAATATGGAGAAGTGTTATTTTGAATTCATTCCCATCTTTAACTAGACCACAATAATAACTATATCACGTAAAATTAAATTAATCCTTGTAATAATTCTATACCCAACCTTCCATCTAGATATTTATCTAACATTATTAAGTTCGCTGTACATACATAACATTAAGTTAATGTAAACCTTAGAACATCCCACACAACCGTCATGAATATTATATTGCCCTAACAACAATGCTTAAGATACTCATATCTCGGTTCTATGTTAAGCAATAAATTCTCATTAAATTAGCATGAATACAGTCCGATCTGAGTATATTTAGTTAAATAAACATTAATATTTGCGAGCGCGAGCCCTTTTGGTTTGTACTCGTTTCAGATTCCTTTCAGATGGGGTATTTCATTATACATTCCCGGAACTGTTTCCGTCGACTCGAATTATATGTTCTTTGATATGACTAATGTTTTTGTATTGTAGTATATAAGTTTGTACGCGCTTTGTAGTGTTTATAAATGCATTCGAAACATGACGTAGTACTCAACATGAAACATAAAAAATGTGTTGTTTGTGACTTTTTCTCACACAACGTTTCACAACTCAATATGTGAACGATAGTGATGTCTGGAATTGACTCATCTCTGTGCATCCATTAAAAATGTTTGTGACATTTAATACCTTTAAATGAGCAATTCTTGTATATTTTTATATTGTTATATATTCAGAATCTCGGAAACGGCGATAGCGATTTCCGTGAAACTTAGTATGTAGGTGGTTTCGGGGACGATAAATCGATCTGGCTAGATTTCATTCATAGAAAACTTTTTTATCTGAGTTTTCAGGCAATGAAAAAATATAGCTAGAGTATAAAGTTAAATTTCACAACCGCTGTCAAAACGAAAATAGCTCAGAAGGAAATTGGCTGATTTAAAAATCCGTCTAAACTCTAACCCCAGTTCGAATCCGAGTAACAGGAAGAGATTTCTTTAAATATTTTTTTTTGTTAAAAAATGCAAATTTTGTTATTCAAACCTAACAGTATGTTTTAATATAAAATTGTTTTAAAAAGAACCGAGCTAGGTTCGGTCGTTCAGGTACTGTTTGTTAAAATGATATACCAGATCGAGTTTCTTGCCGGTTCTTCACAATTACTAGGTTGTTTTCCGAACCGGTGGTAGTTTTGATGTTTATAAGTGCCTTCTCAGGGCCTAAATTGAATAAGGTGTTTTTGATTTTGAACGTTTACTTTAAACATATATTATTGCATCCCATATAAAAAGATGCATCATGGCTTTTAATAACAATGCGAGTATCTAGAAGTTTCGCACGCAATTTTTGTTGCACCATTTTCTTGATGCAAACTTCTTTTCGAAACAAAATTAGTAGACAAGTCAATAAACTGTGCCCTAGCTAGATATAATTAATGATTATTTTGCACTTTTTTTACCTATATCTACAGAATATTTTTAGTTTTGTAATTTACATAAAAAATACACACATAAAACTTAAGATCGCCGGAATCGGATGTAAAGATGCGTACTGGCGGCGGATAGTTTTGTATGAACTGTGTGATTGTTTGGTTATGTTGCGTGTTCATTATAGGATTCGGACTGAATTGCGATTCCAGGGTGGTCGCGAATATCTCTCCTCTGTCCTGAGCGGAGAAGTGAAGCTGTCCACGTGCAGGAAGGGGGCGGGCCAGCGTGAGAGCATTGATCACGGAAAAAAACGCCGCGACTCGTGCTCACGACACTTACCCGACCGTAGAGAACCGCGAACGTTTCTTACAAAAAGCAGTTAAGTATCGTATTTCTGAAATCCGGGGTGACAGGTGGGACAGGTTTCTGGAGGATCTCCAGCCATCTCACCTGTCATTCTGGACTCTTACGCGAAAGTTTAAATCCGATACGGTCATTCCAATGCCCCCTCTCGACAGAGGTTCCGGGTTGCCTCCCGCGTTCGATAACACTGAAAAAGTAGAATGTCTCGCCGCGAGTTTAGAGAAACAGTGTTCGCCAAACACTGATAATACTGACCCTTCCATCATAGAGTCGATCGAAAAAGCCGTAGAGCATGCACTCCCGTCTCTTCCGGCGGATACCCTAACCCCGATAACGTTTGACGAAGTCTCGGCCGCCATCAAGCGTCTCAAGCTTAGGAAGTCCCCAGGTCCCGATGGGATCAGGAACGAGGTTATGAAGCTCCTTCCTGACCGCATCATAGCTCTATTGGTCTGCATCTTCAATGCGGCCATGTCCCAGGGTCATTTTCCAGCCGTCTGGAAGAGGGCCGTAGTGATAGGAATTCACAAGCCCGGTAAGAAAGCTACGCTTCTCGCTAGCTATCGCCCGATCAGTTTACTAGATACTCTAGGCAAACTTTACGAGCCGCTCCTTCTGAACCGTCTCCAGGTTAAGATTTCCGACCTTAGTTTAATACCACCTGAGCAGTTTGGATTTCGCGCCAAACATTCTTGTCCAGATCAAGTACTCTGCCTTACGGAGTACATCTTTTCTAATTTCAATAAAGATCCGCATCCGGAGCCGGATCCGCCCGTGAAAAACACTAAACCGAAACGTACAATAGCAGTCCTTTTCGATGTCGCCAGGGCCTTCGATAAGGTCTGGCACAAAGGGCTCATATACAAGCTAAATCAAACCGGTATACCCGATAGGTTAGTTCACATCATTCGTGATTATCTCGCTGATAGAACCTTCCGTTTTAGAGTAGACGGCGAACTCTCATCGCCCCGTTCGATACGCTCAGGTGTGCCACAAGGCTCAATTCTCGCGCCCACCCTTTCAACCTGTTCATCAGCGACCTACCTAAGCTCCCGGGAGTCGAGGTAGGTTGTTATGCTGATGACACAGTTATCTACGCCTCTGGCTGGCGGCCGGATGTCCTCAGGAATCGCATCGAAGAAGCCGTTAGCACACTCGGTGACTGGTTTCTTCGATGGTGTATAGCTATTAATCCCGAAAAGAGTGCCGCGATACTCTTCGATCCTAGAACGCGCGATAACAAATTAAAGCCCATCAGGCTACACAAAACCGAGATACCTTGGACCACCGAGGTCAAGTATCTCGGCGTCACATTAGACAATAATTTAACGTTCGAGCCACATATTAAGAGAGTGCGAGACAAAGCCGCTATGATCTTGGGTCGCCTCCATTATTTACTCTGTCAGAAGAGCAAACTGTCCCTCAGACATAAGCTCGCAATATATAAAGTTTGTATTCGTCCGATTATGACATATAGTTGTCCGGACTTCGCCCACGCGAATAATCTCGATAAGCTTCAGGTTTTGCAGACCCGGGTTCTGCGTAAAATCACCGGTGCTCCTTGGTTCGTCCGGAAGGCGGATCTCCACAGGGCAGAGATGCCGTCTATCTGGGCGTATATAAAATCACTTACGAGTAGCTATTTCGAGCGAGCCGCGATTCATCCCAGTCCGTTAGTGGTATCTGCCGCGAATTACGAACCCATACCCAACGCTGGGCGTTATAGAAGATGTCCGCGACACATTTTTACCGATCCTCCCGACGATATCACGTTAGCGAACGATCAGTACCAGCTTGTCCCTCGTAACAGAGCGTGCTCACGCCAACGCCCGCGTAACTACAGATCGTGCCGCCGCGGTCTTGGGGTTAATTTCGCTCCCGCACACCCGATTAGGCCTCCCACGGCAGCGGCTCATGCCTAGGTTCGATCCCTCGGTAGGGAGCCCTTGAGTGCGTTGCTTGCGCGATACGGTGACACACCCATATATCACTGCTACAATACTACACGATCACTCCCACACACGTGCAAGCCCTGCACGCTACACATTTTGGTGTAAGGGTTATTTTTTTTTCACTTTTTTTCCCTTATCGAACTGAAAAACTCTCAATTTTTCGATAAAAATATATGGAGGAGTTGTCGAGGCGGATATGCTTGGTACACATATACGTTTTAACAACTCAAACAAATATGAATAGTTAGCTAGGTTTGATAAGTTAGGTCGCGAATTTTGCATGCAACGGGCAACAGCCAAGCCGAGGTGTGCGTGCGCCCTTGAGCTGGTTGCCAATATAAAATCGGCTGAGGGCCTTAAGCGCTCGCCTCAGTAGTCCGGTGAAGCTGTAAAGGCCAAAAAAATTAAGGCCAATAGCGTAGTCAGTTCGACAAAAAAAAAAGGGGCGGGCCGGCTCTGGGCAGGCCGATAGATTTCGGCACAATTTATGAATTGAGGGCACACTCTCTCCTACCGTATCAATGTGTAACTGCCAGGAGTGGTTGGCATGGGCGTCTAATAGTGTTTTGATCTCTTCTACAGCTATTTTGAGTTTTGACTTAGTGAAGGGGCATCTGGTGCGCATCCATAATCTCTTGAGGCGTCTTTCGTCTTCAATAAGTTGTCTTATTTTGGCGGGAGTTAGTGGCAACTTCCTTTTTTCAGTAATAGTCCGGGATGATTGATCTACGGCTGACTGGATGCATTTGGTTAGCCCTTGTGTCAACCATTCAACGTCACGGTCGGTCATCATCCGTATTGTGGGTACAGTCTCATTGATTATCTCGGTGTATGCGTCCCAGTCGGTCGATTGTCTCGAGCGCGGGTAATAAACTCGCGCGAGGTTTGACATGCCTCTTGTTCAGGTCGATGTCGTCATCTTCGCGCATCCTACTTTCAGCGTGACCCAGCGGACTCATCCTCAAGATACGTTTGGGGATCTCTGACGGGGCTATTATGCCTTGCATCGCTTGTTTTAAGGCAACTCGTCGTCTGCGTTAATCGGAGTACCCTCTGTTCCTGCCTCCCTCAATCGCAGGAGGAGGGCCATCCACCTCAGCATTTCCTGTGAGAAGGTCTCTGTTCCCATCAACAATGCTAGTACGTGTAAGTCGCGCTCATAGCGGAAGAGTGTCTCTTCGCTCAGAGTCGTTTGCGTAGTCGGCTCCTTGCCAGGGGATATCGGGGGAAGTCTTTGCTGTATCGGTGTTCCAGTTTGTGTGCGGGGGTCATCATAGGGGTGGTTTCAGAGTCCGTAGGGATGTGTGAGGTCGTGATGTATGAGGGTTCGGTGTCCTTGCGAGAGCGAATGGTAGCGGGGTAATAGTAAGCATTGGTTGGCCCTGAGTAGGGCCTTTTTTGTCACTGTTGCCCGGCGTTGCTATGGCAACCGGGGTGGCGCTAGTGAGCAAACCACCGGGCGTTCAGCGCGTCGAGGGTTGTGAGTGAGAAAGAAGGTTACTCAGCAGCACAATTCCGTCGCGTACAAGACTGCTTGCGTAGGCGGCGTGGGCGTTCTTGAATTTTATCCCGACATTGATTGCGTATTTTAAATTGTCGGTATATATTTTGGCCTCTCTAGTTATTCTTGTTACGGCGACATGCGTTAAACTCGTGTATTATCTGTATAATTATATCAAATTCATTTCACTTACTAATGCAATAATATCGTTAAGTATGTTAGCGGCAAAGTGCAGAAATTAGTTATTCTATAGAATTATCAGTTATCTAAGTAGAATTACCTTCCTCTATATCTACAAAATAGGGCGTCCCAAAAAAAAAAATTTTTTTCCTCGGAACTACACTCAAAAATTTCGTTTTATGCCAAAATAGGCGTCCGAAAATATGAGCCCTTAATATTAAATATTTAGGTTGTCCGCATCGCACTTTTCGATTTCCCATAAGAATAACACAGGAAAAAAGTTTTTTTTTTCTTTTGATTTATATAACTAATGAACGATATATCGTATTGCAATACCCATTCATTATTTTTGTAGAAAATTTAACGTTCTACAAAAAAGGTTTGAAGTCAATTTTTGATAAATCAACTCAGTCAAAAGTTATTCAAGATTAAAGTTTAACTTACCCTTGAGGGTTAATTGATTCAAGTCTGTCTGTTTGTTTGAACACGGATCATTGCTAAAGTACTGAGTTTATAATAAAAACTGTTCAAGAAAATCACAACATATATTTTCGGGTCACCTTTAGCCATTGTTTCATAGAAAAGTAGATAATTAAATGGATTAAGACATACAGATGACTCTATTAATCACTGTTTTATACATAAGGTTTCATGCGGACAAAGTTAAGAGCACAGCTAGTTTGTAAGAAAAATAAGTCTAGCCAGTTTTGGCTAGGTAATATTCATATTAACAGTTTTCGTACTTTAGCTGTGACATTTATAATAGGATTCTAAGTTGGATATGTTTAACTTGTAGTCACATATACATTTCGAGTAAACTCGAGCAATGAATAATCCGGAAATTGTACGAAGCGATTTAATGACAAGGCACCCACTTCACCAGAATCAGTACGAATCTCCATTTAAGAATAAACATTTGAAGCCTCTCGAGCCGGATTTGATGGATTCTAGTTTATAACACGTCGGTTCTTCCGACTTTCTATTTACGATGCAACTTTAAACTAAAACTATACCGGAGACGTCGAATAAAGTTAATGTATACGAAAAGTTAAATCTCTAGTTTACTTTGAGTTCTAGTTTACAAAGTTCTTTGTTTACACTTTGTTGGAAATAATAGATTCGTTCTAGATAATCGTAATATTTGGAAATGAAAAGGAAAGATAAATGAGTATAATAAATTTGACCGCAGTTTCGGATGCAATAGTAGTAATTATTGTCATTTTTTTATCACTACATAGTATAAAACAAAGCTCTTTGCTAAGTCTGTCTGTCTGTCTGTTCGCGTTAAACTCAAAAACTACTGACCGGATTTTTACGCGATTTTCAGCAGTAGATAAAATGATTTGTGAGGAAGATCTTGGTATATAATTCGTCAAGGTTTTTTTTGTCATGTCCGCCGGGTCGGTTAGTATTTTCTAAAAGTATTAATATGATGATACTTTTATACATTATTCGTTTACCAGACTAAGCTCTCCTTTACAGCAGCTCAAGCTTAGATCCGTTCCCACGGCGTGGAACCCTTGAGTACGCTACTCGCGCGATACACTGACATAAAATCTTACATCACTGCAAGAACATTACACATATCACCTCCAGACACGTGCACGCAAACATGCTTACACATGGAAGTGGAAGGGTTTTATTTTTTCCATTATCGGACTGAATTAATTCAGACAAAAAACGATACGAAATAATATACATTGAAGATGAGAAGATTGAATATTAAAATACGTATTATTGTTATAACTCGCAAAGAGATTCGTTTCTTATAAAAGTTATGTCAACGCTTTGGTAATATAAACATCGGATGAAAAATGTCTACAGTTCTGCCTATCCTACTCCTGATCAACCTCTCCTATTATTTTGCAGTGTATAAAATAGTAGTTTAAAACTATCATCTAATTTTATAAATCTATTTCACTGTTGCCGAATGGTAGCATCATATTAGCGAACATTAGCCTGATTAGAAGTGTCCTTTAAACAATTACTAATGTATTCATTGAGTTAATAATATATACTTACTGGATACGACATCTATCAATCTATACATATAATAAAAATGTATATCTAGCGTGTCTGTACTTTTTCGATTTTTATGTAAAAAATTGTTGCAGGTGTAATAAAATACATTCCAATAATTTTTAGAAATGTCTGTTTGTTTATTTGAAAATGCATCACTGCTAAAGTACTGAGTTCACAATAAAACTACACACATAAAGCATGTCTTCGAGAATAACTTAGTCTTTGTTTCATTAAAATCGGTCCACTCTATTAAAAGTTATTGTAAGTTTTATGACAACACGGCGTAAGTACGAGAGAAAAGTAGATAAGTAAATGGACTTAATATATTCAGATGATTTTATTAACCACTGCTTTTTACATGAGATTCCACGCAAACGAAGTAGCGAGCACAGCTAGTTATGAATATAATACACATATGTACATAATTATCAATCATGTTCATATTAGCACTTTTTTTTTTTTCGAAATGACTTCTCTATTGACCCAGCAAGGTCTTAACAGATTCACCGGACTATAAAGCGAGCGCTTAAGACACTCAGCCGATTTTATTTTGGCAACCAGCTCAAGGGTGCACGGCGCACCTCGGCTTGGCTGTTGCCTGTTACATGCAAACTCGCGACCTATCTTAGCCAACCTAGCTAACTATTCATATATGTCTGAGTTGTTGAAACGCATATGTATACCAAGCAAAGAGTTTTTTTTAGTTCGATAAGGGAAAAAAATAAAACCCTTTCACTTCCATGTGTAAGCGTGTAGGAGTGCACGTGTGTGGGGGTGATCGTGTAGTGTTGTAGCAGTGATGTATATTTGTGTGTCACCGTATCGCGCAAGCAACGCACTCAAGGGCTCCCTACCGAGGGATCGAACCTAGGCTTGAGTTGCTGTCGTGGGAGGCCTAATCGGGTGATATTAGCACCCTTTATTATACATTGGCAGAAACAAACAAAGATGGTGTTAGGGTAAGACAGTTGTATCCGGATGAAGGTATAATGTCCACAATAGCCGTTTAGACGGGTCGCGTTAAAGAAAAAGACTATGTTTATTCAATAACTTTTTTTTATTGTAACACGGCAAAAGGACTGCACTATGCCTGATGGTAAGCACAGTGCAATCCAAAAATAATAGCGACCACCGATTGACACACTATCCATCGCCGGTCGCCACTATCATGCCGGCCTGCAAAAAGCTTGATATGCACAGGCTGATCCCGAAACGCGACCGGCAGAAGCGAATCACTATTACGGGCTTTTTCGCCATATACATGGTGGTTGCGACCCAGTCAGGCTGTAAAACCCTACCACCCCGCTTTCGCCATTGCCTCGTTCGTTATTCAGCAGGGTGCACCACGTGCAGGTGAGGTTGGCTTGGGTGTCTCAAGTCTTATGATGTTATTTGACACTCCTTACACCCCAAAACTTGTGGTAGGGTGTTTATACGACTCGGTCGTAATCACGATAGTGATTCCTTTGAAGCAAAATCTTCTTTCTGATCAATTTTTCGGTACGGGAAAAACTTATGGATTACGTTACTGCTGCGCTCGACACGCTCGTGACGTATTATTGTACTTGCGCCAGACTAGCGAGGCGCGGTATAACGACCTGTTTACATGTCATATTGATATTTTGTAATGAGTCTGTGGAGTCCATAACATGTTCAATGAATTAATAAACTGTATAAAAATGTGTAGAATCAAGTTCTAGATCTGTATCTAGAATCTTTTTTGTTAAAAGCCATTAAGGCAAGGAATTTAGGCTATAAATATAGAGTATACGGAAAAAAACACATCTGATAAACATTACGTTATATTGCGTAGAGACGCAATTATTTAAGAATTGAAATTTCACTTCCGACTGGTTCTTCTGATCTTACTGTAATTGTCTTACCATTTTTTTTTAATTTTTTTATTGTAGTATAGCAAAGTGACTGCACTGTGATACGCCGTCCCTTGTCGATCACCGCTGTGATGCCGGCCTTCGAAAATGCGTCTTCACGTTACGCTTGAAGGACCCCATGTTATAGGAAGGAGGAAATACACTTGCCGGGAGATTGTTCCACAGCTTCACGGTACGGCAAAGATAAGAAGTGGCGAACTTTTTAATTCGTGCCCAGATAGGATTTACCGCAAAACTATGGCTCTGAAGCTCATCACGCGTGGTTCGGTTATGAAAAGGAGAGGAAGGTATTAAATTGAATAACTCTGCAAAACACTCACCGTGATACAGACGGTAGAACACGCTCAGTGAGGCGATGTTTGCTTCTCGCTCGTTAGTTGTAGTTTGTTGTGCGAATTTTATTTAAAATAGCGTTTCTAGTATTTATACATTACATTTCAATGATTGCGCTATTGAAATCGATATCCCGTAATTGTTCCTATTCATAGGGATAATGATATTATCAATCTTGTTGAACGCCCTGTAAATCTAATACAAGTATTTTTATACAAATACTAAAGGTTTATCTAGTAACAGATTTTTTTGTAATGTTGTAGAAATATTTTAATCATTGAACGTAGTTCCAAAAGCCATCATTAATATCAGTAGCATTTTGATGAAATGATATGGAAAAACATTCCCGAAAAACATCTGACAAGGCACAAGGTAGGAATCAAAGTAGGTAATCAACCGTTTTTATGTTTACTCGATTGAATAAAACAATTTTTCCGACATTGTATGTGAAGTTTGATAAGGATTGTTCTGATTACGGTAAGCGAGAGAGTCAGGAATATTGTTTCAATTTTAGGACTAGGACATAAATATCGAGTTTATAATCCCTGTTAAGGTGACTAAATTTTTATAAGATTTTAAATAGTTACTTAACGTTTTGGAGACAAAGGAAGACTTATCTATAGGACTAATATTATAAAGAGGTAATGTTTGTGAGTATGTGACGTAAGGGATAATCTCAGGAACTACTGGTCCGATTTAAAAAACTCTTTAAGTGCATATATAGCTCATTTATCGAGAAAGGTTATAGGCTATATATCATCACGCTAAGACCAATAGGAGCGAAGTACCAATGAAGAATGTTTCAAAATCGGGTTTTTTCCTCTTGAGAGTTTCCGCTGTGTGTTAGTGTTAGCCCAAAGTCACTATTCCACGCGAACGAAGTCGTTGGCAGAGGCTAGTGGTTAATATAGAAGATTGTATATCAAAAGAATAATTTGCAGTAAATAAAACATAATAATAAGGGTCTTAGGCGGGATCTTGGAATATCATATAGTGGTCTTTATATTTTATCCATAATCTTTTGGTTTTTGGCTCTATATTGTGTAATGATGGTGGTTCTTTACCTAATATAGGTTGGTTATTATGCTCAAGTAAAGTGGATCGGAAATAATATCACGGCGCATGGATTCTAACTTGCCACAAAAACTCCCAGGAATGTTCTAACAAGACGGCCACCATCTTGTTAATACATTGAAATTATATTAAGAAACTTGTAATATCGTTACTCACTTAACAATGGCAGTATACGGAACCGATATCCCTTAGGTCGAAGAGGACAAATATCTCGGTGTTACATAAATTAACATTTAAAATTCAATTCACATATATACAGAGTGCGAAACAAAGCTGCTATGGTCTTGGGTTGCCTCCATCCGTTGCTTTGTCATAAGAGTAAGATGTCTCTCAGACACAAGCTCACTTTATATAAGACGTGTATCCGTCCCGTGATGACATATAGCTGCCCCGTTTTTGCACATATCTCCAAAGATAACTTTCATAAGCTGGAGGTTCTCCAAAATCGTGTTTTACGTAAAGTGACCGGTGCCCCGTGGTACATCCGGAGAGTCGATATCCGGAGAGACCTAGAGATCCTTTCTATCTGGACATACGTAAAATCACTTACGACTAGTTATTTTGAAGAAGCCGCGAATCATCCCAGTCCGTTAGTGGTATCCGCCGCACAATACAAACCCGTACCGAACATTGCGCATTATTATAGACGTCCGCGACATATTTTAATCGACCCGCCTGATGAAATAACGGCAGTGAACGATCAGTACCAGCCTGTCTCTCCAAACAGAGTAACCACAGTTCACGCCGCTGTGGTCTGGGGGTAAATTTCGCTCCCGCACACCAAATCAGGCACCCCTCGGCAGTAGCTCAAGTATAGGTTCGATCCCTCGGCAAGGAGCCCTTGAGTGCGTTACTTGCGCGATACAGTGACACAAAAATTTACATCACTGCTACACGATCACCCCCACACACGTGCACTCCTACACGCTTACACATGGAAGTGAAAGGGTTTTATTTTTTTCCCTTATCGAACTAAAAAAACTCTTTGCTTGGTATACATATGCGTCTCAACAACTCAAACATATATGAATAGTTAGCTAGGTTGGCTAAGATAGGTCGCGAGTTTGCATGTAACAGGCAACAGCCAAGCCGAGGTGTGCCATGCACCCTTGAGCTAGTTGCCCAAATAAAATCGGCTGAGTGCTTTAAGCGCTCGCCTTAGTAGTTCGATGACGCTGTTAAGACCTTGCTAGGGCAATAGCGTAGTCAGATCGAAAAAAAAATGGCAGTAATAGTCTACTAGAAAACAGGTTGCCAAAATTAAAATAGAAGAAGAGAAAATAATAATATTATATAGTAATATCAGTTAGCTTTGACTTCACCTCTTTCATATCCAGTTATCAGAGTAAAGAAACTTTTCGTATGGCGTCCGAAGACAGCAACAAAAACTGAAGGCAACTTTCAAGATCAAAATAATATTCTGATTTAAATATCGACAATAACTGTTATTCTGTATGTCGTAAATTAATGAAATTCTTGTCATGTTTAGTAAATTACACACGTTCTCGAGCAAACTACTTTACTGAGCCTAACTAAAGGTCAACGTTGCCCTTTCATTTTAATCTTCAGGGTCCTCTCTAATTGGAGAAAACAATTATTAAAACGGCCTCGGAGGTGACAAGACAACGCTTAGTCTCCCTAAATTTATGGAGCATAACAAATCATATTTTAGATTTAAATTTATTTTAGTATTTGAAATATAATAGCAATTTGAATCAGCTGTACAAATAGATGCTTATATTAACTATTCAAAGAACATGCTAACTTTAGAAGTTCCAAAGAAAAGAATCCCAAGAAAGATAGGAAAAAATTCTAATAAATCGCTTAGTATTTCCGAAGCTTATTTTTTTTTTATATCATATAGGAGGCAAACGAAAATGCGGGCAACCTGTTGTTAAGCGATTACCGCCGTCTATAGACACTAGCAACCCCAGAGGAGTCGCAAGTGCGTTGCCAGCCTGTGTTTGGGGGAATGGAGAGAAAGGGGGAGTGATTAGAGGAGAGGGGAGATGGGTTTCTGGCGCTCTCACTGACCGAACCAAACGCAACAATGCAGTCATTGTTACTTCACGTCGGTTTTCTGTGAGAGGGTGGTGTCGTTACCCCGGACGAGCCAACCCATTCATACTGAAACCAAGAATAGCTTCAGCGTGGCTCTACCACCTACAATTTCTCCTATATTTAATTCTCGATAGAAAATTCAATATCAATTTACATTTCTTGCAGTTAAAACTTATTTAACCCTTTTGTGATTTTAAACTTGACTAAATTAAAAACCGATGGTAAAAAGAGACAAGCATATATATCTATAGGATTTAATGTGTGAAAGAACGAGACAGAAGAGATTTTACGATATTTCGTATACTCGTGGTCTCCGTATTGGTACATGTGCGTGGTGTATTGTTTATGTGTATCGTTTATATAATTTTATACTGTGATTTTTTAAAGGCTTTTCATTCCTACCACGTGATTCATACGTCATAAAAGTTTTATTTTATGCGTGGAATATATATTAGGTTCATTAGATGTAGATGAGTGAGGTTACATGTCATTTGATGATGAGTGAGTTATTGTAAATGTTTTGTAATTTATTATTATATGTGTTATTGGTAATTTGGGTATTTTTTTTATTGGAATGATTTCATTTTTTTTTATCAATTGTTTTGTTAAAAGAAAAGTACATGCCAGCTTTGTATTGTAGATATCATGGTTGGTATACGGAACAGTAAACAATCTTGTTTTCCTCTTTCAAAGCTTGTTTTTCTGTTTTATGTAATGGTGCCGCGTATCTTTATCTATTTAGGAAACGTAGAAAAGCAATTTGTCGCTATGTTGAGCGAAGTTACGACTTGACAAATTGACAGAAAACGATACGGCAGTTTTTCACAGCGGTACAAACTACTTCATTCGTTCGAATTTAAAATATTTTATTTCTAAGATTTTACTGACTTATGTGTGTGTGTTACACGTGATAACGAATACAGCACTTACATTTGAGCTTTCGAATAACTATAATCAGTCTATTTGCAACTGAGTTCTAGAAAATTTATATGTATCTCATTAACTTCACTGATCACGTTAATTATATAAATAATTTCATCTCATTTTTAATCACTTTAAGAATTCATTATTATATTATAATGTCACTTGAAATTTATTTCTTTCTGTTTATGTCTTTTATCCGATTTAACAGTTGGAAAAAATCAAAGATCGTAAATTTAAGGGTTGGGATGTCACTATATGAACGAAGAAGAGAACTGTGGGCGGATTTTATAGACCTTAGTCTATAAAATCCAAACACTTCAAACATCCAAGCACTTGCTTTGCGGCGTTAAACGATCAATCAGTGAATATAATTAATGAAACGGGACATTTCTATATACTTTATTTAATTTATGCACTCAGAAGGCGCTTGCGAACTTCAAAACTAAACTACCGTCGGTTAGGAAAACAACCCGGTCATCGAGAAGAACAGGCAATAAATTCGATCGGGTTTATTTTTTCCTTATACATAACATAACACAATATAGTAGAGCCACGCTGAAGCTATTATTGGTTTCAGCCTGAATGGGCCGGCTCGTCCGGGGTAGCATCACCCTCTCACAGAAAACCGACGTGAAGTAACAGTGTTTACATTGTTGCGTTTCGTTCGGTCAGTGAGAGCGCCAGAGACCCATCTCCCCTCCCCTCCCCTCTCCTCCCCTCTCCTCTTCCTTTCCCTCCCCCTTTCTCTCCACTCCCTCAAACACAAGTTGGCAACGAAATTGTGACTCCTCTGGGGTTGCTAGTGTCTATGGACGGCGGTGATCGCTTAACAACAGGTGACCCACATGTTCGTTTGCCTCCTATATGACATAAAAAAACATGTTTTTACGAATATGCTTACATAGATACGACCAGCGCAGGATTCTACATCTTTTAATGGCTGCTATTATTTTTGGATTGCACTATCCTTAAGAAAAGCCAACTGTAAAGATATACATAAAATTATTAACAGGCTCCGTCCAATAATACATTCTTAGTTTACTAAACGGATTTAATATATCTCTGCAAATATAAAAATAGGCGCAAATTAACTATTACACGTGATAAACAATGTAAAACCAGCAAAAGTTTCTTTTTAGTCTGGTAAAGCTGTAAAGACCTTGCCAGGACAACAGTGTAATCAGTTCGAGAGAAAAATAAACAGTTTCTTTTATCATATTTTTTCATTTTTATTTATCAAAGGACGCTACGCTAGGCCGTCGGCGCGTGTCGCGTAATAATAGTAGAAAAAGTGCTACAAGATGGGGTTCCAAATGTTTTTGAGTATCTCGTTAATAGTGCAATGTTCCTGTTTTGCGTCGCCACGCCAACAATCAGGTTTACCCTCCACTTATATCTATATATATCTATATAAACATCTGTTTCACATCAAAAAACAAATGTTACTAAATAATAAAGCGGTAAACCAAATCGAGTTTTTTGCCGGTTTATCTCGGTGGCTGGGTATCAGTACTCATTTTGATTTTCGTAAGCACCGTTTTAGAACCTTAATTGAATTAAAGTATTTTTTTATTTAGTTCTTCTATTAAATTCTCACAAAACTAAGCATAAAAATAATAAGGTATACCAGAAAAGTTGTGCTTCGAATTTTAGCGATTTCTTACTTGAATAGAATAATGTTTTGAATTTTCATAGATTACAAGAGTTTATAATTCTTTTTTACTTTGAATCAAATATCTGCTTACTTTTTGCTGTCATATTATAATATACGTTAATTTTGAAAGCTTTACGATTTTTAGCGACCAATGATCGAGGCTATTACCGTCGTTGTCGAATAGATAATAATTTTACGTTTCATACGATAATTTCAATGTGCAAATGAGATGGTCGCCTCCTTGTTAAAACTTTTCAGAGAGTTTTTGTGGCATCTGGGAATTCATGCTCCATATCAGCTTCCATCCACTTCACAATAATCAAACTATTACGTAAAATGTTATCAGTATTACAATATATAGAGACGAATAAGAGAAGATTATGAATAAATTATATACTACATATTAGACTAACATTTAAATAAAAAAAAGCTTTTAATTGCTCTAAGGGTAAGATCCGGATACATTCCATTTAACAAATATAGATATTTAATAAAAAAATATATTTTTGTTTATATTTATTTCATAATTTTAGCTTTAATTATCTGTTTTATTTCTGTTATTCAGCTTGTAAATTAAATTAAGGCTACTATAAGGCTGACCTAGTCATAAAAGTCACTAAATTAATTAAAAAAACATCCTTTAATTGATCTTCGATATCCACGCTCATTTGTTTTGCTGTTAAAATTCCCCGTAAACATAGAATAATAGTGTTATGTATTTCTCGTAGGCTAAATTTATTCAACTGTTAACTATACCCGTTCGGAAAGCCGAACCGCTACGGCCCGTTTGTAATGAGTCTATTGTATGTTACAGCAGGAAACCGACGCTGCATGTGTGAAAACCGCTACGGGAAATTACGAACCGATGCCTGGGGGTATTTTACTTTGTATAAAAAAAAAATGTGAGTAAGCACAAAAGGTCTTTTCCGCATATATTCTGTCACATATTACTTACAAACCATGGCTGTTTGGACAATTTTTATTTAGAATTAATTCTGATGATCTAGTTTTGAACACGTTCACGGTTACGAGACTTTTCATGCAATGAATCTGCGACGCCATTTTAATTAATAAGTTAATGTAAGCCAAACCTGTTTTTTTTTTATTTCTGAAGCCACCTATATTTGTGCTGGTTTATTACGACTTTGGAAATTAAAGAAAAAACGAGATTACTCTTTGTAGGACTCCTGGACAAGTTCATAAGCTATGAGGTATCTGATTGTCGGCAGTAAACGTCTTAATTGAGCTTTTATTCGTTCCTAATCTAGTAGCGCTCTTTTTGAAAATATATATATCATAAGAGATAACATTTAACGAACAGCTAGGTCATCTGATGTTAAGTGACCACCATCGTCCATAGACACCAGAGGAGTCGTAAATGCGTTGCGGGAAAGGGGGTTGGGAAGGGGGAGGGAGAGATGGCTAGGCCTCCGGCGCTCTCAATGAGTGAATGAAATGGAACAATGGAACACTTACTACACGTCGGTTTTCTGTGAGTCGGGTGGTAGTACCAAGGGCGAGTCGACTCATTTACGCTCATACCAGTAATAGCTTCAGCATGGCTCTACGGCCTAGAAAACATTCACTAGCGTACAACAAATTGCACTGAACACTGTTTTACCGATCCTCCCGATAAAATAACGGTAGCGAACGATCAGTACCAGCCTGTCTCTCCAAACAGAGCGTGTTCACGCCCACGCCCGTGTAACCACAGATCACGCCGCTGAGGTCTTTGAAACAAAACGGCAATAACTCAAGCCGAGGTTCGGTCACTTATACGCCCTTGTACGAGATGTCTCTTCGGTAGAGTGATTTCTGCTCTTGTTTTTTTTATATTATAGGAGGCAAACGAACAGGTGGGTCATCTGATGTTAAGTGATCGCTATCATCCATAGACACTTGCAACACCAGAGGAGTCGCGAATGGAACTGTGTTGAGAGAGGGTGAAGTGGGAGGAGGAAGAGAAGAGGAAGAAGGGAAGAGGAGAGCGGGAAGGTGAGGAAAGGTGGGCCTTCGACGCTCTCACTGACCGAACGTAACGCAACAATGCAAGCACTGTCACTTCACGTCGATTTTCTGTGAGAGGATGTTACTAACACGGGCGATCCGACCCATTCTTGCTGAAGCCAGTAATATCTTCAGCGGGGCTTTACCATCAACAAGATAAGCTTTTGGTGAAGGAAAATATAAAAAAGGAAGGAATATAGGAAAATAATTAAAGCATAGATGATACTAGGGATTTTGATTAGTACGCCTGTACAGTTATCACCCTCATGATGTAAATCTGTCGCCAAGTATGTATAGGTTTGTTGCAGCAACTGCGCTTGAGAATCAGTCCCCGTCTCTAGGTTTAGCATCTTTGACTTCTTCATAATTTAACACCAGATGAGATTGTGAGTAAAACGCTATAAGAATACGACGAAAAAAAGTATTGAAATTTTATTACCAACGCACCCCATGCAATATTTACTAGAACAAGAATGAACAATAGCTCCGAATATAACGGTTACTACGTGCTTAAGTCCGGCTATAACATCGGCTATTGATTTCCACGTATAATTAGTTCATAGTGACCCAGATATTCTAAATATTATAATTGTTCTAGTAATTTGGTTTGCTAATATTACGGAATATAGCCGGTCTGTTAGTTTATACGTGTATTATTATTGGTTGTTATTCGGTTCCCACTAATAATAGTAATTATTTGATTGCGTGTTTAATTTGTACTGTTGAATGTTATATCTGGGACGTTGAAATATAGATTGATTATTATTTATTTCGATTGTAAAGTGTATGTGGACTTTATAATGTTTCTTATATATATTTAACAGGAGAATATAGGTAGATTTATAGAATAAAATAAAATATGAACAAGCCGTGCATGCGTAGCATGTCATGACACCGAATTATAAATTTACCTCTTTTCAAAAATATTGCTCATCTTGCCTAAAGAGGCTTTCACTTCAAAAAACTCAGAAACATTTGAATCTAATAAAGTTGTTGTTTACATAAAAAAAAGAAAGCCCTGTTTACTGTAATAGACTTAAATTTGTAAATACAGACATTTCTTAATGATCACAATAAGGATTTCATTTACACACTTATTTACAACAAACTTATTACATTGAAGAAATTAAAAAAACATGTCCAGCTAAATATTTAGTAGATTAAAGGTGTCTCGTAAATAAATCGAGTTCTTTTCATATATTAATATTATAACCGAAATGTAAGGATTCGATTAAACTTGTACAATCAGAGAAGTGTGACTAGGACGTATGTGATTGGGTTTAGGCGGCGCGACGCGTGAACTATGAGTTTAGGCTTGACACACACTTATATTTATATTTTTACGTCGAAGCATACAAGTGATATGTTTACACCTATTACAATGCATAATGATACCGTAACGCTACTCTCGTTATGTCTGAGGATTTGAGTAAGCATGAAAATTTGTCTCCGAGCGCAGTGCAGCGGAAGAGTCGAATGGAATAAGACTGAAGTAGAATTGCAAATATTAGGAGGGCGATGTAACTAGTATAAATAGAATTAGAAATATTAATATCAGAAGAAGTATGAGATAGAGGAGTGGAGAAGTAATAGTTTAGCATGACATAAACATGGAACTACGATAAAGTGAAATTAAATTTCCTACGTCGGTAGTGGTTCAAGCCTAGGTTCGATTTCCCGGAGAGGAGCTCTCGAGCACTCTGCTAGCGCGATACAGTAACATTGAAAATTTTTATTCACTAACATAACACACACAACACAGATCACTCCTACATATATGCACACAGACAAGTAGATATATATATGTTGCAAGAGTTTTATTTTTTCCCTTATTTGTCGAACTTGGTTAGTTAAGTCGAATAGGCAGATACAAAACAAATGTTTGAGTTCGTTAGATGCACATAACACATGTGTATCTAACTAAGTCTTATTTGTATGATAAGGTTAGCTAGTTTAGCTTAATAAGACTCGCGTTGTTGCATCCAAGGCAACAGCCCAAGCCGAGGTTCAGCCGCTTAGATAATCTTAAGCTGCTTGCCTAGTGGCCCAGTGCCATAAAGGCTCACCCCATTAGTCCAGTGAGCTGTTTTTCGCGTAAAAAAATAGCTGAAAATACATAAAGTAAAAAGCGGCGTAGTAAGTCCGGTAAGATTAATTAAGAAAAATATTTTATTTCACATATTCGTTATATCTTCAAGGAAGGTGTTTTCTTTTTGGATTCTTAGTAGGTATATACATTGTCACCTGTCACAAAATGCGATTCATATAATTACAACTGTAGTAGGTATAAAGATGGACGGATGTATTAATAGAGAAAGAACGAAGAAGCTATGGATTCACTGTGTGAGGAATTACATTTCTACGAAGGTTGTAAACTGTTGTGACCGTTGATAATTAAAAGTGAAGAAGAATCGCATATACCAATTTTACTTAGATGGGATAAGGACACCAGTAAGAAGAGATACCAAGTTATAATACCTCGGTACGTATTCATACATAGTGTTAATATCTTTGTATGATCCGTCCTTTAATATCGATATATCAACTAACCACGAACTTGACTCTAGAGGTAAATCAACCCTTAGGAAATTCGAGTCAGGATAGCAATAAACAACAAACGCAGTGGACTATGAAATAGGTCATATCGTTGGCTCTTTATAGTTATGCTTAGGATAATATCCCAGCCGTATCGTAATCCTAGGTTTTTCGCTAAAAATATTCTTCTTATAATTTGGTCTGTAAGTCTAAAGAAAATATTCTCTTGCTACCAAGAGTGGAGACGTATCTCTGATAGCTGTACAAGAAATATATCAAACACAATTTATTGCATTTAGGACCTAAGAAGGCAATTATGAATGTTGAAATTATAGTGTAATCTATAAATCTTCTTAATGTTTTAATAATCTAGATGGTCATGCGAGGAAGAAAACAAAGGAAGATCAAGTGTGCTGACGTCCCTAAAGATATTTTCGCTCGGGGTACTACCACCCGATCCATAGATACACCCACATGACGTAACAGTGTTTGCATTGTTGCGTTTCGTTCGGTCAGTGAGGGCGCGGTGGCCCATCTCCGCTTCCCTTTCTTCTCCCCTTACCACCCCACACCTCCTACCCCTTCACCCAATCCCCCCAAACACATGCTGGCAACGCACTTGTAACTCAACTAGTGTTGCTAGTATCTATGGAGGCAGTGATCACTTAACATCAGGTGACTTGTCTGTTCGTTTGTCTCTTATGATATAAAAAAATACAGTATCTACGCTCATGCATACTAAAGTAATTTCTACGTATTTTTCTTCATCAATACCTAAAAGTTTAAGTAATTTAGAGACGAGATTAAAATAAAATTGATGTAATCGCTCTGTGACGTTACGAATATAACCTCCACCGGTGATCTAAGTATGCCCGTGACCTAATCTAAAGTGGCAAGTGAAAGGCCTATTCAATAAATCTAACTAATAGTTAGAAATGTTTATGTGATCGAATGGTTCCGAACCTCCTAGCAAGTTACAATCCCGAACTAATAAGCTACTCGATCAATGCTCCTGTAATTTATGTTCCGCTAAAGATTTTCATTACAACGAATTACTGATAAATTAGTAGATTTCTTATATACAAGCTCGTAAACGTGACTTAGTTCTCCTCGAGATGGATTTGTCTTTGAACGGTAGCTATGTCTCTCATCTGAATTATTTTTATTGTATATCTGTATTGTATATTAGCCTCTGTTCGTGACTTCGTTCGCGTGGAATAGTTACTTTGGGCTAACGCTAACATGCAGCGGAAGCTCTAAAGAGGAAAAAAACGATTTTGAAACATTCTTCATTAGCCCTCCGTTCCTATTTCTCTTAGTGTGATGAACTATCCTTTAACCTTCCTCGATAAATGAGTTATATAACATTGAAAGAATTTTTCAAATCGGACCACTATTTCCTGAGATTACTCTGCTATTGCAAATATAACCTATAGCTTTCCTCGATAAATGAGCTATATAACGCCGAAAATTCAAATTGGACCGGTAGTTCCTGAGATTAGCGCGTTCAAGAAAACAAACTTTTCAGCTTTATTATTCGTAACGCCATCTATTATTTTTATTATGTTTTATTTCCTCTCCCTTATTCCACATATTTAATCTATACTTTCGCACGCTATTTATTATCTATGTATTTTATACAAGCCCTTCCTCTCCAAAAAGAACGCAACACTAATCGCCGCCTACGCCGCCATCCTTCTTCTCCAAAACGCTTAAGAGAACGTACGCTAACTCGCACATAAAAATAACTCGGTTTTTTTTATATATCACTAGCTGCTACCCGCGGCTTCGTACGCGTTTTTTTTAACATATTAAATAAATTTAAATTGTGATTACACATCTAGTGTAAATTACAATAATACTATTTCAAAAATATTTGTATCACACGCACATCATCTACTGTAACAGGTAACGTGTACATTATGTATGAGAATACTAATAGTGTATCGAATGGGATGGGATTATGATCAGCCACATAACTGGAATTTTAAACTATATATCACTATATAAGAAAATAATGAAAATATGAAGCTACACATTATCGAACAATATTAAATAAAACAGTTAATTAGTTACTTATTTGCCCGTAAAATTCCCGTTCAAATATTACTTGTAGTCCGGTGAAGCTGTTAAGCGTAGTCATTTCTAAAAAAAAAACACTCAAATAGGTCCAGTCGTTTCGGAGATTACCTGGAACAAATAAAAAAACAGACATATAGGCAGAGTTAAAAAAATGTTGATGTTTGTAGCATCACAGATTGTATTCACCAAAAATAATTTATTTTAATATAAATTACACTCACTTTACTTTTATAATACGTAATATATCACAAATAAAAAATTTGCAACAAAACTAATGTAGAATAGAGTTTTTTAAAAATGTTTGGCGGGATTTCAGTCTGTCAGGTAGTGGATTTTATATTTTTTTCATAATATTGTGTTACATGATTCTATATCGTGTAGAAATTGGTTGCGTATTATATAATATCGTTCGTTTATTTTGCATAAGTGAAATGAATGAAAAATAAAACCATGAAGCATTAATTCTATGTTCTTGAAGATTAAGAAGATAAAAAATTACGTTATATTATGTAGAGGATTCGGCGCTTATACCTTTACATTAACTTGGACATAGAAGAAAACGAACTATATTGACAACTTCAGAATTGGTTGTATGGATTAATTCCTTCGACTGTATTATTGGACGAATATTATTACTACTAAACTTTCTGAATAACAACACAAAATAAATTTAAGAAATGTTTGCGATATAAACGTAACACGTATAATTAAATATCGAAAACAAAACTAACGTAGAATAAACTTTTTGAATAGGAATACAAAATAAACCATGAAAATATATTTAATAGAATGTTATCGCGTTACCATGGCAACGCGTATAATACTGACATTAACACGCAGCGAAAGCTTCCAAAGTAGCCCGATTTTGAGACATTCTTCATTAGTGCTCAGCTCCTTTTAGTTTTAACGTGATGATATGTAGCCTATAGCCATCCTCGATAAATGAGCTATCTAACACTAAAAGAAACTTTTAAATCGGATCTGTAGTTCTTGAGATCATAGCGTTCAACCAAACAAACAAACAAACAAACTCTTCAGCTTTATATATTAGTATAGATAGGAGGCAAACGAACAGATGGGTTACCTGATGTTAGGTGATCACCACCGTCCATAGACACTTGCAACACCAGGGGAGTCACAAGTGCGTTGCTAGCCTGTGTTTGGGAGGAAAGGCGGGGAGGACAAGAAGGGAAGGAGGAAGGGGAAAATAGGTGGGTCTCCGGCTCTCTCACTGACCGAACGAAACGCAACAATGCAAGCACTATTACTTCACGTCGGTTTTCTGTGAGGTGGTGGTGCTTCCCCGGACGAGCCCACCCATTCGTGCTGAAAACTATAATAGCTTCAGCTTGGCTCTACCACTACTACTACTATCTAGTTATTTACCTTATTATCGGTGTATGAACATTACCGGGACAGTGTTATTCTGTTTTTATACTTTGCGTTGTAATTGTGGTGGAATCCGAGAACCAGCCAAGTCCCGGTAAGTTTCGGTCAAACTCCTACCGCTAATTATATATATTTACAACAATTTCCACCAATAATATTAGTATAGAAGTACTGATACAAACAAATACATACTGATGGACAATCTTTTATGTCATATCCACGATTCTAATAAAATAGTTTGTAGAAATAATTCGATATACGGACAAAACTACAGACTTTTAATATAGATAAGCATTGTATATCAAATCAAGTATTGACTATTGAACGTTATGTAAACGAATTGAACTCTAATAGAACTGTCAACAACATGTTTTCTTAAAGGTCACATGTAACTAATATAAGTATGTATGCGATGTTGTGCTAAATATGAATAAGATAAAAGTAGATGTGTGCTCATGACAACGGGATAGAAGTGTAAACTTTATTTATATGGCATTTAAATTCATACAAATTTATCGGCGTTTATATGTAAATATAGGATATCTGAATATGCAAAATACATGCACTTGAAATACTGGACAGATTATATACAAAACGTGCATACATGCTATTATTCCGTTTGCTATGCTATGAACTTGAAAAGAATTGAGTCATCACGGGACGCCTGTCAGAGGTGAAACATCCAAATTGTTTTGTATAAATTATATGCATAAAATAACAGATTACGACATGAATCAGCTATAGCCTAATGAAAAGATAAAGCATTACAAATTTGTTCCATAAAATAATTATTGTTTATTTATTTTATTACATAAATATTAATTTTTACTAGATACAAAGTACATAAAATTCAACGAGACGCATGTGTGGTGAGCTTGGCGTCTTTTATCAAAGGGCGTTAGGTCGTCGGCGCTTGCAACTTAATACTAGTAGAACGAGTGCTCCACAAAATATTTATAAATACTTACTTTCAAATACCTTTGATAACAATTAGTGATATTTTTGGTAACTTTTATTAGGCTAGTCTTGTAACTGTATTCATTCCATTTTTTGTAATAGAAGAATAACCAAAGAAAACTAAAATTGCTTTATTAATTAATTGATGTAAAATGATCTCTTACTAATTTAAATAAATATAATATGCACTACGTGGGGATCGTACCTATATTCGTTAGAAACTGTCTGGCTTAAGATTGGTAATAGGAGATTGATATTTGCTGTTCGAACTTACTAAACTAAATATTAAGCGTAGTTAAATAAACAGTTATCAACAAAACCAATATAAACATCAATCTAAGCCTTATAATATACCATACATTTTAGAATAATAAATGGTGTAATATATAAGCATTTTGTTTAAATTATCCAAAATATAGCAAAACGTGTCATGTAACCTTCAAAGACTTCTGAAGGTGCTGGTGTGTAAATGGGTCACACTAGGATATGCGGTAAAAATAGAATAGAGAGCGTAAGAGCGGTTGGTGGCCTTGCCTATAAAGAATATAATAATGCCTATAAGAAATAAAACAACAAGAACCCCAAATAAAATCGTGGACAGACCTGTAACTCAGCACCTCGTACGGAGCAGCGGTGTCTCAGGCAAGATGAGCGGTGTCTGGATTTTCTTCTCTAGCTATGAGCGGGTGACTCGATGATATGATTTATTGTATAACTTTGAAGAATTACAGAAAAAAAACGTAAAGCACAATGCTTTATCGACGCCGATATCAAGCGAACTGTGTATGTAAAAACCATAGGTAAAAACAAATCGGAGCGGTGCGTCAAACTTTAAAATCGTTCCATTTTTCTTCTTATTCGATAATGTTGAAAGACAGGAAGGTCCCTTATAGCGTCTATATGCTCCGTACTCGATCAATGAGGTACAAACCAGAAACATATCTCATTATTTGGAGTGCAGCTATCAAATTTATTTATAAGAGGCTAACCAACTTTTATCATATGAGAACCATTTCAACGTACGCTGCGCAAACCGTAAGATACAAGTGCAAGCGATATATTTTTAATGCAACTCCCATACCTGCGTGTAGTGGCACGAGGTTTTATCTAGGTCGCAATAAATTTAAGGGTGAGAAGACATTACCCTTATGCGTTACGAACTATCGGTTTGCGTGACGGCAGCTTTTAAACACATCAAAGGAACTCCGAAACGCTGATTTTGAGTTATTCTTCGCTTTTATCAGAATTAATTTTGTGGCTACTTTGTAGCGCGACAATTAGCCGAAGTTTCGTCACTCTAGTATGGAATTAGTGTAAGTATACAGTGATATTAATTACTTGATTGATTACTCAAACCGATTCCGGAGTTGGAAAGTAATGTTTTTGGAGTGAATATATGTGTTCGGTAAGTTCCTTACGTTCTTATGTTAGCCTGAATAGCTTAGTTGATTTTATCGTATGGCGTGACCTGAAGATTCGTATTAATTGAGTTAAAGAAAAGGCTTTATAATATTTTAAGAATAATGTCAGGGAGTCAAAGCTGGGTATTGCAAAATTTTTTTTAATGTTTTATTGTAGCACGGCAAAATGACTGCACTATGCCTGATGGTAAGCACAGTGCAATCCAAAAATAATAGCGACCACCGATTGACACATTATCCATCGCCGGTCGCCACTATCATGCCGGCCTGCAAAAAGCTGGATATGTACAGGCTAATCCCGAAACACGACCCGCAGAAGCGAATCACTATTACGGGCTTTTTCGCCATATACATGGTGGCTGCGACCCAGTCAAGCTGTTAAACCCTACCACCCCGTTTTCGCCATTGCCTCGTTCGTTATTCAGCAGGGTGCACCACGAGCAGGTGAGGTAGGCTTGGGTGTCTCAAGTCTTATGATGTTATTTGACACCCCTTACACCCCGAAAACATCAAACATCATGAAGTTGGTTGGTAATTGTCTGTCAAATTTTCGTAAGAAATGTATTTTACGGAGTTGTTCATACATGTTTGAATCTGCAACACTTGTTTAATATTAGGGATATTAATTATATGTATAAATTCTTAAATGTACAGTCAAACTGACATTACATGGCACAAATTATGAGGTGGTAACCACAAGGGGATGCCCTCAAGGTGGGGTGCTTTCACCCCTACTATGGACCTTGGTGGTTGACCAGCTCCTGCATAAGATGGACGAACTGAGGATAGACACCCAGGGCTATGCCGATGACCTGGTGGTGGTTGTCCGAGGCTTCGGTCAAAGTACTATCTCAAACCTTATGCAGAAAGCACTACTTGCCATCCACAAATGGTGCAACGATAACGAGTTAAAAGTCAATGCAGACAAAACAGTGTTGGTACCATTTACGAAGAAAAGGCGTCTTGACAAATTAGTAAATCCTACTTTAAATGACAAGACAATTACCTTTTCAACAGAGACCAAGTATTTGGGAGTAATTATAGACCAAAAATTAACTTGGAACAAAGAGATTGATGCTTCAATTCAGAAAGCAAAGTTAGCAATGGGTATTTGCGGACGACTGGCTGGTAAACGCTGGGGTTTAAACCCTAGGCTGGTCATCTGGCTTTATACCGCAATAGTCAGGTCGACAATAACGTACGCCTGTGTGCTCTGGAGCGGTAAAACTAGCCAGTTAACTGTTAGAACCCGTTTAGCTTCGGTACAAAGAACAGCGTCTATCTTAGCGACGGGAGCCATCCTCCCCTCCCCTGGAGCGGCTCTGGAAGCGGTGTTGAATCTTCTGCCCCTTCACCTTCATGTACAAAAGGTAGCCAGGTCAACAATGTACAGAATGTACGTACAGGGAAGAGCGAAATGGCTATCCCTGTCCTTGAGATCCATATTGGACTCAGTGATAGAAACCCCAGTTTTAGGTATGATATCAGATATAAAAATACCTGAAACTAATTTTACAAAATTCTACACAGTAAACATACCGCCACGGGTTTCCTGGACTAACAGTGAAATAACGTGGAAATCGGGCAGCCTATTGTGGTATACTGATGGGTCCAAAATGGGACTTAACGTAGGCTGTGGCATTTATGGGGAGCGACCTAAGTTTAGGCATCATACTAATCTTGGCTGTTTCGCCTCCATTTTTCAAGCAGAAGTGATATATTAGAGTGTGCCCATATAAATCTGCAAAAAGACTACGTTAACCATACAATTTATATCCACTCGGACAGTCAAGCAGCCTTAGTGACACTTGCTTCAGACTCAGTTGAGTCGAAACTTGTGTCAAACTGCGTGGCTGTACTAAACAGTCTGGGACAAAAAAACAGACTAATTTTGCGATGGGTTCCGGGGTATGCAGGCATTCGTGGCAACGAAGTTTCTAATGAACTTGCAAGGGCAGGGGCTATGGAAATACACATCGGTCCAGAACCGTTCTGTGGAATACCCAAAAGCCTAGCTCTCTTGACCCTTAGAAACCATTACAATCAAGAAGCTAAAACATTCTGGCAAAACTTGCCAGGACAAAACCATTCCAAGGAGCTCATCAGGGCTTTTAACCAGCGATATGCTGGTAAGGCCCTGTCACTTGGTAGGAATCAAATACGGGTTTTAGTGAGAGCACTCACTGGACACTGTTGTCTTAAAATACATCTGCACAACATTGGTGTCCAGAGCACAAGAGAGTGCAGGTTCTGTGATAGTGCAGATGAGACCCCCAAACACCTCTTGTGCGAATGTGATTCACTAAAGCCTAAACGAAACCGGATTCTAGGAAAGCATGTATTGCTTCCGTATGAGGTACAGATGCTCTCAGCCAAAAAAGTCCTGCAGTTTTTAAATACTATAGGACTAGGTGGGGAGCTTTAGTAACATGGAGCGATCACAATAGATCACTACTGGTCGCAGTGATACAGGACCATTAAAGGCCCGAATAGCCCCATTCTTCAGAATAAAAAAAAAATGTACATATGTATTTATATGTGATTTAAAATTATAGTACCTGGGCGACCGAGCCTAGCTCGGTTCTTTAAAAATCATTTTTAGATTAAAATAAGGGGAGTTTTTGGCGGGATTTTAGTCTATCATGTAGTGGATTTTATATTTTATTCATAATCTTGTGTTAATTGACTGTATATTTTGTAAATTTGGTGGTGTTTTACGTAATATAGTTAGTTTATTATGCATAAGTGAAGTGAATGCAAAATAATACCACGGAGCATGAAATTCTGAGATGCCACAAAAACTCCCTTGAAGATTCTAACAAGGGATCTACCATCTTGTTAGAATATTGACTCACACGACGCAATATTGAAGTGACGCACGACGCTTGTAATATTATTGACTACGCGACAATGCCAGTAATAATCTGAAAGATAGATTACCAAAAATAAAAAAAAACTGTTAGGTTTGCTTAAACATAAACAATGTTAAAATGTTTATATAAAATAAACATTTTAACAAAAAAAATATATATATATATCTCTTCTGCTGCCACTCGGATTCGAACTGGGTTACACGGATTTTCGAAGCAATCGATTTCCATCTGAGCTATTTTTGTTTTGACAGCGTCGCCGAAATTTACCCTTATATTCTAGCTATATTTTTTCATTGCCTGAAAATTCAGTTAAAAAAGTTTTCTATGATTAAAATCTATCTATATCGATTTATCGTCCCCGGAACTAGCTACACATTCAGTTTCACGGAAATAGATGACGCCGTTCCGAGATCCTGAATATATATACAATAAAATGCAAATATAAAAATATACAAAAATGTCTCTTTAAAAATATATAATATATGTATTAGATAGATATGGTGATGAATAATTATAATTTATTGTGACTGTTATTATTGTGAGTATTCGTGATAAAATTGTTTTTTTATAATATAAACTTTTAAAAGTGAGTTTATAGGTTTGTGGTGAATTCTCGGTATAAATTATTAATATTACATTATCATTTGATAAATATTTCATTGCTTTTCTTTTGTACCTTATTAGATCATTTATATAGATATATAGATAATTAATTTCAAAGAGTTTTAAATTTAATTATACTTTTTTCATTAAAACGTTGTGAGTCGTATTTAATGCTATTCTTAAGCTATAGAAGTATTTCCTTGCTACGTGCATACATACGTTTTTTTAAATAATTCTATTTATTTTAAATACAATTGTAATTTGTTTGTAATAATAACTGAACTAATAACACACATTTTAGAAAGAAATTACGCAACACCTTGTCGCCTAGTGTGGGGAACTGTATATATTTGTCGCGTCAGTTAATGTTATTAGAGTATATTCTGCTATAGTTATAACGTTATAATCGTTTGGTGCGATTTTCTATAGGTTTATGAGATTAGTTTAGTTGGATAATGCTGTAACACGTCTGGTTTTGTGCGTTTAATTACCATAGTGTTGTTAATCTTGAAGGATTATTGTTTTCCTTTGTAATAATATTATAATGTAGGTCTTTACAAGATTTATGTTTTCAGAGTTTATTAGTTTTGAATTTAAATCTGAGAGATATAAGAAAATATTTATGTAAAAGAATATGTTATTTTCTTTAGCGTAAATAATTTTAGCTAAAGCTTACGGAAAATTGTAAAGCTAAATGATCCTATTAGACTTCATAATGATTTATAATAATCATAGACATATAGTGGTACAAGAAAATAATCCCTAGGAGGGTTGATGACAGGCAGGCGGCCGATCGTAAAAATGAAGCCAAATCATGCACTACAACATGACAAACATTTTGTATCGACTCTACTCAAGTGGGATAAGGGTAAGAAGAAGAAGAAGAAGAATGCTGGATTTTATTAATGTAAATTAATGACACTTTAGTCTATTTATTTTCTTATAGTATTTAGAATGGGTCTAGAATAAAAAAGATGAAACCGTATACAATAGTGGTTAAATATTTTCTAGAATTGTGTAACTCGAGTTAATAGTAAGTTCTAGCACTTTTTTAGGAATTCTGCCTGACGCATTTATAGGCCAGTCTTCTTTCTGGACTTAGCGTATAACAAATTTTATACATCACGTGCTAACTAACTAACGTATTAAAATCTTCATTTGTTTTTTTTTTTTTTCATAATATGAATACTTTTTATTCTTTGAAGTAAACCTTTCTTTAGTCACGTTGAACGATTCTTAGTAGAAGAAAACTTGTAAATTCGCGTCACCGATGATCTCGACATGCCCGTGACGTATTGCGCTTACACCAGACTAGCGATACGGAGTGTAGGGACACTTGCATATCTATAGAGTGTACGCTATAGGTATGTAGAGGACAAAGTCCACTTATCGTTTCCCGTTCCAATATAAAATGTACATATGTAACCAGTCCGGTTGTAACCGTATAGGCAAATATACGTGTGTCATGTAAATCCGTAGTTATATGTAATTAGCTTGACTGTGTGAAATTAATATAGCCTCTGATTATTCGGAAATACTGACTTTCATTGATCCATCCGGGCTCACACGAAATAATACATATATAAATACACCCACATCTAAACGGGGTATAGTGACCTGTGTACATGTTATATCTATATTTTGTATTGAGTTAGTGCAGCCCATCATAAAATTTGATATCGATAAACTGTTTTATGTTTATAGGTATTGCTCGGTGTGCCTATAGATATGAATACTAGACTAGTGTTAATAATTTCAATTTACACTGTATATTTATACTTCACAATCTAAATAATTCAGATTATAATTAAATTAAAAAATCAAAAAATAACAGTGTTGTTGCATATTTATGATTTTTCACTTCTGTCTGTATTTTTTATGATTACCTTGTTTGTTTCTTTCGGAAATTAAAATTATTCCCTGAACATAACATTTTGTTACAAATATTTTCTCTATTAATGACATAGAAATATGCATAAAGAAATGATTAACTAATCTTTGCCCCGGTCTTTGCTTGCGTTAATGTAGATTTATCCTATCCTTTGAGACTAGTACCCTTTTCTGAATGGCTTTCTTTGTCCGTTTTTGTACCGCTAATAACATGTAGATGAAGATCGGTCTGAAAGCGATACAAACACTCTATTAGTTAGGATTTAAGTCAAGCTACCCATATTTTATCAATCTATACAAATACTAATTACTAATATTATGAAGAGGTAAAGTTTGTGAGTTTGTGACGTTGTGGCGTGTAATCTCAGGAACTACTGGACTGATTTGAAAAATAAAATCGGTATTATATAACTAATTTATCGAGGATGGTTATGGGCTATATATCATCGCGCTAAGACCAATAGGAGCGGAGCACCAATGAAGAATATTTTAAAATCGGGTTTATTTCTCTTGTGAGCTTCCGCTGCGTGTTAGCGTTAGCCCAAAGTAACTATTTCAAGCGAATGAAGTCGCGGGCAGAGGCTAGTTGGCAATAAATTACATTCATAAACGTCACTAAAAGAATATATCTTTTCTAACGGAGATAAATAATAATCATGACTTGTAGTAGAGTTTCCAGCGTATGACTAATGTAATTGAGGCGTCACTGCTATTTTCATATAATATGAAAAATAATTTGTCATATTATATCACGAAGTAAAAATGTCTGCTATATATAATAAATAGCTTATAGCAGTGTGATTTCAACCGAATGCATTTACTGAATATATACGGGTACTATATATAGCTTTAAATTTTCTAATGCTTTTTAGTATGTTCATTGTAAGGCTTTGGAGGTAATAACTTGTAAAAGTTGACGCAATAATAAGGACTGACGATAGCAGTGAAAATTCAAAATTATGGAATAACTGATCTCTTCTGAATTGTTACATTATTTATAATTACAATTATTTAAATGTCATAATTTGTATATTGAGATTATTGTTTCGGAACGAAACGCCAACCAGTCCAAAGTTGCACCCGGACGAACTTAACACTCGCAAAACGATATTCGATTCCCGCTCACTATCAAATTTGCTATACTACGCATTAGAATTGTAATAAAGGGAAAATTTATTTCATTAACGTTCACGAATATAAGTAGCGTGCCATGTAACCGCCGCTACAATTATTAATATTAGTTTGGTTTGTATATCTATTGGCCCATGGAGCATAATTGTATATATTCTTATAAAGTTTATCAATCAATCAAACCTACGATGAGTTGTAAAATATCAATATCACGTGTACACGGCCCGCCAGACCACGCGTCGTTAGTTCAGACAAGCCGCACAAGCGTAGTACGGCCGGTCACGTTTATTAGCGTGTCATCATGCTAAATTACAAGTCTATCTCATGCGAGAATATACTTTTACCTAAAAAAGTTTTCATTTCAAAAATCAGGTCGTTTGTTAAAGATTTGTAGCAGGCGGGAATATACGCAACGACGGTCACAATAGGCGTCACATATATAACACAGCAAATATTTATTAATAACCTGTGAAATAGCTGTGATGTAAATGATTAATTTCACTTTGACATAATATTATTAAAATAGCAATAATTCCCATGGTTGTTTCAGTGCATAATTCGACTCATTAGCAGATTTACTCACCGTTTCGAATGTCTCGCGAACCAACCGGAGGTTACATTACCTGTTTAATTAACCGCAACCCTTGAACGCAGTAATTAATTCGTAACACCACCCGTTACTACGCTTGTCACATAAATTCCTCAAAGTTAACATAACACTGCACGTACCTTTAACGTAGGGTGACCAATGATTAAAATTTTAATAGATTGTCCTGTCATTTAAAATTAATCGGCGATGAAGTTGTATTCAGCACTACTATACTCATTATGAATATCTGAAATTCATCGATATCGATAAAGATATATGTTAAAAGAGGATGTAAAAATAATCCATCTAATCTATACTTATTATAGGAATGTAAATATAACATGTCTGCACTTTTTAGATTTTTGTGAAAAAAATATTGCAGGTGTCTTGAACTAAGTAATAAAATACATTTCAGTCATTATTAGAAATACCTGTCTGTCTGTTTGAAGTGCTGAAGTACTGCGTTCACGAAAAAACCGCAAGAAATTCATAAAGCATATCCTCGAGAAAGTAGTCACTGTTATTTTGCACAAGCCTGAACTTACGCTAACATTTAGAGCGGCTAATAAATAAACATAGACTTCACTATACTATTTATCCTGCCACAAATACCTATAATACTAGTATATTTTAGGTCTTTTTTTTCATATATTTTTTATTTGTATTAGTTGAAGTAATCACCCATGCAATCAATGCATCTTTGCTAACGCAGTGGCAGTTTATTGATGCCCTTCTTAAAGAAATCAGTTGGCAACAAATTCTTCAAAGGCATTTTGTACTGCCTCTCGGGAACAGAATTTTTTTCCCGCCAAGGAGTTTCCAAATTCTGGAAAAAGTAGTAGTCTGAAGTCAAACTTAAGAAACACACCAACTTATACATTGTCTTGTTTTAGTAATTTAAAACATTGAAAAACAAGTCACTCACAGTCACACCAAACTTCATTGTCGGCTCATACACTATGACTGCGTTCCAGTAAGCGCTCACAACGCTCACGCTCACGACAGCTAATGTTCCCGTTCCACATACGTTACAATCGTAAACGCTAGTGGAACGCATTTATAGGCGTTTTGAGCGTTCAGGTCAATAATACCAATGACATTCTAGAAAAAATAAAGCAAAAGCTGTAAGAGGTTAAGTTACAATTTGTACAATAAATTCTAATTGCTATTAAATTGATTTAGGTATATTAAAATAATGTATAATTCAATTTTTTTTATTTTAATCATCATAAAAACATAAAAATGACATTTTGGTCAGATAAAAGACTTTAAATTATCTTGAAATGATTATAGAATCATCTCTACACAGAATTTTCCGTTTCATAATATTTTTCAAAACTCGTAAAATTATCAAACTTAATTAACACATTTCATTTCATATTTAACTTATGTATTTCAATACAATATATTATTTAATATAAATATTATTTACCGTATAAAATAATGACATTTTTATGGTCACCATCTTTATTAAAAATCCCACCAATTTTTTCAACATTCACATCGCTCCACCTTCAGACATGGGGCGTTGTGAACTTCGCGTGAGCGTATGTTGCGACGTCATCAATGACGTTTTCGGCACGACCGCAACGATCGCGGTTGTCTTGTGGAACGGTTTTTTGTTCTTCGATCTGACTACTCTATTGGCCTTGCAAGGCCTTTACAGCTTCACCGGAATATTAAGGCGAGCTCTTAAGGCACTCAGCCAAAGTGGAACGGTAAAAAGCCTGTTGCGAGCGTTGTGAACGTCTTGTGGAACGCGGCCTATTATATTACTAAATAACACTAATACACTATAATACTAAAATTACGAAATAAATACGAATAAACGAAGTAAAATTAAGGGAAAAAAGATTAAATGGACTTGTCATTGCTTTCACCATTCCACCAGCAAAATATTTGTTCTTCTAAATGTACCTATTTATTCGTATTGTGAATGTTTACATAAAGTAAATTTACTAAAATATCCTTAGATTGAAGTTATTTTTCTTATCCTCAATATCCTTTTTTAATAAATATGTATCCACAAAATAACCAAACTTAGGTACTATATTTTAAAATCCCCTTCGCGGAAAATCTATCATTTTCCACATTAAATTTTTGTTTCTCATGATATGCCAAAAAAATTGGCTAACCTAGCTAATGTATGTGCAACAAAGTTACTTTTCTTATGAAAAATCTAATTAGTATATCAAACGTTATTTATTTCGACTACATAAGGTGCAAAATGAAACGTAAAGTAGTTAACCAGGCGCAAAATAATTACTGAAGTAAGATTTGACATAGCAAGACAGTTATGACAGAGACGTCAGCGGTGCGCTATAATATGTCAGGATGTTGGTTTGTTTGTGATTTAGTGTTTGTACAATGCGGCTTTTTGTTTACTCTGTACGCAACCGGTGTATTGTCTTCACTGTTCATAATTACAGTACGGGGTGTTCCTTTAAGAGATAACTTTAAAATAATATATAGTAAATATAAATAGTATTGCACATTTATATAAGTGACTAGATTTTGCTCGCGGCTTCGTTCGCGTTGATGTGAATTTGACTTATCCCTTGAAAACTGCACAAATTTTCGGTTCAAAAGAATGTAATACAAATAGGCCGCTATATAATTCTACAGGTTATTTTATAATTTTGTAAATAATTATTCAAAAGCCATAGCGGAATAAGTATTGTGAACAGGCCTCAGAAATATATTTAAATGTTACTTAGAGTCTTGATGTAGTTACTAATAAATTTCTGTAAGCTTCAGATCTTTGATTTTGAGAGTTTTGGAGAAAAAGCAAAATTTATTAAAACAAAAAAGAGGTCTTATGATTTTTAAGAATCGATTGATCTAAAATTTTATTTTGTGTTAAGGGCTACTAATAGCTTCTAGAAAAAAACTTGAGAGGTGTCAAGGGACACCCGGATGGAACGAAGTTCCTTTCGATTAATTAGTGAAGGAATTGTAATAAAATTTTATTTTATTTAAGTTATAATAATATTTTTTTTATTATTAACAAATATAATGTTATATAAACTTAATCAGTAAGCTCAATTTTCGTAATAATTGCCTTGTGGTAACTGAAGTAGGAAACATATGGTTGTGATCATCATTATTATTATTTTTTATTATTTACAAAAAACCCGTATACACTCAACAAAAATAATCGTCGCGACACCACACTGTTCAATGCGAAATAGAAATGAAAATATCTGGCTTGCTTTCTATAAGAGAGAGAGACAGAGAGAGAGAGACAGACAGAGAAACATGCGACGCCGCACAGCTTACAATAGCTTACTATAGCAAAAAGTGTCGTGACAACTTTTCGTAAGAATTTTTTCCGTCTAGTCCCCTTTCACAACGCGCGATAAGGAACTTCGATCCAAAAAGAGCTATATAGCTTAAAAGGTTATTAAAGAAAGGATTTCTAAATTCTATTGTTAACCATGTTGAAATTTTGTTATAATTGTGAAACTATTTTTTTCCTTTATCTTTATATATTTACCGACAAAACCATGTACATTTAAACATTTCAAAATGTGTATACGTCATAGTGTACAAGACTATAAATCACATTCTTAATCAAATTATCAATTAGTTTATACTTGGATGTGCTTTAATTCCGCTAAGTATCGTTTTAATACCTTTTTCGGGGCGATTCACTATAATCATTATTTTTATATGGAATATAAAATGATCTTAGTAAAGTTAAACATAATTTTGCTTTTTTATTAAATAATAACGTAAAAGGGAAAGAAAGAACGCGAGAATTGAGTGATGTTTTACGGTGGCACGTCTGAAACGTCGAAGCGGCGATAAATTGCCGTAGAAAGGCCTTCGACCTGCCACTTATCATTTTTGTATTATAAATACGATCTATGTACCCGTCCGTTCGTTTGTAACGGGTAAGCGATCTTCGCTTTTACAACGTTAATGCGAAAGATATTCCTGTATATCTTAACATAGCTTTCTTTCAAATACGTCTTTGACTTTTAGTAAAAGACCGGCATAATCTAAATACTAAAAACTGTAACAAATTGGTCATCTCATGTTTCAGACTTAGCAAAACCAGTAATAGTTTTCTAGGTAATAGTGTTAGGTTTTATAATAAAGTTCCAAAGCATGTTACCGATTCGCCGGACTGTGAGTTTAAGCGCCACGTCAAGCGAGTTTTGGTATCAAAATGCTATTATAGAGTGGATCAATATGTGAATGATGGTGATCTCTGGACTTAACTCCTCTCTGTGCATCCACTAAAAACGATTGTATGATATATCTGAAATATAATTATATGTTAAAAAGATGTATCCAATTGAGTTTCTTGCCGGTTCTTCTCGATGAATGGATTGTTTGTCCAAACCAGTGGTAGTTTTTGACGTTCATAAGTGTTTTATTGGGGGTCTAAACTGAATAAAGTACTTTTGATCTTGATTTCGCTTGCTTTGGTTGTGGAGCTAAATTGTATATTATTGTTGTTAGTCATCTGCATATGTTTTACTTTGAAAATAGAAAGTACTTTTAGTATCGCATAAGAAGCAAAGCCGCATCGTGATTTTTGAGTTCGAAATTATAGAACTATATCCCTTGAATTAATCCTAGGATAAATATCTATGATAGCGTATTTAACTGGGTTTAATATCAATTTGGTACCAATTGACAGAGAATATTTTATCTTATATATTATTTCTATACATATATTATGTTTCGATGTATTATAAAGATCGTAATAAGGTTTTGAGATTAAAATCAATTTTCGGGAAGCAATGTTTAAGAAAATCAAGTAATTGACATAGTTCTTTTATTAAATTTATATAAAAAAATAAAAAGATTTTTAAAATAATGAGATTGTCACGGCCAACACCATTTTAACCTTGAATCTTATCGTTATCTAAAATTAATACAGAAATTAATAAACCTTTTAAATATTTTAAAAATGAGACTATGGATGTCTACATAGTTGTGAATGGATTCACCGCCCACGCGATAATGTCCATTGCTTATTTGTCGATTTAACAATCGACGTCGCTTTGACAATCTTTTAAAACTTGACTGGGCTTTGCATCGACCGCGCTTAAGGCACTCAGCTGTATAGCAAAAAGTTCAAGGGCGCCAGAGTTGACGAATTGGCTTGGGTTGTTGCCTCACATGTGCTGCACGAACATATATGTGTATTTCGGACTGAAAATTTTGATTACGGTTAAGTAACTAAAATAAAAACTAAAAAGGTTAAGGCAGTTTCGCTGTTTTACACAAGCGGCGTGGTCCAGAGCTTTTGCCGGAAGATCAGACTAGACTTGAGCCGCTGTAAAGGAGGGCCGCAGCGGTTATATGGAAACGAAATTAACCGCTCGTTTTCGGAGGCGGAAATAGTGGTGTCTCGGGAATGAGCTCGAAATCGCTCTGTTTAGTGAATCGGTGAGGTATGATGTCTGTTAGGGTAATATGACATAGGATTATTATGAGATTTTTATTAGCATATAGAGGACTTATAATTTACATTTCATTACGTTTACCCAAATAAATTAAGCAGCAATGATAAAATTTAACAAAGATTGCTTAAAATCGGTACAAAGGCATGTCATGATGAATTCGGATACAACATTTGATTCCTACGAAATCGCAAAATTATTTTCACGTGAACAACGTCGCAGAAATAAGTTAGTGAATGTATAAATTAATCCCTGTTAGTTACAGTACTGTCTCCTTTATTAATTCGTAGTGTAGTGGAACTTGTAGACGTTCTCATCTTCTTAACGTAATTAAATTGGTTTCAGTGTCCACTTTCAGTCCGGATAGCACTTAACCAATTGCGAAGTATATTCATATTCTTGTCGCAAGTTGGTTATCGACTTAAAGCAGTTGTATTAAATTACAATCATGTTACTTTAAACTAGTATTAGATCGCTTGGAAAGTGGTTTTCAGATGCTGCATTTTTATTTATGATTATAACGTCTGACCAAAAATTCATGTGATTTTAAAAACCAACAATCTAGAGAGATTGCCTTTCAAGTAAAGATATCGACAGGCACTCATAGGTGTTTGGCAATTTTCATCTTTAGGCTATGATAGCTAACAAGGTGGATATTGAATAAACCTTATCACCACGAAGTATTCCTTCGCGAAAACTTAGGTTCATTCACAAAGATTCGAATCTACGCCCCGTAGTGAACATAATTTTAGATGTGGTTATTGTGACATATCTATTTTTCATGGTAGACTCTCAGACAAGGGCTATTTGATCTAATTTTATACTAAGATAAGCAGCACTATGCTTGTTAAATCCAATCCTTTCGATAACTGAAATAAACTAAGTTATAAAAATAACTTAAATGGGATACCAAATATAATGGAAATAAATAACACGCAATAAAGATTAGCATAAATTACTTAAAAATAAATAAGAAGAAAACAGGCTTACATAAAATTAAAACAGAATAAAAACAGCACGAAAATAATACAAATATGTCAGGAGTCCCATTGTAAATGCTAAACAGATATATAACACATATTAGTATTTTCAGCAAAACAATCTCTCTAAACCCCATGTTAGAGGTCCATCGCTGAAGGTCTCCACGATTAAGTTTTCATTAAAAGAAAAACCTAACAACGCGCGATGGGTATCGGAGTCAGTTTTTCGATAAATTCTGTCTGGGCATAAACTGAAAGGTTCACAACGTCTTATGTTTGCTGTACCGTGAAGTTGTGGAATAATCTCCCGGCCAGTGTATTCCTTCTTTACTATTTTTTTTTCGATCTGACTACGCTATTGACCTAGCAAGGTATATAACTTCACCAGACTACTAAGGCGAGCGCTTAAGGGATTCAGCCGATTTTATTTGACAATTGGCTGCACGGCGCATCTTGGCTTGAGCTGTTGCCTGTTACATGCAATTCGCGACCTATCTGAGCTAATCCAAGCTAAGCGAACTATTCATACATATATGAGTTGTTGAATAATATACGTGTACCAAGTATACACAATGTTGTTGCCTCCTTCTGTGAGGAGGTCGTCTCGCAGAAGGAGGCGGCGGAGAGGGTTCGCGAGGAGGACCCGCTAAGCGGCCCTCTCCGCCAAAGAAGAACTGGTAGGAGGAGGCGCCAATTCACGCGCCTTCTCCCGCCACCATAGCCGGACCTAGGGATAGGTGGGTCGGGCTGCTCACCTTCCCATTGCACAGGTCCGGCGAACGAAGGAGACGGCCGGTGTGTACCCGGCTATCTCCTTATATAAGACGAGGCCCGGCAGCAGCACTTCTGCTGCTGGGCCAACCGCGGGGGCGGCACGATGAAGTCTATAGAGATCTCGTGCCGCCCCAACTATAGCGGAAGACGTACACCGTGGGGTTTTAGTCCGTGCGAGTCGAACATAACCCACTCTCTCCCCCGGGGGGTGGGTATCTATAAGGGATTTCCCGACGTTTAAAAAAAAAGTATACATACCTCAACAAGTCTTATATACATTTGGTATCAGATAATTCTCTAAACTATTTTAGTTTGATAAGGGAAAAAAAATAAAACCCTTCCACTTTTATGTGTAAGCGTATACTCGTATACGTACAAGTGTGTGGATGTGATATGTGTAATGTTGTAGCAGTGATGTAAGATTTTGTGTCACTGTATCGTGCGAACACCTTTCTTACTATGACGTGGGGTCCTTCAAGCGTAACGTGACGAGACATTTACACAGGCCGGCATGACAGCGGCCACTAGCGATGGACAGTTTGTCTCTCGGTGATCACCGCTATTTTTGGATTACACTGTGTTTACCAAAAGACTTAGATAATGCTGTAATTTTGCCGTGCCACAATCAATAAGCCATAAACACTTGCTCATATATTAGAAAGAAAATATACATAAGATAAATATAATTAAATAATTGGCGTGATAGAAGAGGATGTCATCTGGGAAATAAAGAGATTGCTCGAAGTAAACCGGGATCAAACTTCTAAGTATGCACGAAAAGGTAAATCTGTTTTTCTTTTTTACTACTATATCTTTTTATACAGTTCCGTATTCATAATTGGGTTGGGTGGTTCAACCCCCCATTCTCAAATGCTTTTGAATGACTTAAGCGCAAAACACTCCCATTACTAAAATAACAATTATATACTTCAGTTTATACGCAGAAAACGTTGAGTAAAATATTAATGGTAGGTATTATTAAGATTTGCCGTTTCAATTATGAACTTAAATCATAAAGTTTGAAGTTATTATAAGAATGTATACTTCTGAGATTATAGCACATATTTGTGTAAAAATACTACCCACCGAAAAAGTCGTGGACTCCGTTGCGGTTGCTCTATTATTTATGTGTTTGTTTATTCATTAGTTTGTATGCGAAAGCTTCATAGTCACTACTCCTTAACATATATCAAGACATACATATATACATAATTTTACAATAATTTATGTAAATTTCTACTATTAAATAAAAAAAAACAAACAGTATATAGACGAGGAGGTGAGACACACTAAACTCAACTATTTTCGTAAGTCTGTTTTTGTATAATATTATACGTCAATATTTGTGATGTAGTCTTAGTGTTTAGTTTATCTTTGGAGGGAGAAGATGCTCGGTTTTTACTTTAATAAATATATATATATATATACATCGCAACTACCTTCAAACAGGAATGGACATTGATTTGCAAATAATCTACTTATTAAAAACTACTAACTAAAAATCTTATAACAGAGAGAGAGTGAGTTTGCACTGAAGTCGTAAAAAATGTATATATACCCTAAAATGCTTTCTAAAGTATGAGATTTGGCATAACAATAGCAAATATTATTTTTATTAGATTATGAATATAATGTTCATTTAATGATCGAAATTCGACCGTAATTTATTATTTTCTTAAATCTCAATTTGTTTCGGTTTTTTGTTTTTTGTAGACTGAGGTAAAGATTGCAAAATATCACAAATACAAACTTATACTGTTATACTATTCATTCATTCATACTGTTCATTTTTTTTTATTGATAACAAATTTCGTCCATACATATTAAACAAAAAAAAACCGTTGACAAACAGAAGAAAATTGTATTGAACTGCCTCATCCCTGCTTATAATATTGATGGTTCTCGTACAAGCGTCGTCAATAGTAATAAATAAATTAGGTGTAACATATTTGATTCCCCTTAAAAAATACTAACTACGTACCTGTAATGTGTTTGATTATAAAGCCATTTAATTTATTCTTTATGTTCTTTGGGTGGAGAGGTTTTGGGACTTTGGGAGTTCACGGCTCAGGTCGGGTTTATATCTCTTTGAGATTACCATTTGCGAGTCTCATCACGTCATCTTACCTTTACTAAGGTAGATAAACCTGAAATTACTTAAAGTAAGTATACAAGAAATGTATCAAGAGAATAACTTTTACCTTATATTTTGGTGCGGCACGTGTAAATAAATGTATTCCTGTAAGTAGAAGCCACCTGACGAGATTACCGGAGTATGGTGGTTTAAAAATATGTTTTTTTTTTAATATATTTTATTTATAACGCTCGTGAAATCTGGATTTAGCACGCTCAGCGTTGAAAGGGATCTTACAAACATACAAAACAACAGATTAGGCCGCGTCGGCAGCATCCGCAAGACGTGCGCTTGAAACACTGCACCGTGTATCTTAGTATAGTTCAAAATTTACAGATCAAAAATCACCATATAGATTGTTTCTACTCGCGACTTCATCTGCGTAGAATAATGACTTTGGGCTAATAAGCACGCAGCGGAACCTCTCAAAAATAAAAAACCGGTTTAGAAACATTCTTCACTTCTTCCTTGCTCCTAATGGTCTTAGTATAATGATATATGGCAGGTAGGCTTTCCTCGATAAATGAGTTATCAACACTGAAATAAAATTTTAAATCGCAACGGAACCTTACATATTTCCATATAAAGTTTCATGTCTTATGTCGTATTGTTATTTTAAGCCCTTGAAGGTACATTTCTTACAAACCTTGAATGTCATATTTATTTATATCGAATAAACCTTTTAATAAATATGTTCTAAGCTTTTAGCAGTCAAAATGACGACACTTCCATATAACTTTTCATCCCTCTTTTCAATCCGTAACAACTCTTTTTTCGCATTAAAAAGTAGCTTTTCTTAGGTTCTAGGGTCTAGAACTAGGTCTAGAGTTCTAGGGTCTAGGTCTAGATGCAGATAGTCTAGAGTCTAGACTACATTTCATTTAAATAGGTTCAGAAGTTTTGGTTTGAATGCGCGACAGACAGACGGAGTTAGTAAGGATTGGATCGAAGTTCCTTCACGTACTTCCCAGTTTCCATACTTTTAAAAGTTTTAGAACAAATTAAAGTTCTCTTTGTTGTTTATTAGTATTTGTTTTGATATTATTATTGTGTTAAACGTGATCGTAAATTACCACAGGACTGAAAGGTGTCACCCTTTAAATATTCACCTGGTATAATATGTCGAGTCGAGCCTAGTAAGCTCGATTCAACGTCACCGACCCGAGCATACTGCATTATGGATTACAGTTCAATGCATGTAAAATAAAATAACTATAAAATACTGCCTAGTAGCGAGTTATATTGAAAAGTGTAACATAAAAACCTTGTTCAGGTAAAAACACTAACAATATTCTTGATCAAAAGTAATCGAATTTTTCGATCACAGATATATCAACACCCACGCATACCAAATATACAATAATACATTTTTTTCTTATTACAGAAACTTCTATTGTTGCAAATTTTCACCCCTCTAAGCATCTTCTTACGCTTAATCGAACATCAAAATTCGGAAATCCGTAAAATCGTTGAAATTTATGACGTGCTTGCAACTTTCAGACGAGCTGGCACGAATATGTAATTCGGCGCGCGTCAGGAATAAAGCTGGTCTAAGGAATTTGTGTATCTACATACTAATATATATAGTCAATTTGTGACATAAAAAATAACTTAACAAACTAACAAACTACTTTTAGTAGGTGGTAGAGCCACGATATAGCTATTATTGGTTTCAGCATGAATGGGTCGGCTTGCCCGGGGTAGCACCACCTTCTCACAGAAAACCGACGTGAAGTAACAGTGCTTGCATTGTTGCGTGTCGTTCGGTCAGTGAGAAAGCCGGAGACCCATCTCCCCCACTCTCCCTTTCTCTCCATTCCCCCAAACACAGGCTGGCAACGCACTTGCGACACCTCTGGGGCTGCTATTGTCTATGGACGGCGGTGAACGCTTAACAACAGGTGAACCGCATGTTCGTTTGCCTCCTATATGATAGAAAAAATTAACATATACAGTACACAAATATAACTTTAGATTACCCATACAATAATGTCTATGTAATAGCAATGCTTATTTGGTGGTCTTATTAAGTTTCGAAAGTTACGAGTGATACATACCTAATTGTTAATTAAACTTTGTTGCTAAAACGTCATAAACACTGGTCATTTTTATTCTTATAATGACTGTATCCGCTGCTCCGCACGCGTTTTTTTTTTATGTATTAGAGAAGTATAAAATTGTGAGATTATAGAGATGCACTTTAATAACAATTGTATGCACGACACGCACAACACTTACAGTAATATGTAAAGTGCACAAGAGATATATAAACTAACAGTGTGCAAAATGTGGTTTACCATCAGCAACATATTTTGAATTTCAACCCACCATATAAATACCTCAGTTCTCACTTACACTGTATAAGGAACTAATGAAACAATAGTTTAAAAATATTAGAAATATTAACATTTAAATTACATTTAATATACATTGCCCTTATAATTAAGATTTTGTGACTATACAAAAAATAAACGCTTATCTGTTCTGCAAGAAATTGTAGTATGGAACTCTTTACTTTCATACCCAATCAGAATATTTTTTTAATTTGATATTATAAACAGACACTTCATTTTTATTATATGTATAGATAGGACAGTTAGTGACCAATACACTAAACACGAATCGATACCATATATGAAGAATATATAGGTGCATGTGTTATGTGGTAGACAAAATCAACCAAAATACAGTATAGATATATATAATAAATACTAGAATAATAATGATAAATTCTCTCCGCAACAAAAATGCCTTTTCCTTGAAAGTGCACGAGTCATCAAAGATCTAACTGTGTTTCTCATCAACTCATAAATGATTGTATAATATTATATAATCATTACTACAAGCCCTTTTCACATTCAACAATACATTTACATGTAAACACAGCCACAAACATATTCAGGACCATTATGTACATTAAGAGATAATGTTATCATGTAGACTCAATTTAGAGAAAACATTAGCATAATATAAACTTGGTTTTGTAGTAACAACCGAAGATACAAGGTTTACCTAGACATTTATGTATTTAGTTCAATTAAAACCCTAAAGTTTAATAGGTAAAGGTGATTTTAACTACGCAGTTATCACCTTTCAACATTTCTCTGCGGTAAAAAACAATTGCTGAATTTTGAAAACATAGTTGTATTGGAAACATATTGAGATATTATTTTTATTACATATTGAAAATAGGCATAATAATAGGTATGTGTTTATATAATTTGTTACTATACAGAATTCCCTCGTATTTGTTACGTAGTAGTAACTGTCTTCTCAATTAATCTTTATATGTATTCAATTTTTGAATCTATAATTTTAATTTCAATAAATGACACTTTAAAATTTGGATATTATGTTTTTTTAAGCATTATCGAAGTTGCCATGTTGTGTCGGTGACGAATAGTACAACCCCTAGAGGGGTGTCGTAAGAGGCGACTAATTCCATCATCGATCCAAATACCATGTCGCAAAAACCGGAGAGACGAGGTCGTTACCATTGGTTTGCAACCGCTCAGGAGACGGAAAACTCCTAGGAAAAACCCGGGGATGGAATCCCTGTTAGGCACGAGAAGAGTTCAACTCGTAATATGTGCCAAATTCCTGCAACCAAACCGGTTCCACACGTATCGACTTGTCGTTCCTGTGAATTCTTGCAGGTAAGGTCGAGAGAGTGACGTAGGCCTTGGGCAAACTTACGTTTCCTTAATCGCGTCCCAGGCGATGCAGCATCTGTGAAGAAGACACTTCACCCACGTTATAAAGTCACGAAACGAAGTGTCTTCATAACGCTGCTTAAATCGTCTCCTGTAGACGTAAAGGCCATTTATATTTTATTATATTTTTTTTTCCTTTATTTTTGGCAATTAATCTTTCAATTTATTACTGCCATCGTTACGTAGTCGATAATATTACAAGCGTCGTGCAATCACTTCAATATTGCGTCGTGTGGGTCAATATTCTAACAACATGGTGGATCCCTTGTTTGAACCTGCTAGGGAGTTTTTGTGGCATCTCAGAATTTCATGCTCCGTGGTATTATTTTCTATTCACTTCACTTATGCACAATAAATTAACTAGATTATGTAAAACTCCACCAAATTTACAAAATATAGAGTCCAATAACACAAGATTATGAATAAAATATAAAATCCACTACATGACAGACTAAAATCCCGCCAAAAAACTCTCCCATTTATATTTACATATCGAAGTATGTTATTATCCTTTTTTATATATCATAGTAGACAAACGTACAGATGAATCGCCTGATGTTAACTGATCACCACCGTCCATAAACACTGGAACACCAGGGTAGTCGCAAGTGCGTTGCCAGCTTGTGTTGGGGAAGGGGGACGAAGGGAAGACGAGTGATGGGCCCCCGGCGCTCTCACTGACGGAACGAAACGTTATAATGCAAGCACTGGTTCTTCACGTCGGTTTTCTGTGAGAGGGTGGTGCCACCCCTAGCGATCCGACCCATTCATGCTGACACCAGTAATACCTTCAGCGTGGCTCTACCACCTAAATTAATATCTCTATCAATCGTAAATTAATGAATATTACCCGAGTTAAAATGCAATATGTACCTACCATGTGTATATTGAGATTATATCTTTTCACAGTTTCTAAAAGTATTGTTGCCAATGTTTCATGTCTATCAATTGACGAGTAAGATATACTTATCATGTTTGAAATAACATTACATTTCATGAAAATTGTTTAAATTAATTTATAAGTGTCTTAAATGCCCATTATAATAGATCGCTTTCATATTTTTTAGTGAAAAATTACTTATCCCTGACTGACTGATTCATTAACACAGTGCTCAAACCGCTTGGGCCATAAATCTCAAATTTTTTCAGATCATACTTTTTATGTTGTAAGCCACAACTATGGAAGGATTTTTGGAAATTTTATCCCTAAAAAAGTAAATTAAAGGACGAACAGTTAAATAGAACTCTTTTATTTTCAAAATAAAACGAACGAAGTTTATTGTATCTGCTTCTGGTTACAATTAAATTATGTGTGATTCGGAATTATCAAAATTTAAGACGTTGAATTAGTGATTGAAGATTTTGATAGTAATTTTGTCGCCTTTCAAGGAAGTTTTATAGTCTTCAGTATTAAAGCTTCTTATAGGAGTATAGTACTGTAAAATAAAAAAAAGTGTGTGTGTACTTACGTACACGCATTAGAAGTTATACTTCTTTGGCATAACAAAATAATAAGCTTTTTTTCAAAAAGTCTATCTTTTGCCTTATTCTACGTTTGTAGAAAAACGACACTATTAATAGAAAAAAGGTATTTAATACATTGAAAGTTTTAATACTAAGAAATGCAATCTACAAATACAAAGAAACAAAATATTCACTATAGCTAATTTCAGGATGTCTGTTTTTCATGACGGTGTGTGCGCGCATTATAAAAATTTACTCTCATCAATTTTCCCTAACGCGCCACAAGTATAACTTCAAAAATAGTACTGTACCTCAGGATTAGATCAAATGTACATTAACGCAAACGAAGCTGCGTGCAAAAGCTAGTTCATTGATAAATCTGCGTTACAATGAGATTGTTAAATAGTTTTCTAATACACATTTTCCCTCTACAACTGAATTTAAACTACACTATGCTCATAATTTCCCAGCGAGTAATTTATTTGTAAAATATTAGTTGGAAATTTTGGCAGACGTGGCACTCTAAAGTATTAAGAATCTATATAGTTTTATTTTCAACAGATGCCACTTTTACGATGCACCAGAACTTCATTGATACTCCATTATACGGTTCGAAAACACTCCGGACTGAATAATCAGCTACCAAGATTCATAGTTCAATGGACCCATGCAGAGTACGACACAATGCATTGAAACTTTAACATAATCATTTGTGGTAGAAAATAATTCTGCGATCTTCATGGATTATTCAGACACAATAATTACTAGTGTAATTTATTAGTTTGACAATAAAAATTTTTTTATATCATAGCAGGACCGGTAGGTCACTTGATGTTAAATGATTACCACCGTCCATAGACACTTGCAACATCAGAGAAGTCGCAAGTGCGCTGACAGCTTGTGTTTGGGGGAGGAGGGAATAAGAAAGGGGAGAGAGACGAGGACGAGAGGTGGTCTTCCGGCGCTCTTACTGAGCGAACGAAATGCAACAATGCAAGCACTGTAGGTAAAGTCTACTCTAGGAAAAGTATGAGAATACCTTAGCTCACAACCTAGATTTGTAATGTTCAGGTTTTTTCACCATGCTTATGCACCATGCATTCGAACCTGTGGATAACGAACTAATATACCACCAGTAAAACCCCTTGACCATCACGACTTCAGAGACAGTTTTATACTGTCTTTGAAATTCCCATAACATAAAAAGAAATTACAATTGGTATAATCCAGATTTTACGATAAATTATATGACTCGACGATATTGAAATTATAAAACACTAGCGAATCCGGCAAACGCTGTCCCATACCTGTAACCTGAACCTTCCTGATTAATCACTTTATCTACTGATAAAAACTGCATGGAAATCCGTTTAATAGTTTTTGAGTTTATCGCGAACAAACAGACAGACAGACGCAGTAGGAGACTTTGTTTTTTACTATGTAATAATAATAAGGAATCTATAAATCATTGGAGTAAAGAAGAATTTTCTTTATTTCTTATTTGAAAACCAAATCAAGTTAAAAATATTTAAAGTAGTCTATTTAAATGAATTGCTTCTTTATTTCATCGAATCTGTTTACTTAGTCATGTGTTTTACTGAAGCTATAACATAAGTCTCTTAAAAGACATTCCATTAAAGGACATTGTACATTAAGCAATTCTGGTGCCTCGCTAAAACTTGAAGATCAAAAATTCAAAACCAGGTGGAGACAACTCAATCTTTATTTATTAATATTGAAATACTATGTAAATTTAAGTAAATATACGTCGTCGGAGGGTCGTTGCTTAGATAATTTAATAGTATGTCAATGGCTCTGTTACTTTTATCAAAAGAAAGGATAGCTTGAAATTAGTAAATTGCAAATCTGTCGCCACGTTGTAAAGGAAAAGTCGTATCTATCAACTACACAGATATGAGAAAAGTCGAAATGCCTGGACCCTGTGTCTTTAATGGATTCTGCTTAATTAGTTTAAAATAATATAAAAAAAACTAATTCTTGTAAAAAATGTCAAATACGGGGCGCTTTTTTGGGCGACAGAATTGCCTATGTAATAGTCTTATTTAATAAACGAACAAATGTTAACCAAAATGTAATTGAAACAAATCCGTGTATTTATCAGCAAAATTTAGACAGCTATAAAGAGAATTCATTCCAACCTAAAGTTCAATTTAGACCGAACAAATCTTTTGTAAACACATAATTTTGCTGGCAAGAATTTTGTATTATGTTGCTAAGTCTGCCATTGTCTCGGTCCGTACGAAGATTAATTTGGTAAGCTCGGTAAATTTGGTTTCAAAGAATTAGGCTTGTAAATGGAATCGACACGTTTATTGGAGTATGCTCAGGTGTGCTTTAAAATTAGTGACATACACTTTTTAATGTAATTGTTGTAGAACATTGATATGTTGGGTTCATAGCTTATTTATCCTTACCTCCTCCGGTTTTATTTCCTCCAGCAACTTGCTTGGTAACGACCAAACATTTGGTACAATTAACTAACATTTTATTTTTTAATTGTGGCATCTAAATCACAGTACTTTATCACACGTCTTATACAATGCAAAATCCTAGGTGGCTAGGAAGCTAGACTACTGGTAATGATTTGTTGGGTATATGGATAAATTCTGGCATTAACTTCTAAGATTATATGTCGTTGCCGTAACTCAAAACGCAATAGGTAATCAGTAGAGTCACCATATTAAAACGCTGATGGCACTGATTCTCGTCCCGCTAAGGTTGATTAAATTTTGTATGAAGATAAATATATGGGAAGTTTAGGTAATCTAATATAAGCTCGACGATGAGTTTCTTACTATTATTACACAATTCACATATTAGCCCATGGTCACTTTTAAAGCATAAGAGAAAATCTCAGTTCTGTAGTACTAAAACAATTTATGGAACTATAGAAATCGTCTACAGTTTGCAAATTTATATTAATATCAAGAATAAAATCATATTCGAAGTTAAGTGTTACACATAAATGAAACTTTTGTAATATAATGTTGAATATTTCTAAACAAAGTTAGTCCATTATTTCAAGTAGTATAATAAAAATATTTCCCTAAAATTTATTATTTTACCCTGTTTATAATTAACCATTTTAATTAACGGCTTTATAACACAGAGTAGTTAGTTTCTTCTAAAATTACTACTCGTTTCAAGTTTCTATAAGCTTTAATAACTTGAAATTTTATAACCCTAAAAGCAGTCTGGTAAAATTTAGAATCGTTATATAAATGAATTTAGTTTCGCTTTTGTTGGAAAATAGTGAATTTCGTGATATACCCACTCATCCCGGCGGCAGAACTTGACCTTTGACCTTTCCTTTATTACCTCAGTATTCATTCTGCCAACAACAAGACGAGGAATGTTGTCGCTTCTGTCAACTGTATGTCCTGATCAAAGATCTATCAATCTTGTACGTCAGCGGCACGTCTGGGCGCTTTCAAACAATTATGCCCTCTCGAGTACATGTTAAGTCAGCCTCAAGTAAGCCAACTTAGATGAAAAGATGAAGAGCCTAGTTTGTCACATTTGTAAATTTGTAATTAAATTTGTTCCAAAGTTATATTGTATGCGTAAAGTTATTAGCGTAATGTAAAGTTTATTATGAATCACGGAATCACGGCTTAGCAACAGGGTGGCGATCAACCCAGGATTAGGAAGACTAAGGAATATTGCGAATATGTGTGAGATGGTTCTAAATCACCTCTATCCGCAATACTTGTGTAATGTGTCCTATTAACACAAGTTCTTTCTTCTAACGGAAGTTCTCAGTATCTAGCTCTCGAAAGATCAAGAAATATTGGTACAGCCACTCGAACTATCATTCGATCCATTATGTATGTTCCAATTAGACTCTATCGTGTCACTATTCCGATTAAACTCTATTGATCAGAGTCTACCCGGTGACCGTTCCGATCAGAGTCCATGAAATTACTGTTCGTTAACGGGCTCATGGGGTCTCGGTCGAGCTGATTTCGATCTTATGATGGCCGAACGAATAGTATGAAGAGCTAAGAAGTACGAACCTTTTCCGTACATTGAATTAGGTGTAACTTTTGGAGAAGGTAAACATCATGGTGAGATTATAGCTTAGTACAAGGTATTTTCTTACAGATTGTCCTAATAGTTTTGCGCGATACGGTGACACACAAATATACATCACTGCTACAACACTACACGATCACCCCCACACACGTGCACGCCTACACGCTTACACATGAAAGTGGAAGGGTTTACTTATTTCCTTTATCGAACTGAAAAACTCTCAATTTTCCGATAATAAATATATGGAGGAGTGGTTGAGGCATGTATGCTTAGTACACATATACGTTTCAACAACTCATACATATATGAATAGTTAGCTAGGTTAGCTAAGTTAGGTCGCGATTGTGCATTCAACAGGCAACAGCCAAGCCGAGGTGTGCCGTGCACCCTTGAGCTGGCTGCCAAAATAAAATCGGCTGAGTGCCTTAAGCGCTCGCCTTAGTAGTCCGGTGAAGCTGTTAAGATCTTGCTGGGTCAATAGCGTAGTCATTTCGAAAAATAAAAGTCCTAATAGTTGCAATCTTCAAGTGAATTCTGATAGCTTCACTTCTACTAGTACTATCTAGATTTAGAGTCTTTCCATTTTGAACCGCATCGTTACCTTAACTGAGATTGTGGTCAAACCAAACAATAATGGATACTTTATAGAACAATATTTTAACCCTAAATAATCGCTTTACCTCGTGTTTTTAAACTCGAGTAATTACCTATCATATTTTCACAATTACGAGCTGTAAATAATAATTTACCGGCAAATCTTTATGTAATTTGAAACAGCTGTATTATGAATCGTTAAGTTTATCGTTATGTGGTCTTCTGCGGGTATGGTTGGCTATAGCTACTAAATAATATAGCAAAGCATAGTCATTGTGTGATAGGGTATTTGTACATGATCCTTATGATCTTACTATAGATGTGCAAAGTGGCGTTTTGAAAAAAAAATGTATTTCTCACATAAGAAACACATTTAGTCCAGATATTTCAGCCTCCTACAACCGGTTAATATTTTCGAATTCATATGTCATAGTTTAGTAATAATTTTTATATACATAATTCTTTTGTTCTTGTCTATGTGAAATAAGTCCTCCTAAATTGCGGGACAGATTTAGATGACGTTTTTGTGTGTGTATATACCTAACAAAATGAAGAATGAAAGCTAATGTCATTATTCGAGAGATTTAACAAGATTCGAGGCTGGCTATTTATTTAATGCTTACAACACTTCGAGTGACACGGTGTCAATGTGTGTTTCTAGTTCCCACGCTCGTAAAACAAACAATTGTGTTTTTGCAACACGTATTGTATAGGGAGTAACATTATATAATTCGTAGTATTTGTCACACTATTTAAAATTCCTGTACAGATCCACCATACATACTACACACAGAACAACAGACATAACTAGAGCCAATAAATGTAAGGAGGCCAATCACTGCTAATAATGCAAAATTGATAGCTAAATCAATAGAGTTATTATTCATGCCACCAAGTTATCTAAAATATAATAATATGTTGAAGCTAAATTAAATTCAAATAATTTAATTCTTACAAGGGTAAAGTCGTCACTTCATTACTTAGCAACTTTGTAGCGAGAATGAAACTTAGAGTGTTTAATATTTGACTCCTTTGTTGTACAGACGTTAACATAAATCATTTACCTTTAAAATTAATATAAGTTCTAAAAGTGCACCGTCTATAGGAAGTTTATATCTTTGAATTTTCTATTTGACATGAACAAATTAATAGGTTTTTTAATTGACTAAATAATTATTTGTTATTATAATAAATCAATTATATGTTACAATAAAATACCCTGTTTGAAGGATTAATTACACACATTCAGAAATAATTATTTTAAAATGTGGACTATTTAATTATGTGATATTAATTATAACTTGCAGATATTATTTTATATTTTTTTTATTTGACTTTTAAAAGCATTGTTTGGTCATTAAATATAATGATATTTAACCGAAAATGTAATTCACAAGTTGTCATCTTCAACATCACAATATTGTCAGAACAGTACTATTCATTTAACAACATAATATAGTTTGTACTTTTAAAAATAATTGTTTTAGAATTTAGATTATATACTAAAGCCATAAAGAAGGTGGATTGTTTAGTTATCGCCAGATGCTCTGTGACTGTGCTCCAATGCCACCAAAATATTTTTTTCACTATAATTAGTACAAACGAATTTTTATATCATATTGTGTACATCGACATTGCAGTATGAATTCGAATTATGTGTGTATCTGTAAAGATGAAAAGTATTTTAAAATAGACGATTTTTTATATAAATTTATGATTGTAACTTTTTCGGAATATGTGCTTCTATTATGTTCTTAAATTTATACAGTTACATAATAATAAATAAATAATAAGCAGTAGTCGTTTGGTGGTTAAAATTCGACAATAATTCATAATATTTGCAAGTTTTAGTATTGTTGAAGTGTTTTTTGCCAAATAGTACACAAATGGTCAAATTTAGTAGACGTAAGAGTCGTGACGTGTGACAAATGAATACTTATAAACAAAGTAATTGACTTGTGCATAGTAAGAAAAAACACTAACTGATACCAATTTGTTTTATTGATAACACTAAAGCTCATCAATATCTACTAACTAATAAAAAATAGGAAAATTAGTTGATAAAAGAAGATCGAGTACGCAAAGAAACGGTTGACAAAGAAGAAAAAGGTAATCAACTGTTTTTTTTCCTTATTTTTATATTCGTATATATACATTTTGTGGTTTATTCTTATTTCGTTCTACTAAACCTGCTAAAAAGTTTATTACTGTTTATTCTTAATTATAAATACATAAAAATATATACAATTTTAAATTTAATACATCTATTACTTTATGTCGCCAACTGTACATCATCCTTCGTATTTCGCCCGAAACACCACAAAAGCAGCCAAAAGTGATTTGCCCACTCGCCGAATTGAATTTAATGGAGTAAATAAATTAATTTCCATCTGCTTCCAACGGAACTGTAAAAGGAAATTACGTTAAAAGATTTTTTTTTCGAAACACCGTCAGCAAATTTCCTGGTAACGGGTGTACAGTTATTTTTATGAATTAGTTTAGACGATTTTCCCTACGGAGACCCGCAGATATCGTTTTAGCGGTGGTTTCTCGTTACCCTTTTAAATATTGGTTTCCATACAATAAGGAAAATATCCGGTCTTAAACTGCAAACTTGTATTTAAGCAGGATTTTCATATAAAATATGTATATAGTAACTTAGATTGATACCACAGTAGGTAAAATATATTCAATAGCTTTGTATTAAAATTAGAGTTTAGTGTAGCCATATTAAGCACAAAAATTTTTACGTAATATCACAAAATATTATAAAACAAAGTCTTGCACTGTTAGGGTTGCCAATGGTACTATAATATATAGTATTGTACTATATTTCGGGCCAGCGTACTATATACTGTTGAAGAAATATATAGTACGCAAAAATATTATATTTCCAACACCGAACGAAATCTAACAACAAATATTCATTTTTAAAAATAACGCGCCTTTTCACAAAGTTTTGGGTGAGACGAGTTTGTGTAACCGAATGCCGGACTCCGAACGCATCTACAATCTTTTCTCTTTGGCGCCAATGATCTCTGTTCTCTTTACCAACTGGAAGTGCTGGCAGCACGTCAAAGTTGTTAATACCAATTTAAATATTGAATGCAATAAAACATATGACACTTTTATTTGAGATAAAACATTGTTAAAAAATTCAAAAAGTACAAAGTTTTAACAAAAATAAAAAAGTAAGAAATATATCTTTATTTCTATTTTTTCCATAAAATACTATATTTTTTTTAAATAACTATATTTTTGTGTAGCTTATTTTGAAAAATAATGTATTTTGCTGAAAAAATGTTGGTAAACCTATGCGCCGTGTCTGTCAGTTCGGGATAAAGTCAAAAACTACTGAGCGGATTTTGGTGCGGTTTGATTATTACATACAGTGATTCACGAGGAAGGTTCAGGTATATGATTTGTCAAGATCTTTTTTGTAAATTGATTGAAATATAACGATAAGTCAAGCTGCCTCATCGTTGCTCAAATTGCCGTTGCCTAAATCCTTTGAGATATAACAAAACTAATCAGATAGTAACAACGCAGACAGTGTCGCAGGAATCAACTAGTAAGTAATAAAAATCTGCAACGACTTTATTGTTCACACAGTTAGTCTGAAGCAATATCTACAGAAGAAGTAACAAAATGTTGTTTCTAATATAAGGGTCTAAAAATATGGGTGTAATAAGTCCAGTGTATACGTTGGAGTAGAAACTCAATAGTCTTACCTCTTGCTTTTTTCATAAGCAGTGCTGTATATATATTATTTATTGATATTATAAACACTTTTGTGTCATTGTTTAAGATCATTTAATGAACACCATTTCGACTTTTGGTCATATGTACTAAATATCATAGGAGTGGTAATTTTCTTTGCCGTTTCCGAAAGAATCACCTTTTTTCCAAAATAAAACTAAATATGTCTAAGAAAATCCACACGATTATATTCATACTAAGATACTAAATTTTTAGACATTAATATATATATATATGTATATACGTACGAAAGGTATCAACAATTTTATAAATTAAATACGGTACAAGGAAATTTCCGTGAATCAGTACTTCAAATTAGACGCAATTCACATTTTAAGTTATTCGTAATATTTCGTAATCCATTTTCACTTGGAATGATTGATTTACAATTAAATTTAATCTCGGCTTTACATTAGTAAAATTGGCGTGAAATAGGAGATGAGAGCGAAAAACAATTTATAATTAATAAATAAAAGTATGAAAACTATTTCTTATTAATTCGTTCTTTAGAGACAATCAATGTCACTTTAAGGGATGCGATTTGCGCTGAACTATTCAGTCAAGGAAAACAACGTAAAAAAACATAGCACGTTGTTAGGAATTTGTTGTTTTATCGAACTGATTACGCTATTGACCTTACAGACCTTCACAGTTTCACTAGGCTAAGGCGAGTGGTTAAGGCACTTCGTCGTTGGCAACAAGCTCAAGGGTGCCAGAGTGGCTGCACCTTAGCTTAGGCTGTTGCTTTGGATGCAATTTCGCGCAATCTGTCTAAGCTAAACTTAGCTAGCTATTCATACCTATAAGAATTCTTGTGATATACGTGTAATCCAAACTAACCCTGTTCGAAAATAAGGGAAATAATAAAAACCCTTCCACCATATGTGTATCTTTGTGTATGTGTGCATGTATGTCGGGGACCTGTGCTGTGTTGTTCGACTAGTGATTGAAAATTTTCAGTGTGACAGTATCGCGATCGTAGCGTGCTAGTGGGCTCCACTCCAGGGATTAGACCTAGGCTTGAGCCGCTGCCGAGAGAAAAGGGTGGGGGGGGAGCGCGGCGAGTTAGGAATTTGTCTAATACTTGTTTGGCTAGCTATAGTTACCATGTTGAAAACTTTATTTAACTCTTATAAGTGTGTTCTGGAAGTCGCAGTTGAGAACTATTATTTCTCTGGGTTTAGCGTGACTCCATCTCGGGCCCTATCATCACTTAATGGTCACATATCAAGAACCTAGTACTAACTAAGCTTATACTAAGCAAGTATTAGTTTTTCGTTGTGGCTTGACTCGCATCCTCTCTGTTTCTCTCTTGAGGTCCTTTGTCCCCAAACCCTCGGAGTAGATGACATATATGATACATTTCCATCATGTTCTGTCGATGGTTTCACGCTTCGCCTGACTCCAAGTAATCCCAATCTTAAAAGGCTCCGAAAATACTTATCTTCACCAGATCTGTTTAGGTCGACCACGTCTCCACTTACGCTGGGAACTCCAGTCCAGTGCTTGCTTAGGAATATGGATGTTGTCCCTTCGCTGGTGTTAATGTGTTAATGTGGACTCTTGGGAACAATAGACTGTTTCTAGTTGATAGCTTATTTTATTTATCATGGAAGGCATAGAAGACGATCACCATTGTCCATAGACACTAGCAATACCAGGGGAGTCGCAAATGAATTGATAGCTTGTGCTTGGGAGGAGGGAGGGGAGGTGGGTCTCCGGCGCTCTCACTGACCAAACGAAACACAACAATGCAAGCTTAGTTACTTCACGTCGGTTTTCTGGAAGAGGATGGGCGAGTCGACCCATTCATGTTGAAATCGGTAATGGCTTTAGTGTGGCTCTACCACATTAAAAATATGTACTCTATGCCCTTTTCGGTACCTGTAACACGTATGCAACTTACAATCACATTTATATAGAGTATACTATAAAATAACAGAATAATAGTTCCATTATTGAAGTAAATTAAATAGATCTACATATAACAAAACGGTGTTTAAAACTTTTTATATGAAATATTTGATCCAAGTTGGCAGGTCTTTATCGTCGAATCTTCACTTTACTGGCTGAATGCCAAAAGGATTTTAAGTAGATGAGAGATAAATTAAGCTGCGGAAATTGTGTGAAGTAATGCTTTCTATACGTTTTCTGCTTGTATAACTTTTTAACCGTAATAAGTACTTATGATTATAATATACTAGCAACCACGCGTGACTTTATCTACCTTAAATATTATATAAATGAAAATTATAGTTATTGGGTTAATAGGCAGCGTGAATCTCTCACCACTAAAATAAATTTGGTACAACAATGGTAATCCACCAAACGGTGTTAAGTATCAATTTTCAAATATACTAACATCCAATTTACATTGAGATTACTACTTAGCAAATTATATATGAATATGCTATTTGAGAATTTTATTTAATTTTGTATTCAATGAAATATTCTATATTTATATATGAATCTTACATTTAGATTATTTGTTAGAGACTGCGTAAGCTATAATTTCTTTATTTTTTGCTTAATGTAAGATCGCAGTATTTGAAATTGATATTTATTTGAAAAAAAAAAGAAATACATATCCACAAATAGACACTGAAACCTAAACAACCCAAAAAGGACCACAATAGTTAGTTACTCCTGAGGTTTTTTTTTTTTCGAAATGTCTACGCTATTGAACCAGTAAGGTCTTAACAGCTTCACCGGACTACAACTTACTCCCGAGGGCTTAGATGAAACGCCTCGCGTATCAGTGCGTATTGCGAATCACACTTTTAAGGCAAGAATACATTGTCGCAGAGAAAAGTGTGCCGATGGTGCTTACATACATGAACCTTGAATAGGTTCTAATTCTTACATAACATTATATTACATACATTTCATTTTAAATAATAACTTTTTTTTTAATTTGGTTCTTGGAAGCGATGACGTTGGAACCCAAATTCTTATAGCACATGAGAATGCAATAATTATGTCTTCGAAGTGACTGTAGTAATTAATATACTTACGAACAACTAGCTATAGTATATATAAGAATGCTCAGACAGCAATCTTAATCAAAAGTCTTATGACAGACAAAGCGTAGGAGGCGGACGCGTAGGAGACGGGCACGTAGTCTTTTAGTTTGTAATTAAATTCTAACCAATTAATCAATTATGGGTATGTTTTGATTTTCAGTTGTCTAGGCTAGAAAACGCGATAAAAATAAAAATACAATTAGTCTCTAATAATAAGATAAAGTGAGATTTAAGATCCATGTGTTAGACATAATTACTTCGAGTAGCATAGGATAGGACCCTTCTTTTTTCCAACTGAATAAGCTATTGGCCTTGCAAGGCCTTTACAGCTTCACCGGACTACCAGAATAGGACACTGTAGTGATAATAGGTAAGAGTAATGAATGAAGACTTTTACTTTGAGTTATATAGAACACATTAGTATAACAATACGGTTTTATTTTTTAAGATTTAAAGTTCCACACAATGCTTTAATATACATCATCTTAATTATTATCAAATGTTACCAGAGATAATTACATTTTGTTCAATATCACTTGACAACTTAGTTATATTGTGTCTTTAGTACAATTTAATATTGAAATCAGTCTTTTCTTATTCTTTGTTATTTCGGTCTTAAAGATTCTAATAGAATTGTTATTCTTGAAAACATTTTCTTCGCAATATAATTTTCCATTTAGCTGTCGATTTTATTTTACTGTCACAACAATAGACAGCAGAATGAACGAAACCATTTCGAAGACTATTCTCGTAGGCTTGTAACAAAGAAAAAATATAGAGTTTCTCACGGCTTTGTCAAATTATACGAATTAAACTTTGTAACAAGGCCATTGTTCCATAAAGGTTTTAAAGTGAATTTAAAAAGTTTTGTCTAATGGCGTTATGAATATTTTCAGCTAAATTTTAGGAAGAGCGCGGTGCGGCATGGCTTTCCGTAAAAAATTGTTGTTAAAACTTCTTACAATATTTCCACTTTAATAAAAGCTTTGTCCCTTAAAAGTATCATGGGATGATACCACGGTTTCTGATGCTCTATACGCTTTAGTCTTTGATGAAAATTTCATCTAATATTTTGATATATTAAATGACATGATCTAAGTTGGTAAACACGACAAACTTAATACGGAGCTCTGAAAGACAGCTTTGGCAACACACTAACTAATGCTTGTCGACAGATTTACAACTTGAGAGTGGTAGCTAGCCAGGTGGACTTAGCAAAAACCCTACCAACTGCTCGACACTATTGTTATTTAATGCCAAATACAAAAAATCTTCTTCTGTACGTTCTAACGTTTTTGTACTTTTTCGATTTTAATAAAGTTTAAATTTAAATAAAATTTGAATAAAGGTGTTATAGGTTTCTAAAAATAAGTAATAGAATCCATTTCAATTTTTGAAATGTCTGTTTGTATGAACACGAGCTCTGCTAAAGTAATGGGTTCAACCATAAAACATATTCTCGAAAGTAACTTAGTCTTGATACATTAAAATCGGTTCACTATATCAAAAGTTATTGTAATTTGAATAACGGCTCGAGTTATATACGAGAGAAGAGTAGTAATCTATACTTATACTAGCGGATTTCTGTGGACGTAGTCCTGCTTTAACAAAAAAAAAAAAATTCCTAAAAGCCAACCGCAGCGCCACCTACCGGGTCCAATCTAAACCATTCTCGGATCCCCTGGAACACACACACAAAATTTCATCAAAATCGGTCCAGTCGTTTAGGAGGAGTTCAGTGACGTACACATATACAGAAGAAATCTATATACAAAGATTATAATGCTGGAGGTTTTGTTTGGTTGAACGCATTAATCTCAGAAACTTATGGTCCGATATGAAAAATTATTTCATTGTTAGATACATCATTTATCGAGGATGGCTTTAGACCATAGCCATGAGACATATCATCACGCCAGGGCAAATAGGAGTGGAGCACCAATAAACGATGATTCAGTTTCAGTTTTGAGATCTTCCGCTGCGTGTTTGCATAGCCCAAAGTGACTACTCTACGCGGACAAAGTCACAGGCAGCAATAAAATAACAGCATATTAAGAATATACAAACACAAGTATATAACAAACTTACGGTGTAGAAAAATATAATTCATAATCTTCTCTAGTATACGAGAGTGCAAATGAAAATTTCTGTAAATTCAATTCTAGACAACGGTATGAATAGTCGGAATAAAAAAAGAGCAAGCGTAGAGAAGCAATTTCGTGATCCGCGTGTCGGCCCACGTATTCCCGATACGCGAAATTGAATTTTCAAACAATTCCGTCTATTGTGAAATTTACTACTTAGCGTATGTGCACACCACCTGTTACCTAATATAATTTTGTATTAAACTATGTATAATTCCGCCAATTTACATTGTCAGATTAATGCGAACCTCCTACTTTACTTTGGCGTCGTTCCAGTTTGGCAGCATATTCGGCAATTTGTGTAGAGTTGGTAGCCGGTTACTTTTTAGCGATATAAGCTGTAATCATTTATGAAGGATTATCAAAATTGTATTAATGTAAAATGCTTTACTGAATAATAAATATGCGATTTCGATGGGAGAAAAATTATGCCCGAAGCTATAGATGTATTTTGTATAAACTAGAATTCTGTCTTAGATTACAGTCGTTAGCGTTAGTGTTAGCGTCTAAATTTTATGAAAGTAATAACTCGATTTCATTATTGGATGTTAAGATTATCATACAATTATATTACACGTTCATAGATTTAACAAAAAAAGTGAGCGTGTACCTAACGAGTATCTGAAGCCAAACTTCTTAAGTTTATATACACTTATTAATTACAGAATGGTACAACTTATCTCTTTGCAATTGTATTTGTTTTTCTTCTTTATTTATACACATGTACATCGAGTGTTACTTTACTGCGGTCAGTTTATAGTATAGTTATTTCTTTATCTCATTTACCGTCCTTGTTGCACTGAAGTTCGTTATTAGCAATTTACTCTTAACTCCCACAAAGATTAAACTTCTTTGTCTTAAAAAATACATTAACATTCAACTTCAGTACAGTAACCCACATAATACCAAGAATGCCAGCCTGTAAGAGTCCCTTTGCTGGGCCAAAGTCGTCTTTTCGAGGGAATGTTGGTATGGATATAACTGCCACTTTAAGCAGATGGTGTATTTGCGATTTCAAACGCCTAGAATTCCATAGTGCTATAATTTTTTCATATACAGTAGTAGTACAAGAACATTTAACAGGTTAGAGTTTCCTCACAATGTTCCCTTCAGCCGACAGCCGAAAGTATTACCAATTTCAAATGTCCAATGTACGCAAAAATTGTTGATACAAGTTATCGGAGTTTTCTTTGTTGAAATATTTTCAGATATATCGTTTTAGTAGCACTGCAAAGTGACAATATTATGCTTGATAGTAAGCACAGTACAATCGTAGAACAACGAAGTCTTCTTAAAAATCAGATGTCCATCGGCAGTCCTCGCTGTTATACTGGCTAGCAGGCCTTTATCAACATTTGCATGGAATAAACCCGTCCAAGTCGCATACGAAAACCATGCAACCCTGCTTTATTACAACCGGTAATTACATTTTATCTATTGTATATAGTCCCATAAGTATATAGTCTCATATGTACGTAGTCCCGATGCCAATTGAATAAAATTTTTGTGTTGCATAATCCATATTTCACAGCAAAAAGCGCTCAATTTGAATCCCTACATAAATGTGAGTTTGTTTGTTAGTTACGATGAGAATAAAGATGAAGTGTTAATGTGGATTTGTAGTGTAACTAGAAGGGATAAGATTAAGAATTAGTATGTCAGATAAAAATTAAAAATAACACTAGTGACAGAGAAATTGAAGAGTAATTAATAGGTTAGCACAGCACGAGGCATATTATGAGAAGAGATGAAACTCATGTGACTAGAAAACTCTTGGGTATGAAGAATGGATGGATATAGAAATAAAACAAGACCTTATATGTTTAATGGTGTGAATACTGAAATGACACTTTACAGAGGAGAGTGGAAAAAGACAACATGTTGTGTGGACTTTTGTAGGTGGTAGAGCCACGCTGAAGCTATTACTGTTTTCAGCATGAATGGGTCGGCTCGTCCGGGGTAATACAAACCTCTCACAGAAAAGTGACGTGAAGTAACATGCTTGCATTGTTGCGTTTCGATTGGTCAGTGAGAGTTCCAGAGATCCACCTCTCCTCACCTTCCCTGTTCGTTTGCCTCCTGTGATATAAAAAAACTCTACTTGGGTGAGATAAGTATAAGAGTAAGAAGAACATTTTTTCTTTGTTACGTTGCTACGCCTTAATTACTCCACTAATAATAATGAAATTTTGTATACACGTGGTCAGGGGTACGAGAAAAAGACATAGGGTATCTTTAATCTAGAAGAAATTACTTTTCCCAAAGGGAAAAATCTACATTAGAAACCAAATAAAATATAGTCATAAAAGTACTTGTATATAGCGCCTAGAAAATAAAATAGCCAAGTTATTCTAATTCAATTTATATTTCTACTATTGAAATCATTGTTTTTCCCAACTCATGTTTAAAAATGTCCTTTTCCCGAGAGAAAACAAGTTTGAAGACTCTACAAACGGAAATCGGAATCCGCCCGGATATCCAACGATCGAGATGGGACGTAACGACATTTGCGACATCACAACCACACGTACGGAGGTACCTGCGGTTAGATAATTTCGACCGACCAAATAAGCCCCCAGCTGCGCCGCTCCTTTACAAACTAAAATAAATGAAAGGTCAAAAGAAATATGACTGTTATGTTATTGGCGTTTTCGATACGTTTGTACGAACGCGGGAAGCGTTCCGAGTTCGGTTCAAAAGATTTTTCAATATTACAGTATCGGTTCGGCGTGGATGCGTGCTTTTCATTCCTTTTGAACGGTTATTTCGTGTTCCGCTTTGTAATGTTGTGTTGAACTATCCGATTCGTGAAGTACATTCAATAAGTTAATTGTTATTTTTTCTATATTGTTTATATTAATATATTAGAAAGTTTATACGTTCTAATTTCTCTGCAGCTAATAGACCAAGTTCATTTTTTTTTATTTCATTAGCCTGTTTATTTATTTATTGTAATTAAAAGTAATCTGTACCATTTGAACTCGTCTGTGACACTTCGACTATTATTCTGGAGCAATTACCATGTAAAATACTAGTCAGTGTCTTGTAGAGGACCTTGTAGTATTGTACTTTGGGACACCGAAGCTCCATTAGTCAGCTGAGTATTCTCGATAAGGACCGAAATATAAATCTATGCTAATATTATAGAGGTAAAACTTTGTGACATTGTAGAAGGTAATCTCAGGAACTACCAACCGATATGAAAAATTCTTTTAATGTTATATAGAATTTATCTACGATGGTTATAGGCTTATATATCGTCACGCTAAGACCAATAAGAGCAGAGCACCAACGAAAAATATTTCAAAATCGGATTGTTTTTTCTCTTGAGAGCTTCCATTGCGTGTTAACGTCAGCCCAAAGTAACTATTACTATACGAACGAAGTCGCGGGAAGGGGCTAGTATGTATATAAATACCATGTGGTTCAATCCTGTGGTCGGTTAGTTATATAAGTACAAAAGAATGGCTCACTAACGTATACGAACTAAGTATATGAACATATGTATAACTTATCTAGTTTAGCTTACAGTCGCGGTGTTGCATCCAAGGCAGTTCGGCATCTACTTTGGCACCCTTGAGCTTGTTACCAATCGGCTGAGTAAAGGCACTCAAGCGATTATATAGATATCATGCTTAAGTAACTACTAAGGAGTAGTGCCTGAGTGCGTTCGCCTTAGTAGTTTGGAGAAGCTGTGAAGGTCAGTCAGGTCAAAGCGTAGTCAGTTCTAAAAAAACCTATGGTGGGTTTTCTACGCAACAGTCTTATATTTAAAGCTTACCCAGCTATGTTGAGAGTAAGGATCGCCCGCATAGTCCTACGCGTTCGAGAACACTCACGACTTCCGCGAATCCGCTAGTTCTGCACGACTATGCGCCGCACCAGCGCTGCCGTGTCAACTTCGACCTCGTCGAGTCGACGAACCAAACGCAACGTCGCGTCTTTACGACGAACAACCACGAGCACGCCTAAGGAACCTGAAAGCCCAACAACATTGACGACCCATAGCTTGCCCACGGAACCTGAGATCTCCTGCACACCGACGACAGCCGCTACGAACATTGACATCCCTTCAGACTCTGAAGCGACCGAATGGGACGTAAGGAAGAAGAAGCGGTACAACGGCGACTGCGCCTTTTTCGCCCAATTGATCTCCGACGAAGCCCCATCAAGTTGAAGCGCTGGATAGCGCTCTATCTGCGTATCCAGAAGGATGAGATCGACGGTCGCGACATTGACGAACTAGACAGAGCAATCTTGAGAACTTCTGTTTACGGAAATCTACTGTTACCGGAAATCCCGCCAAGTCAGCTCGAACAACTCGAACCCCTTATTGAGACGGCGCGCCGAAAACGCCGCGAAGATACCCAACAAAATTCGCCACCAATGTCACCAGACGTCCACTGAGAGCAAGAGGTTTAAGCTCCTCTCGCTCGCACAGGCTACGGAACCCTCCGCGAGCCGCGAGACGTCACCAGCGCCTCAGCCGGAGAGCGAAAGGCATAGTTCCCTCTCGCTCACACAAGCTGCGGAACCCGCCGTAGTGAGTGTTATACAAGCGGAGGGACAGAGAGAACCGACTTGCACTAGTCACACGGCTTCACCGTGCGAGAGCTCCGGGGTACTGCAAACGCCTACAGCCATGCCCTCGCCAATACAGCCAATGGACCCCCGAATGCCCACGCCTACGCCATAACAGAGGACCTACGCCGCTATGGCAGCTTCATTAAAGCCAGTAAAGCCTACAACTGACAAATCGACATCCGAAGGAGGCGCCGCGCCATTGAGCGCGCAGATCAAGCAACGTTGCCCGCCGATCATCGTGGAAGATTTACCCGACTGGCCAGAACACTTCCGGCAGCTGGCGGACAAGCTGGGACACGCACCGAACGCCCGCTCATATGGTCGCGGGGTTCACTTCCTTCCGATAAACCTCACTGAGCACCATATCACGCAGAAATACCTCAAACAACTGCGGGGGTTGAGCTGGTTCACCTACGCTCCCCCTGCGGAAAGAAGTTTAAAGGTTGTGATCCGCGGTCTACCCGCGAGCACCAACCCAGAAAAGATATCCGAAGCCCTACGTGAAAAGGGCCTCCAACCAGAATACACCTGTAAAATTCAAGCGAGAGGTGGAAGACCCGGCTGTATTTTTCACAGCTCCTTGAAGAGAACGCCCGGCCTCATTCCGGCCATTTACGACATCACTGAGCTCCTGATGATGCAGATTACCATAGAAGCATGGCGGGGGAGGAAGGGGCCGGCACAATGCCATCGGTGCCAACAGTTTCGCCACTCCTCCCACCACTGCTACCGACCGATAGCCTGTGTGAGGTGCGGGGGGCCGTATTTCGCAACCAACTGCGATCGCCCCAGAGAAGATTCGGCCTCCTGCGCAAACTGCGGAGGGCCGCATACCTCGAATAACGCCCGCGCTTGCCCCGTTTTCCGCCGCGAGGCGCGCAACCGGACTGCGGGGACCGCCGCCCGGATTGGTGACGCCGGACGCGCAAAGGAGAACGTGAGCACTACGCCAGGCCCACGAAAACCCAGCACTGGAAGTTTCAAAAGTGGAGGCAGCAAGCAAACGTCGGAGGCTACCCAGCAGCCAGATCCGATGGAAGGCGCCTCCCCCAAGATAGTTCGAAACGCGTTTCTCAAAACGCTAGCCTCTGCAGACGACGACGAAACAATCAACAGATGTTTGAAAGCCCTTTATGTGCTGCACAAGATAGATGGCCAGGCGCTTTCAACCGAAGATCCAAATACCACCGAGATGACTCAGTCACCGAACCAACCCCGCCGCAAGGCGCGAAGAGACCCTCTGACCGTAGATCGGCATGAAACATAAAGTTGACACTCCCGCGCAAAGCGGGAGGCGAATGATGCCACCGTGAGAGGGTTAAACCCTGGTACGGACTCCCCGCACCCCCCTGACGGGGGGCGCGAGAAGATTTCGACGACGACGTTGAGAGTAACCTACAACTTTAATTATTCTTAATGTTATTTTCTAATTTTGGCTATAAAATACCATGAAAGATATGTACTTATTGTACATGCTGAAATAACTTGGCAATAGATGTAATTTAAGAACAGTATATGGCAAAGCCAGATCTATACAAATAAATATAATTGGCATGTCTGTAGTTTGTGCGAGTTACTCACCCGAACGGCTGAATCGATTTTGGCGAGAGTTTGACGTCGGCAAAAAGATTACAAACAAAATTACCTACATTTAAAATATATTTCATAATTAATCTAGATAAAACTTATTCCTATCATTTTTATCTCCCAGCGTCGCGTGAATGTAGATATTACTTATCCCTTAGAAACAATACCTTTTTGTAGATAAACGGTACTCTATATTCTGTTTTATACCCTGTAAAACTTGTATGCAAAATTTTTGGGTGATCGGTTGAACAGTTAAGATGAAGTTTGAAAGCGTAACAAGCAAATTAACATTCGCAACTTAGTATCTGTAATAATAATATAATTCTTAGAAAAAAGTGTTTGTTTGTTACGATTTTATATATATTTCTGTAGGTGGTAGAGGTGGTAGAGCCACGTTGAAGTTATTGCTGGTTTCAGCATGAATGGGTCGGCTCGACCGGGATAGTACCACCCTCTCACAGAAAACCGACGTGAAGTAACAGTGCTTGCATTGTTGCGTTTCTTTCAGACCAGTGAGAGCGCCAACGACCCACCTACTCTCCCCTTCCGCTTCCTTCTATCCTTCCTCTCCTCCCTCCCACCAACACAGGCTGGCAAACCACTTGCGATTCCCTTGGTGCTACTAGTTTCTATGAACGGTGGTGATCACTTAACATCAGTTGACCCATCTATTCGTTTGCCTTCTATGATGTAAATTAATCATAAACAAGGAAATAAGGTGTAGATAATCCAGAAACAATACACTGTCCGCCAGGTTTAGATCAAATCTATATCAACACGAAAAAAACCGCGGGCGAAATTTAGTAGGTAGGTAGTAAATATGAGGAAGACAAGAAAGTTAGGATTAAACATACTTGTAAATATCAATTTCACGTACACGAAATTTCAGCAACCACACAAATTTTTACAATATTGTCAAAGGCTTTAGGTGCCGACTGTACAACAGTGATATGAACATTTTCTGCGGATTGAGACGTCGAATGTAGTATTCAGTTATCATCGTTTGATTGATTACATTCGATATGTACAGAACTTTAACAACAAGCGTATATTGAATGGAAAATTTAAAATATATTAACGTACGTATTATGCTTGGTGCAAGTACAGTTATACTGCTTTCAGATGTTTTTAAATCTGTAGGCTTGATAACAATCTCGTTTTATGTTAAATGACATTATGTACTAAGATTGTTAACACATAGTTTTTTTTTTTTTTTTTTTTTCGAAATGATATCGCTGTCTGTAGACCTGGAGTGGTCTTCAAAGCTTCACCGAACTATTGCGGTGAGCGCTGGAAGCACTCAGCTGATTTTGGTCGTTTGGGCGATTAACTCAAGTGTGCACGGCGCACCTCGGCTTAGGCCGTCGCCTGTTTTGTGCAAAAATCGCGACCTATCTGAGATAACCTAAGCTCTAATATAGAAACACACCTATAAGTTTTGAGAGTGGCAGAAGAAAGGGAAACTTTGAAAACGTCCTACCTCCTTGCAATGGTTTCATCACCATATCTTGTTTTCACTGAAAGCTCCAGGATATTACATGCATTGCCGATCGTATTACGACTGAGTCATGATCGCTTGTAAGGAAATTGAATTAGATCCATAGTTGATAATAACCACCTTTACCTATAATTAATTAAGCTATTTATATAATTGCTGACAATTATCCTTCTATTCTATGGTCGTCCTAGACAAACCTGGCGAAGATCTGTGCTCGCGGAGTCCAAGAAAATTGGGCTTACTTGGAGTGAGGTGAAGCGTCAAGCCATCGACAGGTCGAGATGGAGAAGCGTGGTGTCTGCCCTCTGCTCCGACAGTTTGAGGACACAGGATCCAAAGAGAGAGAGAGAGAAATCCTTCTATTGAATAATTCATAGTTTTTTATTGCCTTGCATTTTGCAACAATTACGCGACTTTTTATTATATTTATTAAATCATTATTTGTTGTTTGTACCTTGACTTTGAGTGTAAGCAATGTGAAGTGTCCTCCCTCTCACACCTATTGATTGTTATATAATGCTTGGCTGTTTACATGTTGCAATAACACCGGCTTATAATGATCATCTTCAATAATAAATATTAACGATCACACCATAATACTCAACACTTCATTATTAAATGCCTTACTATTTTAAAAAAATTGTGATATAATATCGTATACGAGGTCTGTTCAAAAAGTATCGCGAATTTTGTGTTTTTTCAAAAAATATTTATTTATTCATGAATATTTATTATATCACCTTCAAAGTAACCCCCCTCGGATATAATACACTTGTGCTAACGTTATTTCCAATCCTCGGAGCACTTAAAATTTTTTTTGTGACCTTATTCAGCTGCTCCGTCGATGCCGTCTGTATCTCCTCAATCGTGGTGTGGCGTCGTCCTTTCATGGGCCTCTTCAGTTTTGGAAACAGAAAATAATCACAGCGGGCCAAGTAAAGGGAATACGGTGGCTGCGGCTCCATTAGTGTGTTGGTTTTGGCCAAATATTCGCGCACAAGCAACGATGTTAACGCGGCGCTGTTTTTGATCGAAATTGAGCAATTTGGTGGCGACCCGACTCATACCCAAATCAATGGCCCAAGCCAATCGATACGTTTAGATTCTCAGCAACTTCTCTAATGGTGATTCGTCGAATGACCAATACTATTTCATTCACTTTATCAATGTTTTCCTCTGTTGTTGACGTGCTCGGGCGTCCGGCACGCTGTTTGTCGTTCACATCTTCTCGGCCCTTTGACAACATTCTGTACCACCGATAAACGTTGCTTTGGTCCAAAGTAGCTTCACCATATGCCACAGTTAACATTCGGAATGCGTGTGCGCACTTTATTTTGTTTTTCACACAAAATTTGATACAGATTCTTTAATCCATTTTTTGGAATAGATAAAAATCGCAGACGAGTCAAAATACATCCAAAGCACAACAGCCGTTAAAAACTAACTAAACATTCAAAATGACCGACCTTGTCAGCATAAGTAAGGGACATGAGTACCATCATAACGCTACAAAAAAATCAAAGATCAAATCAACGTAGCCCGCGGAAATTCAAAATTCTCGATACTTTTTGAACAGACCTCGTATAATTATAATAAAGATCATCTATAATTAGAATAACAGTTTGTCTCTGATTTAACATTTTTCAAGCCTTCGTAAATTATAATACCGAAATAAAATTATCAGGAAAATTCTTATAAAATTCATTAAGCAGTTTTTCCTTAATGAATGTCCATTTTAAATATTAATGTCTGTTAATAGGACCTGAGAGAGCTTACGCTGTTTTTAATTAAGCAAACTGATCTACCATTAAGACTCCATAACATAAAGTTCTGAGATATGTAATTTAGGTTACATAAGAGGCTAGTCCTACACACAACGACTATGACGCTAAATTATGATATAGAATATATTTATAATGAAATATAGCCTAGAGCTTTTTAGTAAAATAGTACAAGAATCTTTCTCGCAGAAAAAAAAAGATATTTTAATTGCTAAGGTGATGGATCCAATTATCGAGGTCAGATACGCAAATATATATTGTCTTACATCTACTCATATTTTATATGGCCATAATAAAATAATTATTGTATTATCAAATACTCTAATAAATTGATTTATCGTATTGAGTGAGAACGTATGGCCCTCATTTATCAAATCGTTGACAGAAATCCATCGCTTGTTATTATTACTCGTCTATTAGAATGTACTGCTTGATACAATCAAATATAATTTATTAACAAAGGTGGTAGGGTTATACAGTCCGACTGGGTCGCAACCACCATGTATATGGCGAAAAAGCTCGTCATAGTGACTCGTTTTTGCGCGTCGCGTTTCGGGATCAGCCTGTGCATATCCAGTACCGGGTGACTTTCGTCATTATGGCCGGCATGACAGTGGCGACCGACGATGGATGATCTGTCTCGCGGTGGTTGCCACTGTTCTTGGATTGTACCATGCTTATCATCAGGCATAGGGCAGTCACTTTGTCGTGCTTCAATAAAAAAAAAAAAACTGCATTTGGAAATGAGATAAGAAGATTAATTTAACAGAAGAAGTTTAAAACGTTTGGAGTTATGTTTTACACGTCCAATAAGTTGCAGTCCAGTGAAGCTGTTAAGACCTTGCTAGGTCAATAACGTAGTCAGATCGATAAAAAAAAACGTCCAATAAATATGATAGGGCAACGATGAGAAGACAGTGATAAAAGTTTTAAGTCATATATGATGAAATCATCTTTAATATTCAATGGATAAAATCAAGTATTTCTAAGCTAACTAAACTTATCATACACGTGTCGATGAAATACGTATGTGTGTAAGAGGCAGTATGATATGTGTGGAAACTAGTAAATGTAGTTTCCACTATCGTTCTAGCAGATTCCGCTAGCAGGGTTCCACTCCAGGCGATCGGACCTACGCTTGAGACGCTGTCAAAGAGGATGGCGTTAAGTGTGCGGGAGCGAAATTTATCGACAGATCACAGCGGTAGAACCTATGATTATGCAGACGTGGACGTTTAAAGAATCAAAGGGCTACAAATCGTTAGCTGGTGCTATTTCATCGGGTTATCGGCAAAGATATTTTGTGGCTGTTGTTTATAGCGCCGGACACCGGGATAGAAGTCGGGGTCGTAACTCGCGGCGAATACTACTCAAGGGCTAGGATGCCTTACTGCTTTATCGAAATAGGTAGTCGTAAGGGACCTTATATACGCCCAGATCTAGAGAAGCTGTCCCTGTTCCTTTTGTTACGACCTTTTATATATTTCTATCCAATTCGTGTTCAATTTGTTGGGATTAATATTTTAGACGGTAGGCGAAAATTTTGCCCCAATATATACCACATCTTTATATCTATTAGTATTATGGTAAAATACTTTTATCTTAAAAAAAGGTACATTAATCTATTTGCTACATAATTAAAAACACAACTATTCAGGTTAGCCTTGCCAATAATCACAGTGATTTTATATTCTTATCGTACGATGTTTTCACAAATTATGTAGACAAATTAGTTTTAGTTAGATAAACACGCGTTGGAAACAATTGAATTGTCCGGACATTCGGGGCTACGGTCAAAATGTTAGCCAGTCACGAAACTTTAGTGAGGCCTTACAGTTGTTATGTGAGATTAACGGAAAGTCGGGTCGCTTCGTTTAATGATATTCATTTTTTTTATACAGATATTGCAATTTCTTTGTCCGTTCTTTGTTTAAAGACTTTCTGGGAGGATTGCTCTATAATTAAGTCAACAAAATACTAGGGGTTAATCAACACTCGGGGGCCCCATCTCCTCGTTGCACGGGTGAGGCTGACGAGGAGAGACTACTGGTCGTGTACCCAGTAGTCTTTCTATAGTAGGGCGAAGGCGTTCATTCGCCAGGCTGCCGCAAGGGCAGTTTTTCAGGTTTGGGGGCAAGCTCGATCCCTGGCTGCCCCTACAATGCGGCGGACGGTACACCGTGGGGTTTTAGTCCGTGGGAGTCGGACATAACCCACTCTCTCCCCCGGGAGGGTGGCGTATCCATAAAGGATTTCCCCACGTTAGTAAAAAAGGGGGTTAATCAACACAACATACATACTATTAAAAACTCATTTTCAAAAAGTTATAGAAATAAAGAAAAATTATTAAAACTACAATAAACATTATAATTTCAGTAGTTCAAAACATACTTTTGTATTAAAAATATAATTCCTTCATTATTATCATAAATTTCACACTTTCCTCACTCGGAATACCGTGTTACACGATAGTTTTTTTTTTTTCGAACTGACTACGCTATTGACCTAGCAAGGTCTTAACAGCTTCACCGAACTACTAAAGCGAGCGCTTAAGGCACTCAGCCGATTTATTTGGGCAACTAGCTCAAGGGTGCACGGCACACCTCGGCTTGGCTGTTATCTGTTACACGATAGTCTCACATATTCAGTTAACTTAACAAGTTTATAATATATAATTATTAGATATGTTTAAGTCACTGTAACAACGTTATAAGAAATTGTAATATCTTTGATACGGTTTATAACCAGTGCAGATACCAGTATTACTGTAAATTATGTACACAATAACTTAGAACATTAAAATATATTATTATTACTTTCAATAGCGGGCCTTTTTTATCGTAGCACGGCAAAATGACTGCACTATGCCTGATGGTAAGCACTACAATCCAAAAACAATAGCAACCACCGAGTGACACACTATCCATCGCTGGTCGCCACTATCATGCCGGACTGCAGAAAGCTGGCCTGGCAGATGTTGCCCCGCGTTGATTATAAAAAAAATCCTTGACAAATTTCCAAAACTATACCAAAACCTTCCTCATGAATCGCTTTATCCACTGGCGAAACCCCCATGGAAATCAGTTTAGTAGTTGTTGAGTTTATCGTGAATAGACAGGCAGACAGATGCGGTAGGGGAATTTTTTTTATACTGTGTAATGATAATTTAATATTTGTATGACTTCGGATTAATTTAAGTTATTATCTCTCTTACACCTGCGTGACGAAACTTCGACTGCTTGTCGCGCTGAAATTAACGTCAGAAGTTGTGGCGATAAAGGTGCAGCTGAAGCCTCTGACACCTGCGTCATTTCAATAATTTAAAATTAGCGTCCGCTAACTCCTTTAGTGTGTGTGAAAGCTGCCGGTCTAACTATAATGTTTAATTTATAGTTATGCAGTTCCTTAGTTCGAAGCGTATCAGGATAAAGTTTTTCCACACCTATATTCGTGTAGTATAATATAATATCTACAAGTCTATACACATAGGTGCGGGATAAATTATATCCAAGTAGGTATTTACACTGTACACATATTTTTCTAAAACAATAACGTAAACTTTTCATTATTTATTACTATTCTTTTTATTTTGATTAATTATTTAATTTATATAATTCTTAGTTATTTACAAAATTGTAATTGGTTAATTGTTTATTTTTTAAATTATTGTTGTAAGTTTATTATTTAGTATGCTAGTGTAAAAAAAAAAAATTAAATACAAAAGATGTGTTCCGTAAAAGTACGAATTTTTTTACAATTCATATGGTTGCTTATAAAAATTGAAAAGACTAACCTATAATTGAACTCTAATCAAAGCTCTGAAGCAATCTGTACATAAATATACGTAGGGAAAACATACTTCAGTACCATTTTCTCGTCTCTTTGTCAACTGACTTTCTTTATTTTTTTATTTAGTGACTGTTATCAAACTTTCTATTATCAATAATTTAGATATATTTTTTTCATACCATTGACAAATCAATGTTTTTATTTATAAGCCTCTATTTATCTTAACGCTCTTTACGTCTACACATATTTGTACTTTACAATATAATTTAGCAAATGAAAAAATAAAGGAGTATAAATTTTGTTACGATCGCATTTCAACCACTGATTATTTTTTTTATATCATAGGTGGCAAACGAACAGGTGGGTCACCTGATTTTAAGTGATCACCACCGTTCATAGACACCAACAACACCAGAGGAGTCGCAAATGCGTTGCCAACCTGTGCTGGTGAGGAAGGGGGAGGTAGAAGGCGAAAGGGGGAGGGAAGGAAGGAAAAAGGAGGAGGTGGGCCTCCAGCGCTCTCAGTGACCGAACGAAACGCAACAATGCAAGCACTGCAACTTCACGTCGTTGTTTCTCTGGGTCGGGTGATAGTACCCCGAGCGCACCGACCCATTCGTGCGGAAACCAGTTATTGCTTCAGCGTGGTACTCTACCACATAAACAACATACATTAGAATGTATATACTACAGAGTAGTTATTACATTAAAATACTTGAAAAATTGTATAACTAACTTATATGCATAGATCAGCTACCATCTTGAGATAGTCAGCCAAGTGGAAAAGTGTAGACAGCTCTTGCTAAGTAATTTCTTCGAAAGCGCTTATACAGTGATAGCAACTGGTGTGTCTGCTCTGCAATTACTTAGAACGTAGGTTTGTTACGTAAGATTTCAAATTGTAATCCGGTGAAGCTGTTCAGACCTTGCTGGGTCAATAGCATAGTCATTTCGAAAAGAAAAAAGAAAGATTTAAAAATTTTGATGTTCTCAATTTAAAAGTTAAATGTGACTATCGACTATCACACGACTGAAGGTTGTCACTTTTTAAACAGTGACGATGTATATATATATGCATACATTCACTTGGTAATAAATACTTATTTATGAAGTAATAAGTAAAATTATAAGTAAATATCATTTACGGGTGAGATACAATAAAAAATGGATGAATATGGAATATAATTGACATAGGTTATGGTAGTCGTAGAGCCACGCAGAAGCTTTTACTAACTTCAACATGAATGGGTCGGCTCGCCCGGGGTAGTAGCACCTTCTCGCAGAAAACCGACGTGACGTAACAGTGCTTGCATTGTTGCATTTCGTTCGATCAGTGAGAGTGCCGGAGGCCCATCTCTCCTCACCTTCCCCTCTCTTTTTCCCTTCCTCCCTCCACTCCTACCCTCGCCCAACACAGGCTGGCAACGCACTTGCGACTCCCCTGGTGTTGCAAGTGTTTACGAACGGTGGCGATCACTTAACATCGGGTGACCCACCTGTTCGTTTGCCTCCTATGATATAAAAAAATCGTTGAGTTTCACATTTTTATACCAACTTATAAAAAAGTAAGCTGAATTCATTCTATATGTTCTATCGTCATGAGTGAAGTATCTAGTAACAGCTCATTAATATAGTAATTTTCGAAATAGCATCAGGTATCGATAGCCTAGTATCTCTGCTTCTAAAATCCACACTGAACAGATACGTGCGTTAGTAAACATGTCTAAACAAACGAGCCACAAAGATCGTATCATAACATCGCACTACAGTTTCAGAGCACGTAGAAAATTACACTGTCTAACATATCACGGTGAAAATTTAAAATGCTTTTAGAAAAAACAAACATCAAATTACTTTACAGTTCTCTAAGAGTATTTTGTAGAAGTTTTAATTGAAGATAAAACTTAAATCTGTTAAAATAATACATTTATTTGACGATGTAGGCTAAGATCAAATTCTCATGTCCTAGTTTTATGAGCAGTTTATTTCTACGCAATTACTTATTACTTCGAGGAATATAATAATAAGTTTAATCTTTAATCTTGTTACATCCTAGTTTTAGAAGCAATTTATTTTTATGAAACTATTCGTTTCTTCAAGTTTATAATTATTTACTATATAATCTTCAACTTTTCACTAGTTCACCCGCAAGGAGATCAGTTACATTAAACTTCTCCCTGACGAGAAAATTGTGGACTCTCAAAAACATGTTAAATCTATATTAATATTATATAGAGGTAATGTTTGTGAGTTTGTAACGTTGTGAGTTTGTGAGGTAGTAGGAGGTAATGTTTGTGAGTTTGTGAGGTAGTAGGAGGTAATGTTTGTGAGTTTGTAACGTTGTGAGTTTGTGAGGTAGTAGGAGGTAATGTTTGTGAGTTTGTAATGTTGTGAGTTTGTGAGGTAGTAGGAGGTAATCTCAGGAACTACTGGTTCGATTTAAAAACTTTTTTCAGTTTTATATAGCTTATTTATCAAGAAAGGTTGTAAGCTATATATCATCACGCTAAGACCAATAGGAGCGGAGTACCGATGAAAACTGTTTCATAATCGGGATATTTTTCCTCTTGAGAGCTTCCGCTGCGTGTTAGCATTAGCCCAAAGTAAAAATTATTATGCGGGCGAAGTCGCGGACAGGGGCTAGTCATTAACAAATAAGACAAAAAACCAACTCGAAAAATGTTACCCGTTTCTCTAGTAATATGAAAGAACGAATTGTACTGAAAAGTAAAAAAAAAAACTTATCATTATCCCTACACCCTTTTTATTTATAGGCAGCATACATAAATAATGTTATGTTATTCCTAGAATGAAGATAAATTTATCGACTCATAACATAATCTATCGAGTCGTTTATAATCTATACTAATATTATAAAGAGGGAAAGTTTGTGACGTTGTAGGGTGTAATCTCAGCAACTACTGGTCCGATTCTTAAAAAAAAGGTCGAAAAATTCCTTCAATGTTATATAGCTCATTTATCGAGAATGGTTAAGGGCTATATATCGTTACGCAATGACCAATAGGAGCGGAGCACCAATGAAGAATGTTTAAAAATCGTTTTTTTTCCTCCTTAAAGCTTCCGTTGCGTATTAAGCATTAGCCCAATGGATCTTTTCAACGCGAACGAAGTCTCGGGCATAGGTTAGTCAAAGATATAGACACAAATATATACTGAAATATTACGGCCTTTCTGTGCAATTGCTTAAAGATATGTAAAATACAAGATTCGTGATAAGAACACAAATTGTTTTAAACATTTTCTATAGATCGTTTATCTAAAAGACATCAGTCATTCCATACTAAATATAAGTACGAGATGGCATCGAAAGAACACCTAAATAAATCGTATTGGGTAATTTTATAAATCGAAATGTACTAAAAAAGGAAGCAATCAACCAAGTAGATCAATTTTTTTTTTATTAATGGCTTAGTCGCCTTCGCGACTATATCGCCTAAGTAACATACAACTCTAACTCTAACAATAACAATGACATTAATTTAACAGTATCTTACATTAATTTTGTACAATTCACTGGCATCTTTCGAAGTGGGGTCAGACAATAAGGAATTGCACATACCGATGTTGAACGAATCAGAAGCATTAAGCCGGGATCTAATATCTTCGCTTCGAACACACTCTTCCAGGATGTGGTGCACATCATCGATGACCCCGCAACTCTGGCAGAGTGGTGATGAAACTTTACGCATCATAAAGGCGAACTTTCTACATGGGATGTGTCCTGAGCGTAATCTCAGTCCTGTGATTGCCTCCCGACGGGTAATTGTAATGTCATCTATCCATGGTGATTAAGGGATGTGGCTGAATCGTTCTGTACCATATTCCTTTTGTTTTAGAACGCTCATCAAAGTATTCCTTCCAATGCGAGTAACAGCTATTTTTAAGTACTGAGCATATCGATCAAATTTTGATAGCTAAATAGTGAAATTTAAAGAACATGTTTGTTAAATGTAATTTGCATACAACCTTTTTGATTTATTCCTTCTCGTCAGATGGTACAGTACACAAGACTATCTCGCAATGCATACAAAAAGCAAACTATTTACCAGTTCTCAATTCGCTGAGTAAATTGTGGTTGGTATTTTAAGCTTAGGGAATAAGGGAAATAAGGGAATTTAACCCAGCTGTACCATCTACGAAAGGCTATACAGAACTAAACTGATCGTGTAATAGTTTTTTATCTATGAAAATTACCTACTATTCCCAAAGCACATCGATCATTAGCTATTCTTTAGATTTCCTTTTGCACGTAGCATTTCTTTTCAAGGATTTTCCTACACGTACGTATGTGGAACATTGTTAAGGTTTGAGTGATGGCGATGACTTTTCACTTTTGAACAATTATCGAATCGTCTTCATTTAAGGATATATTTACGTTCAATATTTCCTTTCCCAAATTATTTATCAGCTGTAATAATTGTATGAATTCCGATCAAGCCATGAAACTCTGAGTACTTCTTTATTCTTTTTAACTTTTTTTTTTATTGTAGCACGGCAAAATGACTGCACTATGTCTGATGGTAAACACAGTGCAATCCAAAAATAATAGCGACCACCGATTGACACACTATCCATCGCCGGTCGCTACTATCTAAATCTAAAAAGCTGGATATGCACAGGCTGATCCCGAAACGCGACGCGCAGAAGCGAGTCACTATGACGGGCTTTTTCGCCATATACATGGTGGTTGTGACCCAGTCAGGCTGTAAAACCCTACCACCCCGCTCTCGCCATTGCCTCGTTCGTTGATCAGCAAGGTGCACCACGTGCAGGTGAGGTTGGCTTGGGTGTCTCAAGTCTTAAGATGTTACTCGACACCCCTTACACCCCCAAACTCACATTTATTGGCTACTCTAACCATGTTATTACAAAAAAGTTAAATACGTATTAAATATTTGCTTTCAAAAAGTTTGATTGCTTATGTATTAAATGCACCGCGCTCAACGACGGCTGCTGCGGCAAGTTCGTGTTATCCATTTTCACATGTCTTTTTTTTAGGAATGAAAACAAATTAAGCTATTTCGAAGCTGTAACAGCTTAATCGATAGCGTGTTTGGACACAGCATCAGTGGATGCAGGTTCGAATCCTAGTAACTAAGTCAGAGTATCCGGTGTGGAAACACGTCGTGATGAAACCATAGCTTGGCGGTAGGGTTTTGTGGCCTCTAAATCTACTAACAATATGCGTACTAATATGCTACGGCATTTATCAATCTTCAAACCTAATTTACTTACTCCAATATATATTAATTAAATAAAAATTAGGGTTTTTGGCGGAATTTTGGTATGTTGTGTAGTGGATTTCATATTTTATTCATAATCTTGTGTTATTCTTTAACATTAGTGGTGTTTTACGTAATACTGTTCGGGTATTGTGCATAAGTCAATTCAATGAAAAATAATACCACCTACCATAAATTCTGAGATGCCACAAAAACTCCTCGGAAAGTTTTAAGAAGTAAGCCACCATTTTGTAGGAACATTCACAATCACATGTCACTAATTGTGTAAAATGTGTTGTAATCTCTATTGAAATAAAACATTGATACTGGCAAATGCTTCTGCGGAGTTAAATAAAGGAAAAGAAGATAATAAAAACTACTGAACATGAATTGAGTCCTTTCTCTTATACGAATTTGAACAACACACTCATAAAATTACTACAATTAATAAAAAAAGGAATATCAAGAAAAATACAAATATCACGTAGAAATATTTATTACAACAGAATTGAAGGTATACATAACCTAAATTGTATATTATTTTAATGATATTTCCAACATTAATACAATTTTGTACAATTATATTGAATATTATGCACGATATAACATGGTAACGACAATAACTTACACAAATGCGATATGATGATCTTACTCCATTAATTTTGAAACATTATTCATAACATTATTTTTACTAAATATATCTCGTTTTACGTTTTTAAATTAGCGAATAAGCAAAAAAAAATAGTATAAAGAAATATACATTATATTTAATTTATACATTTGAATTCACAATTATGTTAATTTATTTACTAATTACAAGCGAATCACATCTTAAGTTTTTTTTAATAATTATAATATTTAAAAAATGAAATATGTACACGATATATAAAATTTATTCTTATTAACAATGACAGCTGTCAATTGCGACAGCCGTCAATAAGAAAGGTGTCTGAGTTTTTGGCGGGATCTTAGTCTGTCATGTAGTGGATTTTATATTTTATTCATAATCTTGTGTTATTGGACTCTATATTTTGTAAATTTGATGGTGTTTTACGTAATATAGTGAGTTTATTGTGCATAAGTGAAGTGAATGGAAAATAATACCATGGAGCATGAAATTTTGAAATGCCACAAAAACTCCCAGGAAGTTCTAACAAGCGATCCACCATCTTGTTAGAATATTGACTCACACGACGCTTAATATTGAAGTGATGCACGACGCTTGTGATATTATTGATTACTCGACAATGGCAGTAATAATCTAAAAGATTGATTGCCAAAAATAAAGTGAAAAAAAGGAAGGTGTCAAAATGACAGCCATTTTAAATTATATTTGAGTTGGAAAACAGTTTTCTTTCTTTGATAATTCTGAGTAGAATTCTAAGTGAAAATGTCTACTGATTTTAAATTTTTTAAACAAATTACATATCCGCGTCAGATCCAGTTTCACTATTATTTCTACAGCACTAAGTGTTTTGAAACTATCACAAAATAATACACAGGATTTTATATTATTATTTTTGTGAATTTTCAACTCACGTACGTGTAAAAGTAACTTAATTAATTATTAAAGTGAAACTTTTTTCTATCATCTCAATTTTTTTCGTCCATCTATTGCATGTCGCATTACAAAGGGCGTACAGTCGTGGAGTAGCAGTAAAATCAAAGGCGCTGGGTAGATTGGCCAAGGCCAATATGACGGCGCTCATAGCCCAATTTAAAATGATTCAATGATTTAAATAAACTAGTGGGCGCCCAGTGGTCGACATTCGACCATAGTTATTTGATATTTTAAAGTTTGAACTTTATTACGGTTCTTTTGTCTGACCTCCCATTGCTGACCTGACCTCCCATTGCACGGGTCAGCAGACTGGGAGGCAGTCGGAGAACCGGGTTGCCTCAGTCGGGTGTGGCGTGGGTTAAACGCCTGCCGCTGGAGGCGTTGCGGAGCTTGCTAACGCAACCCCGTGGCGTCCCAAAGTGCGGCGCACGGTTCATCGTGGAGTTTTTTAGTCGGTAAGAGTCGTCTTCGGACACTGTCCCACCGCTCACGGAAAAGAACGCCGCGACTCGTGCTCACGACGCTTACCCGACCGCAGAGAACCGCGAACGCTTACGTGCTTTGCGTAAGGAAGTTAAGTCTCGTATTACTGAGATCCGGAGTGACAGGTGGGACAGGTTGTTGGAGGATCTCCAGCCGTCGCACCTGGCATTCTGGGACCTCACGCGAAAATTCAAATCAGATACGGTCATTCCAATGCCCCCTCTCGACAGAGGCCCTGGGTTGCCTCCCGCGTTCGATAACACCGATAAAGCCGAATGTCTCGCCGCGAGTTTAGAGAAACAGTGTTCGCCAAACACTGGTAATACTGACCCTTCCACCATAGAGTCTATCGTCACAGCCGTAGAGCATGCACTCGCGTCGCCTCCGGCGGATACCCTAACCCCGATAACGTTCGATGAAGTCTCGGCCGCCATCAAGCGTCTCAAACCTAGGAAGTCCCCAGGTCCCGATGGGATCAGGAACGAGGTTCTGAAGCTCCTTCCTGACCGCATCATAGCTCTATTGGTCTGCATCTTCAATGCGGCCATGTCCCAGGGTCATTTTCCAGCCGTCTGGAAGAGGGCCGTAGTGATAGGGATTCATAAGCCCGGCAAGAAAGCTACGCTTCCCGATAGCTATCGTCCGATCAGTTTGTTAGACACCTTAGGCAAACTTTACGAGCGGCTCCTTCTGAACCGTCTCCAGGTCACGGTTAACGATCAGAGTTTAATTCCACCCGAGCAGTTTGGTTTTCGCGCCAAACACTCTTGTCCGGATCAAGTGCTCCGCCTCACGGAGCACATTCTTTCCAATTTCAATAAAGATCCGCATCCGGAGCCGGATCCGCCCGTGAGAAACACTAATCCGAAACGTACAATAGCCGTATTCTTCGACGTCGCCAAGGCCTTCGATAAGGTCTGGCACGAAGGGCTCATATTCAAGTTAAACCAAGCCGGCATACCCGATAGGTTAGTTCGCATCCTCCGCGATTATCTAGCCGATAGAACCTTCCGGTTTAGAGTAGACGGCGAATTCTCATCGCCCCGTCCGATACGATCAGGAGTGCCGCAAGGCTCAATTCTCGCGCCCACCCTCTTCAACCTGTTCATCAGCGACCTACCTAAGCTCCCGGGAGTCGAGGTAGGTTGTTATGCTGATGATACAGTTATCTACGCCTCTGGCTGGCGGCTGAGCGATCTTAGAGACACCATCGAAGAAGCCGTTAGCACACTCGGTGATTGGTTTCTCCGATGGCGAATAAGTATAAATCCCGACAAGAGCGCCGCGATGCTCTTAGACACGCCCTCGCCGCCGACGTGAGCGGTCTTAGTTTCGGCGCGATTGTGAAATAGAGTATCCTTCCCTCTCTCTCACTCACAAATCGCCCGACGCGGAACCCGGCGGTGAGCGCAGCTGCGCACCCCTGTTGCCATGGCAACGCCGGACAACAGCGCGAGGGAGCAAGGCTACGGCCATCCCACTCCCACCATTACACCAACGACCACCCGCAAACGCTTGGACACCGAACCTGTACAAACGATGACCACACGCACCCCCATGGACTCTGTTACCGCCTCAATGACGACCCCTTGCTTACCAACAGGACCATCGAGCCACTACAGGCCCTCTCCGGCATCTCCGGACGAAGTGCCACCTACACATGACACCCACCTGAATGCAAAGGAAGACTTCCTTTCCCGTTATGAGCGGGACTTGAACGCCCTTGCTCTACTCGTCAACACCGATACCCTCTCAAACGAGATGCTAAGGTGGATGGCGTTACTCCTACGCCTACAAGAAGCGAACACAGAGGGCACCCCGATTAGCCCACTCGACTTGACCGCCCTGCAACAAGCGGCGCGTGGCAAAATAGACCCGCCCGCGATACCTCAGTACATTTACAAGAGGAGCCCGTTGGGACGCGCTGTGAGGAGGAGGCGCGAAGACGACGACATCGACCCGGACGAGAGGCGTGTCAGACCCCGCCACCTCACAGCCCCCCCACAGGCAAAACAAGCCACTTCGAGCGAGTCAGAAAACTCTGGTTCGCCCCCGCAACACCCACTACAGAAACCAATTGTGCGAAAGGACAGGAGCGCTTCGACACCTGAATCCTCGACATCATCCGCACCATCGCCTACACCAACGCCCGCGCCTCTACCTCCCAGAACCCAAGCAAGAGCGCGAGTGACATTACCGCCTACTCAAGACAATTCACCGACTCAAACACCCACGCCTGCACGCGCGACAACGCAACCCAACACCAGGCCCCCCACCACTGCAACAAGACCGACCAATCAGAAGCCGCCGGTCGCGAAACGCGCCCCCCCGACGTCGTACGCGGCAGCGGCGGCCACCCGCGCGATGCCGGCCGCGCAATCGCGGGGAGCGCCTGCGGATCTCCAAACACGCGTGACGCAATCGACGCAATCGACGCAGCGAACCAATGAGAGCGTTGCTGCGGACTTAGGCGTTACCGCAACAGTTTCGAACACGCAAATGAACAGAGAAGCGACAATAATTATTGAAAAATCGGCTCCGAAATATCCCCCGATTGTTGTGGAAGTCTTCAACAATTGTGTACAGCACCTGGCTGAAATTGCCAAGCGATTGGGGAGGACGGCGAACGCCAGGCCCTTTGGAAACGGCGTCAGATTCCTTCCTGATAGCGAGGAAGAATATCGCCTCATTCAACATTATCTCAACGCAATTGAACAAACGGAGGGGGCCAAATGGTACTCCTACTCCCTGCCGGAGGAGCAACTCGTCAAGGTTGCCATAAAAGGCCTCTCTCCGCTGGTCGACCCCGACGAATTAAAAGACGCCCTCAGGGACAAGGGATTAAACCCGATACTCGCCAAATGTATACCTGCGAGAGGAGGACGCCCGGGGGGCGTATTTTACGCCGCCTTCAAGCGTGAAGACAACACCCCCGCAATTTATGACATCAACGAGTTGATGCATTTTACTGGAGTGAGGATAGAGGCATGGCGCGGGAGGACTGGCCCCGCCCAATGCCATAGATGCCAGCAGTTTCGGCACAGTTCGTACAACTGCCACAAAGACGCCAGATGTGTGAGGTGCGGGGGCCCTCACATAGCGCGGGACTGCGACCGGCCCAGGGACCTGCCGCCGGTGTGCGCGAACTGCAACGGACCTCACCCAGCTAACTTCACCTCATGCCCGGTCTTCCGAAGAGAGGCCCGAAATAAGCAAGCCTCCACAATAGCACTACATAAACGACAGCAACGCCCGGCCGATGTAGTAAGTCGGCACGATAGAAACGTGGTGGCGTATAGCGAGGTGCAGGAAGCAACTCAGACATCGCTTATGGCCCCGGCGAATGACGCCAGACAAACGCGCTTCCAGAAAGTAACGGGAGGCGCAAAACAACGCCCACGCAAACCCAAGAAGAAGGCAAACAAGGAATTTACCGAGTCTGACGAAGAATTTGCCTCAAAAACATATTATCTGTCACACCTACACAGATTTGCCAACAATAGAGGAATTGAGAAAGAGAAGCGCAATTCACTATTAGATGATTTCTACAATTTAAAACCGTTCCATGGATAATACACCATTAAGGATTGCATACTGGAACGCCCAATCCGTTAAAAGGAAAAAGGGGCTCATACAACACTCCCTTCGGGATCATAATATAGACATCTTACTTGTATCAGAGACGAAGCTCACTCCGGGAACCTCATTCAAGATCTCTAATTATCTTGTCTACCGGAAAGATGAAATCTCACCACAAGGGTCGGCATATAGAGGCCTGGCGGTCATCATTAAGAAGGCGATAATTCATCAGATCATTCCCCACGTAGTACACCAGTCGATCTACGCACTTGGGGTACTGATAAACGTGTCAGGCCACACGCTGAGAATCTTCGCGATTTACCGCCCCCCGGACCACCCAACTTCCGCACTTTGTAATGACATCGACGATTTATTGAGTTCACCCACCCCCACTATTTTGGCGGGTGACTTCAATTTAAAGAATACCTATTGGAATTCAACGAGGACATCACACATGGGAAGGCTACTACAACAACACGCCGAACACAAGGGCTACGATATCTTGGGACCGGACGAGCCGACTTATTACGGCCCGGCCACCCAAGACGTCATAGACTTCGCCATCTCAGCCGGACTTAATACGTTCCCCCGGCAATCGGTATCGCTCGATCTACCATCTGATCACCGGCCAGTCCTCATGGAATACGATTTGTCTCCAGCAAGAGCATATTTCGCGCGCTCGAGACAAAGGACGGACTGGGACTCATTTGCCACAATTGTCAATGCAACAGTGCCCACGAAAAAGATGGTGAACGAGCGCGACGTTGAATGGCTGACGCAGAAACTAACTGAGTGTATACAGTCAGCAGCGGATCGCTCAACCCAGACCATCACGATCAAAAGAGAGTTACCGCCTATACCGGCAAAAATTAGACGAAGAATTGAGGAGAAAAGAAGCCTCAGAAAGCTCTGGCAGAGGACCAGATGCCCTACCACTAAGACCCTACTAAACAAGGCCATCGCAGACGTCAAAATGATGTTAGACGCCCACGCAAATCAGTCCTGGCAGTTGCACCTGGACACCGTAGGAGAGAGTGTGCCTTCCCTTCATAGGCTTTGCCGAAGCCTATCGAGACGGACTGAGCCAGCTCGCCCCCTGCTGGATCAAGGCCAGCTCCACTTCTCTGCTCAGGACAGGGCAGAGATCTTTGCGAATGCCCTGGAAGCTCAGTTTAGCCCGAATCCGATAATCAATACACAACATAACGAAGCGATTACCCGATTCGTACAAAGCTACCCGCCGCCGGTAAGCGGCCTTACACCCACGCGCGGGGAGCCTAACTTTTATATTACACCAAGATTGGTACAAAGGGCATTGCGGGGACTCAATCCGCGAAAAGCCCCGGGTGCCGACAACATAACGAACGCTATGTTACGACATCTACCTGTGAAGGCGATCGCGACGCTCACGCGCCTCTACAATGGTGTTCTGCGTACAGGCCACTTCCCAGAGAGCTGGAAACGCGGAATCATCATTATGATCCCGAAAGCGGGTAAAAACACACAGGACCCCAACAACTATCGCCCTATCTCGCTATTAAACACCCTATCAAAAGTTTTCGAGAAACTCGTTCTGGCGGCGCTGAAACCGGCTATACAGCTGCGGCCGGAACAATTTGGATTTCGAGCGGGCCACTCGACGACTTTGCAACTCGCCCGGGTGATGGACATGGCCCTGAAACACCACACAAAAAAGGAGTACGTAGCGGCCGTATTCCTGGACGTCCAGAGCGCCTTCGACCGAGTGTGGCACGAGGGGCTCTTGTACAAACTAGCTACCACTACCACAATCCAAGATCGCCTTTACAATACTCTAAAATCGTTTCTCTCTAACCGAAAAGCGATTATTAGAGTAGAAGGACTCACTTCACGCGAGATTAAACTGACTGCGGGGGTGCCACAGGGCAGCTGTTTGTCTCCTCTACTATACGCCGTTTACACTGACGACATCCCAGTAAAAGGAAAGGCGGAGCTGGCCCTGTTTGCAGATGATACCGCCTTCATGGTAACATCCATGAATCGCAAAAGGGCGGCCTCCCTACTCCAAATTACACTAGACGCAATTCCAGAGTGGCTCCAGAACTGGCGGCTCACGGTCAACGTGAGCAAAACTCAAGCCCTCATTACCAGAACAGCCAGGGAACAACCCCCGCCGCTAACTCTCCAAGGGGAAGTTATTCCATGGCAGGAGAAGATTAAATACCTCGGCATAACCATCGACAGAAACTTCACCATGAAATATCAGGCAGCAGCAGCGCTATCTAGTGCAAGAACCGCGCGGAAGGCGTTACGCTCGATCCTGGGGTCTAGACTGCCCCTCCGAACCCGGATAGGCATCTATAAAACGTACATAAGATCTAGACTGACGTACGCCGCCCCCGCGTGGTATGGATGCCTTGCACCAACACAAAAAGATCACCTGGAAAAATTCCAAAATACCACACTAAGAATGCTTGTGTCAGCTCCGCGATACGTGAGCAACCGAACTATCGCGCGAGACTTGCAAGTTGAGAGCCTCGAAAATTTTATAAGACGCCTCGCGACTAAGATGTACTACAAGGCGGATGCGTCGGACCACCCCCACCTGAGGGGCATCGCTCCGCTCCATGCGAGGCCGCCTGAACATGTACCCCACCGTGAACGCCCTATTATATCGAGCAGGAGATCGAGAAAAATCACGTGTAGACCACAGCTCAGGGATCTCGTTATGCGAGACTGAGCAATACAGGCCAAAGAGGCGAACTCCTACAAGAAGGAGTTCTGCCCCGAGAATCAGACCCGACCGTTGAAGCGGCCGGCGTACACACTACCGCAAGAGGGGCTACCCTGAAGCGGTTTCCCCGCACCCCACCCCCCCTCGCGGGGGCGGCGTGGGTGCGAGAAGAGCCCGACGACCCGACGACGACGCGATGCTCTTCGATCCTAGACATCGCGAGAACAAGTTAGAGCCCATAAGGCTATACGATTCCGAGATACCTTGGACCACCGAGGTCAAGTATCTCGGCGTCACCCTGGATAGTCATTTAACGTTTGAGCCACACATCAAAAGAGTGCGAAACAAAGCCGCTATGGTCTTGGGTCGCCTCCATTATTTACTTTGTCAGAAGAGCAAACTGTCCCTCAGACATAAGCTCACAATATATAAAGTTTGTATTCGTCCCGTTATGACGTATAGTTGTCCCGTTTTCGCCCACGCGAAGGATCTCGATAGACTTCAGGTTTTGCAGACCCGGGCTCTGCGTAAAATCACCGGTGCCCCTTGGTACGTCCGGAGGGCGGATCTCCACAGGGACCTGGAGATCCCGTCCATCTGGACGTATATAAAATCACTTACTACTAGCTATTTCGAGCGAGCCGCGAATCATCCCAGTCCGTTAGTGGTATCCGCCGCGAATTACGAACCCGTGCCCAACGCTGGGCGTTATAAAAGACGTCCGCGACACATTTTTACCGACCCTCCCGACGATATCACGTCAGCGAACGATCAGTACCAGCCTGTCCCACGTATTATAGCGTGCTCACGCCCACGCCCGCGTAACCACAGATCGCGCCGCCGCGGTTTGGGGGTTAACTTCGCTCCCGCACACTCGATTAGGCCTCCCACGGCAGCGGCTCAAGCCTAGGTTCGATCCCTCGGTAGGGAGCCCTTGAGTGCGTTGCTTGCGCGATACGGTGACACACCCATACATCACTGCTACAACACTACACTATCACCTCCACACACGTGCACGCCTACACGCTACACATCTTTGTGGAAGGGTTATTTTGTGAAAGATTTTTTCCCTTATCGAACTGAAAAAACTCTCCTAATTTTCCGATAAAAATATATGGTGGGGCTGTCGGGGCGGATATGCTGGTACTCATATGCGTCTCGACAGCTCAAACATATATGAATAGTTAGCTAGGTTAGCTAAGATAGGTCGCGATTTTTGCATGCAACGGGTAACGGCCAAGCCGAGGTGTGCCGTGCACCCTTGAGCTAGTTACCATTATAAAATCGGCTGAGTGCCTTAAGCGCTCGCCTTAGTAGTCCGGTGAAGCTGTTAAGACCTTGCTAGGTCAATAGCGTAGTCAGTTCGAGAAAAAAAAAAAAAAAAAAAAAATGTCCCACCGCGTTTACGTGGTGGGCGGTCGACACTACTCAGCGCCCCCCCGGGCCGTTGGGTGTCCAATGCAGGATTCTTCTCCACGTAAAAAAAAGGGTTCTTTTGTCAAAGAGTATACATCTATAATCAAAGGTTTTCATCATGGCTACTCAGTTATTTGCCATGATCTTTAATTATATAAACATTTTAAAAAATCTATGTGTAAATGAAAATTGAAATTAATTATAAATTTGAAACAAAAATTACGTGGTAAAGCTCTCAAATTTTAATTTAGTTTTATAATATCATTGTTTTTTATTTACTTGCGTGTATTTGTGTAAAATTCAAGCAGTAGTGTGAGTAGTACATATTTTAATAAATTTAATGTACTTCTAATGCATTTTATACAAAATAAACAGCTTTCTGCACTTCTCCGCCATATAAACTTTAACTATGCCAAATTTCAAGTTCACCCATTCACGAAAAATAGGTTAAAAATGGGTACAATTTTTTTGCTTCACGTATTAATATATATAGATATTGTGCTCAGTTTTTAACATGTATCTGTCACCTGAATTATTGTATTTATTGCCTATTCACTGCTCTAATACGCATATTGACATTAAAACTTATAGTTGGATTTCTTGTCTACAGTTGATTTCCCATTATCATTCCCATTTTCCAAATATTAAGTTAAGATTTTAATAACATGAATCGATTATTTTCCTAAACCTTTCTATTACAATGACAACGATCCCGAAAAAAAATTCACTTGAGGCGTTGTTTTATAAAACCACACAATGTTTTTTATTCTTGTGCTTACTTAATGAACTGTAAGGATTATACGGGAGATAGCCGAAATGTCGTAACTTGACTTTTGAGCTAAATTAGTTTTCACCATATTCTTGTATAAACAAATACCGCTTCGAATGTTCTAAGTCTCTCTTTCCAACGATTCAATTTGTCATCGATACGACTTTGATTTTCTGCCTAGTTTTAGCACTACCAAAAAAAAAACGAAGTTTTGACATCGTTTTTTGGCTCTGATATAAAGTTGGGTTTTTCAAGTTACGACAATTCTGCTTTTTTCTGTCGATATGTTGGAACTTCAACTGTAATGTTGTCAGTAACGTAACGCCTAAATACACGCATTTTTAGAAGCAACTTAGTGTATCGACCTAATCGTTCTTATCATTTAATCATATTAAAAATATACAATTTTTAACATAATGAATATTTACGTAATCTAGATTATATTCCGCTAGTAACAAATCTTGTAAATAAAAAAAGGTTAACAAATAATCGATACTGTTTGAATAAATGATACCTGAGCCTTAGAAAAATAATGGGACCGTCTTAACGGTGAAAATTCGACCTTTTACTCGTAATCCTGTGGCAAAAGTTTTAGATCCTCATTTATTATTAGATACTTCGAAGTTGAACATAGCAATAAGCAACTTCTCTGTATCCATTATCTTGTATTTCGGGCCGACGGTACGACGTTGTTATTTGCTCAGCACATTTAAACTTTACTGTTCGAATGAATATAGTATAAATTACGTTGTTCGTAGTATTTTTATTCTTCTTTAAGTTTTTATTCAAAATTCAAAGCATTAATTGTTACGATACGCCGCAGTTTCTTATAAATTAATTTAATTTGATGTACTGATGCGAATGACTTGTGTTGATATGAATGCGCCAATATATAAAAAGTATGTTATGGTAAACATAAAAACAACTGAGGAACTCTTTAATATGGTGCCCTCTTCACCTTTTCAAACTCGCACCTCCCACCGCAGGTAGGCTGCTCATCCACACACCTTAAAAACTAGCAAAATGGCGACTACCGAGAGTTCTCTTGAACCTACCTTATGCGTACGCTAGCGTTGTGGAATGGTAACCAGCACGGTTTTTCCTCAGGGCTATGATATGGGGCTCTTCAAGAAGAGACTGAAACGCGCTCTTCAAGGTCGGCAACACAACAGTGATAACCTTGGTATTGCAGTTGTTCATAGGCGACGGTAACCATTTACCATCAGGTGGGCCGTCAGCCTGTTTGCTGCCTTTAGAATAAAAAAAAGCTTTATTTTAGAATCTACTACCATTGGACACATTTTAAATAAAGAAGAACAGACAATTACTGGCGTATTATGATTCATTGTAAGTGTAATTCGATGAAGCGATAATTTTCGCAAAAATGTTGGGAATGATTAACAAGAAAGCCGAGTCCAGTATCGTTGCTTGGAGAAATCTACATACATTAGTAGCTTAATAGTGAACAAAAACGATTTATGGCATGTATATATAAATAGCCAATGAGGAAACGGTTAAGAATATCTCTCTTATCAGTACCTCAACCCAATTTTTTAAAATTCTTTTTATTTTTCACTATCAATAAAAAGTTGAAAAGTTTTTTTTATGGTTGAAGTTCCACTAGCACCCCATAATATTAAATAAGTGCAATATATTTAATTGTCGTACCGTGACACAAATCTTGTTTTATTCAACATATTTGGCGCGTAAAGATTCAAGAATATTTTGTATTTGTAGAAGAAAGAGAAACAATATTTTTAAAATATAATCATTTAAATATATTGCAATTGAGCATACTTATTACTCGCCACTTTGTGTATTAAGACATGTCATGACAGTTCACATTCATTATCTAATTTTATTAGGTTAAGCGCTCTTATAATATTGTTACAATAACATTCTTGCGTAAATGAATTGGTTTTTAATATTTTATGTCCGTAACAAGCTGTTTTATTTTGCCTTGACTCGCTTCTTTTTGATTGCCTTTTAACACTTAATTAATGACATAATTGGTCTTTTTTAAGCCTTATCCATGAAGCCTATCAAAATAATAATATTTCTTTGAACTCTGATTTTGTACATGCCATTCAATTAACCCCAGCGACGTTACCTCAAAAGTTTCTTTACCTTAAAAGTAAAAAGCAAACTTGGAAACTCCACGAAAGTGTCCTAGATAATTTTAAGCGGTCGGGCTTACGGAGCTCTCATTCGAAACATCTCCCAAATCACGTATTCACTTAATCCCACGGGGATTTTCCCCAACAAACAATTTGCTTTTAAATTCCATGGGAACATGTCGACCGTAGAATAAATAAATGTAACAATGTATACAAATAGTTTTGATAAATTTAATTCTTAATTAAATAATACATCTATGATCCTAATCTAATTAGCTCTGCTTAATATAAATAAATAGACAACAGCAAAAACAATGTTTAAAAGTATCGTAAATAATGCATTATAATAGACTGACTAGATCATTTTACGTCTACTTCTTGAAATTGAATTAAATCTTTACACGAATTTAAACTAATTAACATCTAATATCACAAACCTGTTTGTTTAAAAAACTCTTAAATATTTAAAACAACTCTGTGGCTAAAATTATGATCAACAGTAAACTAGGAGCAATTTTGTCTGAAACAGAAAACGCCTTTAGCCTTATCTCATTCTGTATAGGATGCCCGTAAGATTCCTCGACAGATTGGATCAGTTCTTTAGGGCACGGTAAATCTTCCAACGGGGTATCGATTAGCTTTATAGCCTTACTTGTTTTCGATTTGTTTTTTTCACCGTAATCGTAACTTTTATCATAGTATTCGTAATTATCTTCGTTTTCACTGTCGTTTTCGACGCCATCTTTGTCGTTCAAACGCCTGTCTGTTGTCGGTTCGGCGATACATGATATTTTTTCAAGCGCCTGCTTGAGGGTGTTGTCTCGTGTTTCGTTACGGAGTAGATATATCCACGAGAGGCGGCAATTACAGTTGAGTGGGTTACCTGAAATGAGAGCGCGAATTAGCTAATGTAGGGTTGGTAACATAATCTCTTTAACACGGGAAGGGTATACGCTTTTTGCAAAGGTAACAATGTTCATGAAACCAACACTTAAAGTTTATCTAGGCGTTGGAATTACAACGAGTGGCAATTTGTAACGTGATATCGCAATTTCTCAGACGAATATAACTGAAAATTTATGAAACTTTGTTTTTAAAGAAATATTATTTTCACAAATAATGGAATTTTAGCTTTAGAGAGTCTAGTAGTAACCTAATATGACTTGATTTATATACAATTTTATTAAATCTTGAATAATAATAGTTAATCTATGTTGTTAATATTACTGTTTGTAAATTTATATTCGTTTCTAAGAACCTTTTAGTTTAAATAAACTAATATTGTACAGCTCAAGAGATTTTTTAAGCTTATATATAATACTTTTTCTTTATTTACTGAAGAAGGTTATAAGCTGTATACGATGACGCTACGATTCTTAGTAATGGAGCAATTACCATATATAATGTGAGCCAGAATGTACGATAAACGAGAATGGCATTGCATGTAGGCCGTGTGAAACTATATATACTAATATTATAAAGAGGTACTGACTTGATTTTGAAGATTCTTTCCCTATTAGAAAGGTGAGTCCCTGAGTGCTATAGACTACATTTTTGTAAATATATTTTTTCAATTATTAATCACAATAAATGTTATTAAAATCGCCAAAAAATATATAAAATGGCTTGTGCTGCTTGAACGGTTTGAAACAAAGGACTAAAATTTACAGCAAAAATATTCACAGCTTTTAGCTTTAAAAAAGTCCTAGATACCATAAATCTCAGTTCAATATTTCAACAAAAACAGTCTCACAAATACACGTCTCACGTATACTTTACAAATTCTGATAAAAACTAATAGGTAAATCAAAATGGAAATTTTATGTAGATAAAATTTACTCTTTACAGCATGTTAATTGATGGAGTTAGTGAAAAGATAACGTGAAATAAAAACTATAAGCTGGTAAAATTATTGCGTTGTCGTTGCCGCTGGTCATACATATAATTGGTCCTGTATGTGTGTAAATGTGTATATTGTGTGTATTAAAATATTGCTTTCATTTATCTACGTAACAACATTGGTAAATCTAAATAAACTTTGAAGTGCATGTATTTATTTATCACATTCCACTTCCAACGTGTGGTCATAAGCGTAAAGCAACTTTTTTATAATAACATCAAAGAAAGGAAACCTGTGTGCGTTCGAGTGAACGAACGTTGTTGAATTGAAACACTGAGCACGTTCATAACTCTATCTCTAAAGTTAGCGAATTTTATTTGCATTCGGAAGTCGTTACCGGAGTAGCCAGCGCGGCGACCTGCTTTGAACAGATATCGCTTCGGTTAGTTCTGCTGGGAACAGTGAAAAATATCGCTTATCCAAACTTGGCACGTATTAGGAGCTTATTCCGGTAAGGCGTTCATTACTATCGAATCTAAACTTTGTTGAAGTTATTGTAAAATAGCTTTGACTCCGAGCTTTGTTTGCGTTAATGATCTATCCATCGAGTACTTTTTTTCCTTTTCTGTGCCCCTGAAATTGTGTATTCAATATTGGTTGAGTAGGTAAGGCGTGGTAACATCCCAAATAAGTGAACCAAAATAAGAAAATTCATATTTATAATATTAGCTAGACTTCACACTTTAGTAGGCTGTAGAACCACGTTAAAGCTGTTACTAGCTTCAGCGTGAATGGGTCGGTTCGCGTCCGGGGTAGTATAACCCGATCCACAGAAAACCAACGTGAAGTAACAGTGCTTGCATTGTTGCGTTTCTTTTCGGTCAGTGAGAGCGCCGGAGTCCCACCTCTCCTCACCTTCCTCCCCTTCTCCTCCTTCCCTCCCCAAACGCAGGCTGGCAACGCACTTGCGACTCCTTTGGTTTTGAAAGTGTCTATGAACGGTGGTTAACACTTACTATCAGGTGACCCATCTGTTTGTTTGACGCCTATGATATAAAGAAAGGTGTAAATAAAAAAATAAACCTAAATGTAATGACTGGTGCCAAAAGCTACAATGGGCGACCCGGAGTTAATAACTTTCGATAGTAAAACGGGCAAACCCTTTTATTTTGTTGCTGACGTTTCCACGTTCCCTTTCAAATGAAAGTGATATCGCTCGTCGGTCATTGTCACTGTGATTTAACTTAGACACAGAGAATTGTGTATAATTTTTGTATTTTTCTATGTAACTAGGTCAAATATGAAGCACCTATTTTTTATTGATTTAGAACGAAAATCGAATACAGTGCGTCATCCAGAATTATTGTAACTATCTAAACAGTCACCTGGTATAAAAATTTTTTGTTGCTTGTCTTTCTATAGTATAACATTAATGTATACAATGGTTAAAAATTGTATGGTTATAATACAATGAAATAATAAATTGAATAATAATAGAAAGAAAAATAATAAATCCGACGAAATGTGGGTCACACTCGTGCTAAGTGATCCGAAGTGGAGACAATTGATACACTTTTTTTATAAATACACTAGTTGTATCCGCGATTCCGCACGCTTTTTTAAAAATTGTATTAAAGAATTATAAACTTGTGAGACTATGTACAATTATAGAAATGCTCTTTAAAAACAATTCTAAGTACGACACGCACACGACTTACAGTAGCATGTAATGTATACAATAGATTTATAAATACTAACAGAGTGCCTAGAGAGGTTTACCATCAGCAACATATTTGGAATTTTAACCCACCGTATAACTATCATAGTGCTCACTTACACTGTGTAACGAACTAATGAAACAATAACCTAAAATATTATCATAAAGATTTACATTTACATTACTTTGTTATTATAATTAACATTTTGTGTCTATACAAAAAATAAACGCTTGTCTGTTCTGCAAGAAATTGTATTATGGACCTCTTTACGTAATACGTTTATGGTCTAAAATCTTATTAGAAAGACCTCTGCGCTCTTCAAAGTTACTAATAATTATAATGTCGAATTGTAAACAATTAGTTGATAATTATTCCTCTAATTTAAAAAAAGAATTAAGCCAAATATTGAAATCTTGCTAAATTTAATACAGACAAAATCGTGGGTAATAGCTAGTCTAAAATATAATAACCTCAATTACTTTTTATAAGGTTCGTCGTTTACCAGTGAAAGACCCCTGAAAATCAGTCTAACCTTTTGGAGAAAGTTCTGTTGGCAAGGCCACAGTTTACAGCTAGTATAAACTAAAATTGCCTAAATTACTTTTTATAAGGTCAGCTATCTGACAATGAAAGTTCCGCAAAGATCAGTCTAACCGTTTTGGAGTTAGTACTGCGAACAAAGCCACGGTTAACAGCTAGTATAAATTAAAATATACTAAATTACTTTCTATGGTATCCGTTATCTGTTGGTGAAAGTTCTGTGAAAATCGGTCCAACCGTTTTGGGGATAGTATTGCAGACGAAGCCGCGGTTAACACTTAGTCTAATTTAGCGTAACCGATGTCACCCGCAGTAATTTCAGTTATCTGTTAGTGAAGTTCCCGTCAAAATCGGTCCAGCCGTTTCGGAGATTACCCGAAACAAATAGACAGACAGACCGACAAACATTTTAAAAATTGCATTTTCGTTATCAGTAGCGTGTATACGTTTATACCCAATCAGTGAAAGAATTTCTCAAATCAGACTAGTAGTTCTCGAGATTGCTCCCTACAACGTCACCAACCCACAAATTTTACCTCTTTGTAATATTTGTATAGATTATCGAATATTTATAAAGTGCGAAACATCGATGAATAATTATAATAGGTCTTTACCTATGAAATTGCCGTTCTGCAGTACTGGCCATTTCAAATCAAAATAATTTTTGTTTGGTTAAGAATTCTAATTTCAAATTAATTTTATTTTAAAAACATGGAGTTCTTTTTCCAAAAGTAGTCATTTGTTTATTGATTAGTGTAAAATTTTCATCGCATTTCAATCTTTTTTGTTATCATGGATACGTTAAAAATTCGACTAATTATGGATATGAGTACCGTCGTGGCAGCAACGCGGCACAAGCGGCACGCAACATCAACGACGTTTACGGAGTTAACATTACAAACCAACGCACCACCTGTTATGGATTTGCTCGCTTCCGTTCTAGGAATTTCGACCTGAAAAATGAACCTCGCGGTCGTCTGAAGACTTTGGTCCATAATGACGAACTAAAGGCGATTCTGAAAGCTGATGATACACAATCTACGGCTGAATTAGCAGCAGCTTTCGATGTTAGCGTCAAAATAATATTGGTCCATTTGCGTCAAGTTGGCAAGGTAAAAAAGCTTGACAAATGGGTGCTCCAGGAACTCAATGATCCCCAGTGCGAAGAACGCGTCGAGACGTGCCTTGCACTGTTCAACAGACACACAAATAAAGGAATTTTCGCATTGTTACCTGCGATGAAAAATAGATCCTGTTTGATAACCGCAAGCGCTCAACAAGCTAGTTGGATCCAGGTTCAGCACCTAAACAATGCCCTAAACCAAAACTTACCACTAGAAAAGTGATGGTTACTGTTTGGTGGTCTAGCACCGGTGTGATTCATCACAGCTTCTTACTAAACGGGGTGAGCATTACTGCAGATGTGTACTGTGAAGAACTGAACATAATGATGGAGAAGCTGGCACATGTCCAACCAGCATTGGTCAATCGCTCATCTCCGCTACTCCTGCACGACAACGCGCAACCGCATACTGCACAGCTGACGGTCTCCAAGTTGCAAGAACTGGGGTTGGAAGTTCTCCGTCATCCGCCCTACTCACCGGACCTTGCGCCTACAGACTACTACTTTTTCCAAAATTTGGATAACTCCTTGGCGGGAAAAAAATTAAATACCCGAGAGGCAGTACAAAATGCCTTTGAAGAATTTGTTGCCTCCCGTCCAGCTGATTTCTTTAAGAAGGGCATCAATAAACTGCTACTGCGTTGGCAAAGATGCATTGATTGCATTACATCGATTAATACAAATAAAAAATACATGAAAAAAAATTCGTTTAATTTTTTTCATACAAAACGGCAATTTCAATTTCTACCTAATATCAACTGTATTTATTAATATGTGAATTTGTAATTTCAAGTATAATATTCAAGTAATCATTTAAATTATAAATCGATTATTTATGTATACCTATTCCGAATTCATTTGGTTAGCGTTAGGGTAACCAGGCAAATAGGTATTGTCGAATATACCACCTTATTTGCGGAAAACAAGAATAAGACCGTTTATCTATACTTGGCACGTAACGAGACTTTATTTTGGTAAGTCCTTCCCTAGTGGAAATTCACTATAAGTGTTTTCGTGGTAAACGAAAACATTTGAAAGATATTACTGTTACTCAGTGTTTTATTAAATTAAATATTAGTTTAGGCTACTTCAGTTTACATTGTATATTTAACTTTGATAAAGTAAGGTAGTTCATAAAGATTCATTGCTAGGCTTTTACATGTTTAGTAATTTTTTTTTTGGCAACCAATCCTTCAGATTATTACTGCCATTATCGTGTTATTAATAATATTACAAGCATCGTGTGATTATTTCAATATTCTAAAAAGATGGTGGATCCCTTGTTAGAACCTTTCAGGGAGTTTTTGTGGCATCTCAAAATTTCATGCTCCTTGGTATTATTTTCCATTCACTTATGCACGATAAACAAATAACACAAGGTTATGAATAAAATATAAAATCCACTATAAGAGGAACTAAAATCCCGGCAAAAACTCCTGTTTTGTAATTGTCCACATAATAATAGGGTCGACATTGTTTTTTTTTTCTTTATTTGAATGTAGTTTTGACACTGTATGTCAGATTTATAGATTTTACAGTTTATGGCCTAGTACCTAGGCGACCGAGCCTAGCTTGGTTCTTTAAACGACATTTTTAGATTAAAATTAACTGTTAGGTTTGCCTTATAAATTTTTTTTTTTTATAAAAAAAATATATTTATAAAATATATCTCTTTTGTTGTCACTCAGATTCGAACTGTGGTTACACGGATTGTCGAAGCAACTGATTTCCATCTGAGCTATTTTTGTTTTGACAGCGCCGCGCCGGCGAAATTTACCTTTATATTCTAACTATATTTTTTCATTGCCTGAAAACTCAGATAAAAAAGTTTTCTATGAACGAAATCTAGCTAGATCGATTTATCGTCCCCGAAACCTACTACATACTAAGTTTCACAGAAATAGATGACGCCGTTTCCGAGATTCTGAATATATACAAATATAAAAATATACAAGAATTGCTCGTTTAAAGGTATAAGGTTTATACAAGCACACATGTATAGACGTGTATCTAATAAACGCATCCATTAGTTTAGCTTGATGCGTGTTTGTTGCAATTCAAAGCAACAGTCCAAGCCGTAGGGGTTACTTGTCAATCGATTGAGTGCCTTAAGCGTTCACTTTAGTAGTCCAGTCAAGTTGGAAAGCCCCGTCAGGCAAAGAGCGGATAGTCAGGTTGATAAAGAAAGTCGAGGTAGTCACAAGGATTGCCGAGAAATGGGGTAACTGAAAACAATGCAATAACTGTGCTCTTTATGAACTATTCAATCAATTATTGTTTGGATAATTTAAATTTCATTGATGTTATTACAAAAATGTTAAATGCGTATTAAATAATTGAACAGTTTCGTACTAAATGAACCGTCCTCACCCGAGGCAAATTCGCGTTATCCTTATTTCGCAAGTCTAACATTTTTTTTTTTTTTACGTGGGGAAATCCCTTATGGGTACCCACCCTCCCGGGGGGAGAGAGTGGGTTATGTCCATCTCGCACGGACTAAAACCCCACAGTGTACGTCCTCCGCTATGGTTGGGGCGGCACCAGATCTCTATAGACTTCATCGTGCCGCCCCAGCGGTGTGGCCCAGCAGCAAAGTGCCGCCACCGAGCCTCGTCTTGTCCGTTTATTTGTAAACAGTGGCCAGCACTTGCGCCTCCAGCTCCCAGGGAAGGGAGCCAGCCAGCACCATGGCCGCCGCTGAGGACTCCGTTCGGTACCCTCTTATCACCCTCAACGCCACGGTGCGCTGCGCATTTCGCAACGCAAGGCTATTGGTGGCGCTGAGGGCGTCTACCCACAACGGTGCTCCGTAGGAGGCCATGGACTGGATGACCCCCATGTAGAGGCGGCGGCAGGCGGCACCCGGCCCCCCCGTGTTGGGGAGGTGTCATCCGAGGGCCCCTGCCGCCCCGACTATCCGCGGTCCGAGCCCCTTAAAGTGGGGCTCGAACCGCCAGCGTCCGTCCAGGGTGAGGCCCAGGTATTTTATATGGGTCCCCACGCTGACACGGACGCCCTCGACACAGATGTGGGCCCCCAGAGATGGTCCCCGCCGAGGCCCGTGAAACACAAGGGCTTCGGTCTTATTGAGGGCCACCTCGAGGTCCAACCTTCTAATGCGCCCGACCACGAGAGTGATGGCCTCCGTGGTCAGGCGCAACAGATCATTAATTTCCCCCCCCCGGGCTACGACTAGGGTATCGTCCGCGTAACATATGAGGCGCGCTCCAGAAGGGAGCGCGCCGCGGAGCACCCAGTCATAGCCCATGTTCCACAGGAGCAGCCCTAACGCCGACCCCTGTGGAACCCTTCATGCCGTATTGCGCCGGACTATCCGACCTCTGGCGTCGACGAAGGCGACCTTTCTCCCGTCGAGGTACGCCTCCAACAGCCGCTGCAGATACGGGGGCGCTCCGAAAAAGCGGAGCGCCTCCCGTATAACGCTATGCGGCAGACTGTTGAAGGCGTTGGCGATGTCTAAAGATACCGCCAATAACCTATCGCCCTGAGAGGTCGCCTCCGTGGAGACCTTTTTCAGGAGGGTCAGGGCGTCCAACGTGGAACGCCCCGACCGGAAGCCGAACTGCGCATCTGACAAGTTTGGCCCCACTTCCTCTAGGTGCCGGACGACCCGGGAGGCAACGATCCTTTCGAGCGCCTTCCCGGTGTCATCCAGCAATACTAGGGGACAGTACGCGGACGCACAGTCCGGAGGGCGGCCTTCCTTCGCCATTAGGTAAAGCCGCCTCGTCTTCCAGGGCTTCGGGAACTGCCCAACCTCAAGACAGCGGTCAAACAGCTCCCGAAGCCACCCCCCGAGATGGTCCAGCGCAAGGACTAGCACCCGACCCGGGACCCCATCAGGGCCAGGTGCCTTGCGTCTGGCGGTGCGGAGGCACTCAGTCGCCCTCCCCATCTCCGCCTCCGTAACAGGGGGAGGGTCGATCGGCGTCCCCTCTATCGCCTGAGGAAGAGGCATGGGAGGAGGGAGGAGCTCTGGAAGGTTGGGGAACAATGCTCCCACGACCCTCTCAACCACTTCCGGCTGGAGAGTCTCCGTTACCGGGGGCGCCTGACCACGGAATTTCTTTCGCGCCATCTTATACGGGTGCCCCCACGGATCCCTCTCCAGCTCTTGGAGCATCTCCTCCCACGCCTGCTACTTCGCCCGGCTGATGGCGACCTGCAGTGGCACAAACACCTTTCATAAGGGGCATCTTTCCCTTCACAAGAGGAGGCCTACATTCGCACCCTCCTATGATGTGGCCCGCTGGCCTGCCAGCCTCCGCGCAGACGACGCATCCCGGCTTACTCGCTTTGCAAGTGTCAGTGCGGTGGCCACCTACCCCGCAGCGGAAGCAAGCCTCCTTCCGGTCTGCGGTCGACGGATACCTTGTCCGGGTATGGCCCAAGCCCATGCAGCTATAGCACCGGAGGGGCCTACTGTCAAGGTTTTTGATTAGAGCCATACTCCAGCCCAGCTCCGGAGGCGCCCTGCCTCAACCAACTTCCGCGCGGGGTCTACAGGAAGGGAAACGAACAAGGAGTTCCCTCCCTCTCCCCGGGCGTGAAGCTTGCCCACTCTCATGTCAGCGAGCTGACATCCGCTAGCTTCGACGATTGTCTCGGTGGCTTCCTCTAGCGACATCGAGATGTCGATTCCGGTCACACGGATGTTAGTTCACCGGACCGGGCGCACCACGTCGGCCAGTCCCTCCAGCGAAACCTTCACCCCGAAGGCCAACTTCTCCACGTACTGAAGCGCTAGGGAACCGGGCACCTGCAGCACTTTTGCCCCCGTAAGGCTTGTCCGCACCTTCAGGTCGGAGATGCCGCACTCTGAAAGCGACACCTCCTTCCTGGCCTTGAGGAGGACGTCGGCGTAGGTCACCCCCAAATTCTCCGCCTCCGACCGCAGAGTAACCAGGACTGCGGCCGAGCGAGGGGGGGTGAGCCTATTCTTCGCCCTCCTCCTGCGCTTCTTCTTCTTGACCTTATTCGCCTTCTGGGATCGATTTGGGGCCGCGCTTACAATTGCTGCCGCTGGAGTTGCCCGCTCCTTCTTTTTCCTGCGGCGGCGCTCCATAGTCGTCCAAGCCTCCGACTCCGAAGAGACCCATCCTCTAGAAGGCGGGAAGGGTCCACCAGTTGCGGTCTCTCTGGGGACACTGGCTTTTTCCACTGCGACGGACTGGCGCTCCATTGTTCTCCCAACCGTCTTCGGAGGCTTAGGATCAGCCATATTTTTGTCCGCCATAGGCGATGGTTCCTGCATCTTTCCCGCTAGGAGACGGTCCTCCAGCCTAAGAAACCTGGCGTCAAGCGTCGCCACCGCTGCCGCTAGCGCGTCCTCCCATTTCCTGGGATTTTGCCGGGGACGCGGTGGAGGAGGCGGCGGGGGAGTTAGCGGCGGAGGCATCGTACACTTTTCATTGGCGTCACGTCGTAAGGCGAGGACCTCCGACTTGAGGTTCTCCGCATGGTTTTGGAGGTTGCGATTTTCTCGCTGCAACCGCCTCGTCTCCTCCGTTTCCGTGCGGTAGGAATGAATTTCCACCACCTCTTGGGGAGTCTGGGCTGCGTCCTTCAGGGTCCTGATGAATTTGCCCTTTAGGTTGCCCGACTTCGTTGCTATCTCCATAATGGTGGTAACCTGTCCGGCGGCCAGCACTCTTAGACGGTCCGCGGGAAGAGTATCAAGGTTGAGTTTGGCGACCTTCGCCTTTGATAGCAGGTGCTATTCCGCCCTCCTTAATCTCCTCGTCCACACCATATTGGGCATCCTTCAGTGCCTCTTGTGCCTCAGACGGTGTGTTAGTAGCGTCATTTGGGGCCGATTCGTGTCCCTGTCTACTATCCGGCCTAGACAGCACTTCCACTACCACCTTGGCAGTTACTACCACCTTAGCAGTTGTTCTTTGCCCTAGCTCTGGCCTCTTCCACGGCATCTGTCGTAGCAGCTACCACATTAGACGCATCAGCCTTGGCCTTGATACCTTTTGAAGCCTCAGCATTTACCTCAACAACCTCTTTTCCAGTGAGACGTGGGCACTTCGCAGCGTCCGCATGCTCCTGGTCACTCGTATCGGGATGTTGTCCTGTCCACTTGCATTATCAGAGTCCGGTTTTCGAGCCAAAGTCGTTGCGTTTTGCGCAGTTGTCGTATTATCGACTTCTAATACAGATTTGCCTCCCCGAGAAAACTTGGGGCAGCCTGGACCCAAGGGCCCAGGGAGGGATTCTCCGACGCCAGGGGCGCCGGTACCCTCCTCGGGTAATACCAATTTATCTGTACTGTCCATCTTCGTCCACTTCTACTCGTCCAGTTCGCGGTACGCCCGCCGAGGTCGGTATGGACACACCGAACCCGCCGACCGCTACCCGGTACTGGGCCGTTGGGGCTCAAATTGAGCCCTCATCTGCCCCAGCCCGGTACTGAGGGTGCCGATCACACACCATCCTTAGGTCAGAGATCAGCCGCCGGTCAATAGGACCAACGTTGCCCGGGGTACGCCACGCGGAGGCTCCCTGACAGTGCACCCCTCGCAAGACTAACCTAACCTAACCAAAGCGAGACAAAAGAGCAAGATGGCGAACATTCAGCGAGAGCGGTGCATTTAAAACGCGACCTTTTTAAAGCAAGTATTCAATACGTAATAACTTTTTTGTAATAACACCGCATAAATCCTAAATTGAAATTATTAACATTGATCACATTTATTGGTATTCCGAACAATAATTATATAGATTTTTTTGATTAATAAAAAATATGGGCTGCACAAACTAAATAAAAAATATCAATTGCATGTACACAGGTCACTATGCTACGCGTTGCTAGTCTGTCGCAAGTACAATACGTCACGACATGTCGAGGTCATCGGTGACGGGACCCATAAGTTTTTTTCGTATCAAAAATCATTCAACGCGGGCAAAGAAATTCTCACTTCTATTTTAATAAATGTCCCGGTTGCGATTAAAAATAATACGTCATAATCATCATCATCGGACTGTAAGAGACTCACTGCAAAGCAATAGGCCTCTTCCCGAAGAAAAGTATGGGCGTAATCACCACGCCAGTCTACGACGTATCGGCGATTTCAAACTCTGAGAAATATACAGTTCTATATTTTTCCTACATACAGTACTTCAAGAATATTACTCAGGTTCAAGGTTCCTCACGATGTTTACCAAAAAAGTAATACGTATGTTCTACTAATAAGTGTAAATTAAATTAAATTATCCATTCTATCCGTATACATTTGGTGTTACTCAATAAACTATAATTTAAGCTCCGACTAACAGTAAATCACTGTATTATGACACACAAAACGGTGATGCGGTTATATATCTACGGAATCCTTAATAAGGCACCGACCGGTTGCGGTGCCCGGGAGCTGAATAGCTTTTCGGATATTGCTCGCTCGTGCAAATATTTATTAGATTATTCTGTATAGTTTTGTTAAACTAATTATTGCGATATTCGTAGGATATTAAGGTTTAATGAAGCGAATTATTAAATAAAATAATACCTAGTCGTTTATTTGTCTGTATAATTTCTTAGTTTTTTCTAACTATATAAAATAATTCAGTACTAAACGTTCATTATAGGTCTTTACCTGTGAAATTGCCGTTCTACAGTACCGACCATTTCAAATTAAAATAATTTTCGTTTGGCTAAGTATTCTAATTTCAAATTAATTTGATTTTAAAACATGGAATTCATGGAAGTCATTAGTTTATTGATTAGTGTTACATTTTCATCACATTTCAATCTTTTTTGTCATCATGGATACGTTAAAAATTCGAGTGATTATGGAATATGAGTACCGTCGTGGCAGCAACGCGGCATAAGCGGCACGCAACATCTACGACATTTACGGAGCTAACATTACAAACCAACGCACCAAAAATACATGAAAAAAAATCGTTTAAATTTTTTCATACAAAACGGCAATTTCATAGGTAAAGACTTGATATATGCATATCATATTTGTAGAAAGTAGAGAAAAATCGATAAAATGTACTTAAGTCTTAAAAAAAACCCAACACGATTCTTACATTGCTGAATATATTAAACACCTACATAAGAGTCGTAAAAGGTATGTATTGATATACATATATAGATTACAGTATTTGATTTATGTTATTTTCCAAATGTCTATATCTATTCTATACGTATAATAAAAATATAGTGTCTGTATGTAATATCAAAATATAAAAAAAGACTTATTGGATATGAAAGTATACATGCTTCTGATAGCAAAAATGCAATTTTTAAAATTTTTGCCGGTCTGTCTGTCTGTCTGTTTGTTCCGGGTAATCTCCGAAACGGCTGGAGCGATTTTGACAAGAATTTCACTGGCAGATAGATAAAATTACAGCTGGTGACATAGGCTACTCCAAATTAGACTAGGTGTTAAACACGGCTTTGTCCGTAATGCTATTTTCAAAAAGGTTGCACCAATTTTCACGGAACTTTCACTAAGAGATAGCGGAGATCATAAATGGGTAATTTAGTATATTTTAATTTAGACTAGCTGTTAATTGTGTCACCATCTTCAGTACTATCTCCAAAATGGTTAGACCGATCTTCAAGAAACTTTCAATGACCTTATGACCTGACCTTATAAAAAGTAATTCAAACAATTTCAGTTTATACTAGCTGTTAGCCGTGGCTTCACCTGCAGTACTATCTCCTAAACGCTTAGATCGACTTTTACGGGACTTTGACTGCTAGACAGCGAACCTTATAAAAAGTAATTGAGGTTATTCTATTTTAGACAGGCTGTTATCCGCGACCTTGTCTGTATGAAATTTAGCAAGATATCATTCTTTATTTTGAATTAGAGAAATAATTATCAGTCTATTGTTTATAATTCGACATTTTAAATTATTAGTAACTTTGAAGATATGCGAGGTCTTCCTAATAAGATCCTATACCAAAAACGTATTACGTAAAGAGTTCCATAATACAATTTCTTGCGGAACAGACAAGCATTTATAATTTTATAGTAACAAATATTTTATTACAATAAAAATGTATATTAAATGTAGTGTAATTGTAAATCTTTATAATAATATTTAAGTAATTGTTTCATTAGTTCCTTATACAGTGTAAGTGAGCACTGATATAGTTATAAGGTGGGGTAAGGTTCCAAATATGCTGCTGATGACAAACCTCATTTGGCACACTGTTAGTATTTATATATCTAATGTACACATTACATATTACTGTAAGTGGCGTGAGTTCCGTACTTACAATTGTTTTTAAAGAGTATTTCTATAATTGTACATAGTCTCACAAGTTTATAATTCTTTAATACAATTTATAAAAAAAGCGTGCGGAATCGCGGGTACAGCTAGTGTATTTATAAAAAAAGTGTATCGATTGTCCCCACTTCGGGTCACTTAGCACGAGTGTGACCACATTTCGTCGGATTTATTATTTTTCTTTCTATTATTATTCAATTCAATTATTCAATTCATACAATTTTTAACCATTGTATACATTAATGTTATACTATAGAAAGACAAGCAACAAAAAATTCTATACCAGGTGACTGTTTAGACAGTTACAATAATTCTGGATGACGCACTGTATTCGATTTTCGTTCTAAATCAATAAAAAATAGGTGCTTCATATTTGACCTAGTTACATAGAAAAATACAAAAATTATACACAATTCTCTGTGTCTAAGGAGCCGCGGGTACAGCTAGTTATTAGTAAAATTATAGGTTATGTTAATTTTGACCACTACACTATTAACCCTTATTCAAATAAATATATTACTTAGGTAGGGAATTAATTGTAAATTAAATTGCCTTTAGCAGAATATAATCTAAATAGATATTTTGATGTCATAGATTTAAAACTATGCCTAACAAAAAACACAATCACTTTATCGTATCTATGCGACACACGACATCATAGTGAGTGGTATTTCTGGGTGATATTCAAGTAAATGTAGTTTGTTCATTATGAGATATAGTGATGTGCCTAGTATCATCGTTTGGAAAAGTAATGGATCCACAATACAAGCAAATGGGGGATCCAAGACAAAGATGTTTTTTTACTACCATTAGCTTTTGAAGATATTTTTTTTTGTTGCTACATCAGGTTGAATTCCAACATTGTAACCGCGGAGGTCTAGGTCATGGATAACTTTTATGAACAAAATTCTTCTTTTGATTATACAAAGTATTATTTGGCTCATTTTTTATTAAATCATCATTTAAAGTGAGTTCACCATAAAAATAATAAGCATTACAATAATAGTGATATGTTATAATATCATTGTTGAATTGAAATTATTTATTGTCAGGCTGAGGAATGGTAAGAAGATATTATGATAGAAATGGTTTTTGTATTGAAAATTATAGAAAATTAATTGCATTTAATGTTTTCAAAGGACGTCATTAAACGCTAAATTTAGACGTAATTAATTGAAGTCAATGGATGTATGTTGTTCACTCAAATTCTATTTTAAGTTACAAGTACGTATTCACAAATATATTCCAATGTTTAAAGTTTTTCCGTACATAATTTAATCTGTGGTTACTTATAAATCATATTATTTTGACAGTGTAAAATGGTTCGGCTAAATATCTACGGAATTCATAACAACGCGGATGATATCCACCCCCTTTGCCATTTTCTAAATATTACTGACTCAAAATTAACATCGGTGTGTTTTTGTTTGTTAATTAGATCACTCGATCATGGTGTATTATGAAATTGAATTTCATTTAGAGTAGTATTTTTTATTTATTTGGTATTGTCCCGATTTATCAGTTATTACTGTACGTTTTATGGCTTAGTACCTGGTCGACCGAGCCTACCTCGGATCTTTAAAAAATATTTTTAAATAAAAAAAAACTGTTAGGTTTGCCTTAGAAAATTAGCATTTTTTCCACATAAAACAATAATAATAAAGATATCTCTCTTATACTTATAATATCAAAATTATTTATCTGATTAAAATAAATTGTTAGGTTTGTCTTACAAAATTATATTTTTTTAGAAAATAATAAAATATACTCGGAAATAAAATATACTCGGATTTGAACTGAGGTTACACGGATTTTCGAAGCAACCAATTTCCATCTGAGTAAATTTTGTTTTGACATCGGTGGTGAAATTTACCTTCATATTCTAGCTATATGTTTTCATTGCATGAAATCTCAGTAAAAAAAGTTTTCTATGAATAAAATCTAGCTAGATTGATTTATCGTCCCCGAAACTACCTATATACTAAGTTTCACGGAAATAGATGACGCCGTTTCCGAAATCCTGTATATACAAATATAAAAATATACAAGAATTGCTCGTTTAAAGGTATTAGATAAATAGATACATTGAAACCGTACGTGGTACCTACTTTTAACAATACTTAGATTTTCTGGTCAAGTCATTTGTTCAATTGTCATCCTAGGAATATTCATCACTTCAGTTCGTAATAGTACATTTGAAGTTAAAGCTTCTTTAGGCGTGTTGAGCGGTATATTTTTGGTAGGCGATAAACTTATGATTTCGCCCAATGGCATGAAAGTTAGCGTGACCGATCATATTGCGCTTGCGCGGCTCGCGTCAGATTAGCGACGCGTAGTATAGGGACCTGTGTACATCTAATATTTATGTTTTGTATTGAGATTGTGCAGCAACATGATATCCTTGATTAATTCATAAACTGCATAAAATGTAAATAATTATTGTTCGAATTGCCAACCGTTGTGACTAATGTTAATAATATAAATATACAAATTGTGAAGTGAAATGAAATTTAAATAAGACTATTTTTTTTTATTTATACAGGTACAAATACAAATTATACATACAGAATTTTTACGAAAGAAAAATATTAAAATGATACTTATAACTATATTATTATATTATATAAAACTTACATGAGCGGTAGTGACTGCTGTAGTTAATAACTGTGTTGCAGCTACTAACACTCACCGGTGGACAACACTAAGCTTTTTAATTGAAGTAGTTAACAGATAAAAAATACCTGTGACTGCAATATACAACAATGGGATATACTTTGATAAAATAATGAAATGCTGCTGAGTAAGCGAGAGCTAATGTCGTGTTGAGTGAAATGCATGTATAGAATTTAAGTGTGGTTTGATAATATATTAGCAAGAAACGTTTGCAAGTAAGGTAATTTCGTAAAAAATAGTAGTTCTTCGGCTCCTTATATTCTTATATTGTAATGTTTTTCTCTTATTATTTTATTTTATTTTTGGTTATTATTATATTGTAGCAATATATATTATATTTTAAGTTTATGTCCACACTTGGGCGCGAAAAAGTAATGCTTGTTTATAATTTAGCCGGAAATTTGAGGTTTGGCTGAAAACCTGCGCAGTTTTAAAAAACGGCAATACGCTGACACCAGGCCTCATTGCCATAGTTTTACATGTTTTGTATTTAAAAGTTTTTTTTGTACAACTGTATTTAGCTATTACATTAAAAATCTTACTTTCTTTCTTTCTTCTTCATACGTTAGGCCCAAGAGCCAACTTAAAATATTTTTTTTACATTTAATCTTGATAAGTGGATAAATGCTGAGAATTTTGTTGGTTTTATTATAATAGCATAGGACTCAAACAATGACAATGGCGACCAGCTAGTTTTGTTCTTCGGGGCATACTAGGACATACTTGATCATATCTACGTTTTGTGCTAATAAGATTATGACCATAGATCATCTGACTATAATTAATCTAAAAATAAAAAAAAAAACAATTCTTCTATTCTATTGTTTTAATTTCTCATTTCTGTCGACAATCCTTCGACTTTTGTTTTATCGAAGAAAATCTGAGTATCTTAATACGGTCAAGTCACGTTATACACATAATAATGCGGTAGTTAATAGCTTCTAGTGAAATTGTAAGATTAATTGAAATTTACTTTCCGTTGTTTCTAAATCACGTTGATATTTGTGAATGATGATGAGACTATATTTTTTTTTATAATAGCACGGCAAAGTGACTGCACTATGCCTGATGGTAAGCACAGTGCAATCCAAAAACAACGCTGACTGTCGAGAGATACGTCATCCTTCGTCGGTCTTCGCTGTCATGCCAGCCTGCGTAAATGCCTCTTCAAGTTACGCTTGAAGGACCCCATATTATAGGAAGGAGGGAACGCGCTAGCCGGGAGATTGTTCCACAGCTTCACGGTACGGCAAAGATAGGATGTAAGATGCTACCAACTTTGCAAGTTTTTGGAGTATAATAGAAAATGTTACGTGACTAATTTAATCATCTCAACTCAATCATAAAGTTATGCATTAGATATTTTACGTGTCACTTTCATATTAAATAATAATCAAAATTTGTGAACAATAATGAAACTATATAACGTAAAGTGCTACCCGATTTGCAAGTTTTTAAAGTAAAGTATTTCAGTATAAATTAGTTATACATCTAAAACTCCCAATATTGAGTTATCAAAGAGTTAGGCATTAGATCATTTTCGTGTCACTCATCTACTAAAATATTTGTAAACAATAATAAAACTATATCACGTAAAGTGCTGCCGAATTTGCAAGTTTTTGAAGTAAAATATTACAGTATGATAAATTAGTTATACATCTAAAACTCCTAATATTGAGTTCTCAAACAGTTAGACATTAGATTATTTTCGTGTCACTTTCACACTAAATAAAAAATCAATATTTACGAACAATAATAAAATTATATTACGTAAAACACTAATGAATATGTAATGTTTTGAATTAAAAATAAAACGTTATATTAAGATTTATGAGTTATGTACACATCAACTCCCAATGTTAGTATTTTTTTTTTCGAATTGACTACGCTATTGACCCAGCAAGGTCTTAACAGCTTCACCGGACTACTAAGGCAAGCGCTTAAGGCACTCAGCCGATTTTATTTTGGCAACCAGCTCAAGGGTGCACGGCACACCTCGGCTTGGCTGTTGCCTGTTGCATGCAAAATCGCGACCTATCTTAGATAACCTAGCTAACTATTCATATATGTATGAGTTGTTGAAACGTATATGTGTACCAAGTATACACGCCTCAACAACTCCTCCATAATTATCGGAAAATTGAGTTTTTCAGATCGATAAGGGAAAAAAGTAAACCCTTCCACTTTCATGTGTAAGCGTGTAGGCGTGCACGTGTGTGGGGGTGATCGTGTAGTGTTGTAACGGTGATGTATATTTGTGTGTAACCCCCAATGTTAGGTTATCAAGGGGTACTACGTAGAATATTATTTTTTTTATATGAAATGTTCAGCAATTGTATTCATACTATTAACGACAGAATCTGTGAGTGTGTATGTTTATTACTTATTGACGCAAAAACTACAGAACGAACTATAATGAAACCTTACAGTAATACAGCTCAGGGTAATATAGCCTATATAATTTATTGATATCATTCAACTTTTTCTTCTAAGTTAGAAAAACCCTACCACTTAAAAGCCGTTTCGCGATACGCTGCATAATCTGTATGTCTGTGAAGTTGGCATACAAAGATATCGGAATCATGAAACAAATATGAGTTCTGATATTCGAATCAATAGTTCTGCAGTTCCTAAAACTTTGAAATATAGTACTGCATATTAAAGACGCCATACGGTCATAAGACATATAACTTCAGAGAGATATAATCTATGTATTTTTTTTAATTGACTACCGCTATAGGTGTAATGGGTTTTATTTTCTCGAACTGACTACGCTATTGACCTAGTAAGGTCTTAACAGCTTCACCGAACTATCTAAACGGCTTAGATCCATTCTTTGGCGCTTTGGTATCAAGTTATTGTAACTACCTAAGATTCGTCACCATTCTTACAACACGTTATTTTAAATCTATCACATCTAAGATATGTATTAAAATTATATGTTGCAAATGGCAACTCTGATGTACATTAAATGTTCAATTTAAATATCCATAATTAAGTAAAAAATAGCAAATACAATATCAATATAAACAGAACTGCAGATGATCAATTGGTTTTATCGTTACATAGTATAAAGCAGTCTTCTGCCACGTCTGTCTGTCTGTTCGGGATAAATTAAATAAACCACTAAACGGATTTTCATGCGGTTTTCAGCAGTAGATAAAGTGATTCAGGGGAAAAATTTGGTATATATTGTTATGTAGGTAATTGAATATAGGTAGTTTGTAAAGGTATTTTGTAAAAATAAATCAGTTATCTTTTGAAGCTCAATCAAGTATATTTTATCCATCGTCGTATTTGGTTTGGTTTTGATTATAATGTTTTTAATTTGGTTTCATAATTTACTTTGATGTTGATTAAATAAACGGCTACAGTTTTTATGTTTTTAAGTTACGTCACGATATGAGATGTCAAACGTCATTGTAGTTACATACAAAGCACGTAACGTGTCGTCTCACGAGGAATATGTACACGTGTGTTAGACGTTAGTGTATACAGCTATAGGTTTTTTATTCCTCTTAAACGAAATTTTAAATGTAATGCTATTAAAATTTTTTAGAGTAGGTTTTATAGTTGAATAATAAATAAATTCATTAAGTAACTAATAAGAATACTTTTTTTTTTGTTAAAAGTTAATACACCACTGCTGGACAATAGACTAGACGCCTTAAAGTCAGCGAATATCAGCTACATTATTTACTATAGTTTTTAAATTTGTCTACATCAGTTTGAGCGAACTATTTGTGTAGAATTAATTACCATTTTACTTTGTTTGTCCCCAGCTAAGTATATATTATAAATTTGAAATTGATTAGTGTTATATTGTGAGGTATTAGACGTATTAGTATTAGACGTATTTGTTTTTTTTTTTACGTGGGGAAATTTCTTATGGATACCCACCCTCCCGGGAGAGAAGATGGGTTATATCCGGCTTGCACGGACTAAAACGGCACGGACTAAAACCCGACAGACCGTAGTGTTGGGGCGGCAAGGGATCGTGCTAAGCTATTCCCCTTAGATAGCCGTCCCAACGGTCCGCCCGGCGGAAGGTGACCACCGGGCTCCTACCTATAGAGAGGCAGCTGGATACACACCAGCTGCCTCCCCTCGTCCGCCGGACCTGTGCAATGAGGGGATGAGCCCCCCGACTACACCCCCTCAGGTCCGGCTACGGTGGCAGGAGGAGTTACGCAAAATGCCGCCTCCTCTGTTGGCGAAGACGGTCACTGAGGGGATTCGCCTCGCGGGCTCTCTCCGCCGCCTCCTTTTGCGAGATGACTACCTCGGAAAAGGAAGCCACTACTCGCTACGCCTGCTCGCGGCCGAACATGGACGAAACCACGCTCGGTAGTGATAAATCCTCCCCCACCACCACCGCCAGAGTGCGACGCTCCAACTTCCATGCAACACACTCAGAGAGAGTGTGCTGCGCGGTATCCTCCTCAGCGCTGCACTCATGGCAGGCGGTGGTCGGCTCCCTACGAGCCATCCGGTGCAGGTACCACCCGAAACAGCCGTGTCCGGTGAGTACCTGCACCATCCTGAACGTCAGGGAGCCCCACTCCCTCCCAAGTCACTCTCGCAGGACCGGGCGGACGGCATCGATGGTGTACGTTCCGTAGCGCGCGTCCGCAAGGTCCTGCATCCACCTCTGGACTGCCACCTTCCGCAGCTGCCGTCTTTTACAGCCGGAGCTGGAGGCACCCCATTACGTTTCCTTGCCGCCGTGAATTCGTACACGGCGGCGAGAACTCCTGCCTCCAGCTCCCAGGGAAGTGAACCCGCGAGCGCAAATGCCACCGCCGAGGACACCGTCCGGTACGCCCGGATCGCCCTCAGTGCCACCGTGCGCTGCGCGCGCATTTTAGCGGCACCGAGGGCGTCCGCCCAGACCGGTGCCCCGTAGGCGGCCATCGCCCGCACAACTCCCAGAAAGAGTCGTTGGCACTTGGCACCCGGCCCTGAAACAACAATCAACACAACGACGAGCGAACTTTTTTAATGTGACTTAGTAGTACCGATGTCGAGCAAACAGTAACTAACTACCGCGTAATAATTTCGTTATGTTGGCAGCAGTATAGCGCTTATTTTTTAAGCGCTTTGATTGGAATTTTTTAAGTGCTTTGATTGGAAGTGAGAATTCCATTATCCGTGATTGGTGTTTGAGAATACATCGGTAAATCGGCCCAAACAATCATCATCTGATCAACCGGTTCGTTGTACTCGATCAGGTAGAATAATACAAACGCCTGATTGAATTACTAATATTTTACTTTTTATAATCGTCCATTGTCACAATACTTATTCAAATAGTAAATTATGAATATATTATGAGAAACGATGTATAATTTATCCTACAAATAGTTTGTACCAATGTAAAAAGCATTAACAAGAGCAACACAATAAAGTGTATCCATATATCAAAAGAACAAACGATGTTATTTGGAACACTTCTAAAACAAGCGTACGTAACACTTGCGAATAATCAAATGCGAATTGTATCCAAAACGGTACACGTTACAACGTGTAGGCATTTCGGAATAAAATGCTATTTCCGAGTCGAAACGGGGGAAATTTATCGGCCACCTCAGGAAAATATAGGTGCAATCCTGCCACCCGAAGCGGGGTGATTTACGGACGCGATGTGTATGAGATATAAACGGATTATTATATCGAGTGTCGAAATATCGAGTGTCGATATCGATGTGTTACCGTTCGCGAGTACAGTCTGTATCTCTTAGCGTTGACGTCTTGAGAGCTCTGCACACATTGTTAGGTAACTGTTGTTTATAATGACCTTTTTGTTCCCAATTTCTTCCTGAGTACTTTCAAAGGGCATCCGGGTGTTATTGTCGATAGCCTTATAAATATAACGTTGAATAACTATTGAGATTGAAGTTGGAATACATAGAGGTTGAAATAGGTCGGGAACTGCTCGGAATTCAGAGATAGATTTTGATAGAATTTTTGCGGGAAACGTATTTCTATTTTTGCGAAATCGAATCTTCGTTTATGTTTATGTGACTCTTATTTTTTTTTCTTAAGAACGTGCCCTCCTTAACTCTATAACTCCAGGGAAATATATTTACTAAATAACTAGCTAACGTCAGCGACTTTGGTCCCTTGATTTTTTTTATATCAAAGGAGGCAAACGAACAAATGGGTTACCACCATCCATAGCCATACACTAGGGGAGTCGCAAGTGAGTTGCCAGCCTGTGTATGGGAAGGAGGGATGAGAAGGAAAAGGGAAGAGGAGGGAAAGACAGGTGGGCCTCCGGTGCACTCACTAATATATTTTAATTTAATATGGAGGCTTTCAATCGCTCTTATTTCATACTATTTGTATCTTTGACCTCGTCTACGTGGAATCTTATGTAAAAACAGTGACTAGTAAATTCATCTGAATGTATTAAGTACATTTACTTATCCACTTTTCTCTCTTATGCTGCGTCGTCATTAAAATTACAATAACTTTTGATAGAGTAGACCAATTTTAATGAAGCAAAGACTAAGTTATTCTTGAAGATATGCCTTTTAATTCTCTTGTGTGGTTTTATTGTGGACACAGTAAATTAGCAGCGATGCATGTTCTTATAAACAGACAAACAAAGAGACAGACATTTTTAAAAATGATTCAAATGTATTTTATTACTTAGACACCGGCAACATTTTTTTTAAGAAAATGAAAAAGTACAGACACGTTACATTGTTGGGCTACGAAAGAAACGGATGAGAGAAAATTACATGTGGCAGAGATGCGAATGTTAAGGTGGATGTGTGGTATGACTAGAATGGATAATATTAAGAATGAGTATATCAGAGGAAGTTAGCACCAGTGACAGAGAAGTTGAGAAGTATAGGTTAGCATGGTATAGGCATGTCATGAGAAGAGATGAAAACCATGTGACTAGAAAAGTGTTGAGTGTGATGGTGGATGGATATACGAGTAGAGGAAGACCGAAAAAGGTGTGGATGGATTGTGTGAAAAATGATATGTGCGTAAAAAGTGTGAATACTGAGATGACATTTGATAGGAGAGAGTGGAAAAAGAAAACATGTTGTGCCGACCCTACTTAGATGGGATAAGGGTAATGATGATGATTATATATATAGAAGATATATCATTCAATCGTCGGAGCAAAGAGGACGAATACTTGACTCGTAAGTTACAAAAGAAAATCTGAGACTTCATAAGTATTATGATGATTTATATAGTAATCAGAGAAAATGGTTATAAATATTCTTATTTCTCATAGTTTAGACAAGTAAGAAAAGTTGTATTATGTATAAGAAGGCTTCATATGGTTGCTAGTGTAAACTATACTAATATATGTAGGTATTTACCAGAGTTTTCAGCGGGATCTTGGAATGTCATATAGTAGATTTATATATTATTTATAATCTTGTGCTATTTGACTCTATATTGGACTCTATAATATTGGTGGTGTTTTACGTAATATAGTTAGGATATATTGTACAAATGTAGTGGTTGGGGAACAATACCACGGAATATGGATTTTGACTTGTCCTAAAAATTGCTGGAAAGTTGTAACAAGAGGATCCCAAAAAACTTGTAATAAATATCATTACTTATTGAACAATGGCAGCAATGGTTAGGCAATTCATAGACGATTGGTTGCCAAAAATAAAACGAAAGAAAATATATGCATTAAACCTCAATTGATAGTTTTTTTTAATTAGAACTATATATACTTTGTGATAGCCAAGCAAAAAAAAAAGAAAATTACATTCTATGGCTTATTTATTTACTGAAAATGTTAGAAACTACGAGTATATTAAATTATGGTGGAACTTTTCGAAGTGGAGCAATTACTACATAAAATGTAATTGAGACAGAGTTCGTTAAGCAAGAACGAAGTGCCTAATAGTGTGGGTGGTTCGTTTGGCGCTGCGCGGGGTATTGGCGATCGAGAATTAATAAAAAAGATCACACAATGAACTGTAAATTTTTATATCAACAACTAGCCTCTGCCCGCGACTTCGTTCGCGTGGAATAGTTACACTAACACGCAGTAGTTCTTAAAAGGAAAAAACATCCCGATTTTGAAACATTTTTCATTTGTGCTCTGCTCCTATTAATTTTAGTGTGATGATATATAGCCTATAACTATTTGCGATAAATGAGCTATATAACATTGAAAGAATTATTCAAATCGGACCAGTAGTTCCTGAGATTACCCCCTACAACGTCACAACATCACAATGTCACAAACTCACAAACTTTACCTCTTATAATATTAGTATAGATGTATGTAGTATAGATGTACAACGTGATTCAGTCGCACGCTCGGCTGCCTACGAATTTTTTTGCACTTACCAAACTACAATGACAGTCCTTAGTAATAAAAAATTAAAATAAACACGAGTGAAATCACCCGGCATTGTTCGTGCAAATGTCAGAGAAAAACTATTCGTTCGTAACGTTATTTTGGGTGCCGGTATAATATATTTTCATATAACAATCATCATTCGTGTTAGATAGTTTTATTTACAACAAGACTGAATTACATTAATCTTTAAAAATAAATGAATAAATTCTTCATCACTAAAGATAATGTTTTCTGAGTATTTATTGTTATACAAGATAACTATTAGATTTTTCTTTCAAAAACATTATGCTTTAGGTTCGTATTTAAGAATTGTTTGTCATATATATTCTATTTCATTGTTATTTTTATCTTGCGTGGGACGGATTTTGATCAGAATATTTTCAATTACATAGTGCAGTAGACAGCTTTTGTTAAATTAAAGTAATTGTTTTATCGAATTGTGCGGTAATAGTAACTCATTGTTATCGCAACGGGACGAGCGAATTAGTAAATTCAATCTGTATTGATTTTACTTCAAAATAATTGTGTTTTATTTCAAATACACTTATGTCGATGACCCAATTTTGGGTTATTCTTGTTTTTGTGAATTACGTATTATGTGTTATGTAGTTCTGTGTATTATTATTGTGTATTTATTGTAAATAAAATGTATTGTTATCGTAACTAACATAATTATGGTTATAAATTTGTTTGTTTCTTACGCTTCCACGCCGTAATTACGGTCTTCGCCAAAACTTTTTGTCTACTCTAAATATGGTTGTGCAGAACATTTAGGTATATAACGTAGTCCGGTGAAGCTGTTAAGACCTTGCTGGGTCAATAGCGTTGTCATTTCGAAAAAAAAAAACATTTAGGTATAAATAAATATTATATTATGTAATACTTCGAAACAACAAAAGGATAAATAAATACCAATAGATTACTATAATAATAATTTAATTTTGGTTTTTATTAAGCCCCTGAATCTATAACGGGTAAGCCCGAATACTAAAAACAGAGCGACTAAAAAGATTGACATGGATTATACTCGATCAATTATAAAAAAAAATTCCATGCGCATTGTTAGGAATCCAGAGGACATTTTTATGCTATTGCATAGCTTCTATCGCGGGCCTTGAGCGTGGAGACCGAACCCAAAAATTCCGTAACGAAAAAACCTAACACCCCCCACTCTGCCTATCATGTAGCTTGGCCGAGCGTTCGCTTAACGTATATTATGGTACGACTGTACAAAGCTCGCACGGATCGAGACTTTTTTTTTCGAAATGACTACGCTATTGACCCAGCAAGGTCTTAACAGCTTCACCGGATTACTAAGGCGAGCGCTTAAGGCACTCAGCCGATTTTATTTTGGCAACAAGCTCAAGGGTGCAAGGCACACCTCAGCTTGGCTGTTGCCTGTTGCATGCAAAATCGCGACCTATCTTAGCTAACCTAGCTAACTATTCATATATGTATGAGTTGTTGAAACGTATATGTGTACCAAGCATACACGCCTCAACAACTCCTCCATATATTTATTATCGGAAAATTGAGTCTTTCAGTTCGATAAGGGAAAAAAAAGTAAACCCTTCCACTTTCATGTGTAAGCATGTAAGCGTACACGTGTGTGGGTGTGATCGTGTAGTGTTGTAGCAGTAATGTATATTTGTGTGTCACCGTATCGCGCAAGCAACGCACTCAAGGGCTCCCTACCGAGGGATCGAACCTAGGCTTGAGCCGCTGCCGTGGGAGGCCTAATCGGGTGCGGATCGAGACGAGCTGCTTCGAAATCGGACGAATACGTAATCAGCTGTTTGTGAGAAAGTATACTGGTGTATAGGTATTTATCATCTATGTACAACAGTAAATATCTGTACTCGTATAATTTGTGTACAAAGTGTTTTCCTAAATAACCAAAATGTATTTAAGATAATAAGAATATTTTGAACAATATTAACTTTTCATTTATTCAATAAAAGAAAAAAAATTGTTTTCTTATCGGTCACCAGGCTCAAAAAGTGTAACTTGAATTAATATCAAAGAAAAAAAAACAAAGGAAAAAAAATACTGCATAAATAAAATAAATAAATAGTTATAATTGCATAAGTTAATAAAAAATGTTATGCAATAGCTTTACCGCGGCAGTCCCCGAGTGCCACACGAATTTTTTTTTTATATCATAGGTGGCAAACGAACAGGCGGGTCACCTGATGGTAAGTGATCACCGCCATCCATAAATATTAGCAACATCAGAGGACTAGCAAGTGCGTTGCCAGCCTGTGTTTAGGAGTAGGGGATGGGGATCGGAGATGTACAAGTGGGAGAGGTGAGGGGAGGTGGGAGTGTCGGGTTCTCTCAGTAACCAAACGAAACGCAACACTACAAACACTGTTACTTCACGTCGGTTTTCCATGAGAGGGTGGTGCTACCAAGGAAGAGCCGACCCATTCATGCTGAACCCATTAATACTTTCAGCGTGGCTCTACCACTAGTAAATTACTTTATCTTTCGTCAAAAAAACTTTAGCAGAGTGATAGCTGAAAACTATATTCATGCGAGAAAAGTAAGGGGCAAAAGTAAGTATGTCAACATCCTAAACAAAACACGTATCTTTGTAATGAACAAAAAGGCAATGATATTCCTTTGCGCTTTGGCGTTCAGATGTATTCATAAAATTTATTTGAAATTCAAAACAAGCAAAGAATATAAACTAGAAATCTTATACATTATTTATAGTACAACGTTAGGACACTGTCTTTACATATAGCTCAAATATATTATTTTTATTTTATTTTTTTACTCTTACTTTGAAGTTGATAAACAAAATTCACAAAGAATTAATATATACTGAATATTAGATAAAATATTGTTTTTACGTTACGATGAATTTATTTAACATTTCGAAAGTAAAAGTATATTTATACTAATATTATAAAGCTGAAGAGTTTGTTTGGTTGCTCGCGCTAATCTCAGGAACTACTTGGTCCGATTTGAAAAATTCTTTCAGTGTTAGATATCTCATTTATCGAGGGAAGGCTATAGGTTATATATCACTTTAAGACTAATAGGAGCAGAGCACCACTGAAGAGTGTTTCAAAATCGAGGTCTTTTTTCTTTTTCCCTAGGTTCTGCTCGCGACTTAGTCCGCGTGTAATAATTATTTGGGGTAACTAACACGTAGCGGAAGCACTCAAAAGGAAAAAAATATTTAAAAACATTCTTCATTGGTACTCCGCTCTTATTGGTCTTAGCGTGATAATATATAGCCTTCCTCGATAAATGACCTACCTTACCCTGAACGGAACGAACCCTTACATATTTCCATAGAAACTATCATCCTCTATTTTCAATTGTTATTTTATACCCTCGAGGCAAAAACACCTCCAAACTTTGGATGTCGTATCTACTTATATGGAATAGACAGACTAAAAAATAATGTCCAAGCTTTTAGATTTAAAAATGATGGAACTTATCCCATACAACCCTTTTTTCGCATTAAAAACTAGCCTATGCCCTTCCTCAGTGTCTAAACTATCTGTGTACCGAATTAGATTTAAATCGGTTCAGTAGTTTTGGCGTAAAAGCGCGACAGACAGACAGACCGTCAGGCATACAGAGTTACCTTCGCATTTAAAATATTAGTAAGGATAAATGTAGAGAAAGTTACGGGCGACTGCTAGTTTTACATAAATTCTTCTATACTGAAATAAAATTTATAAAATCCAAGTATTTGGTTTTTGTTTGCAATAGATAAACTCAAAAAAATACTTAATCGATTTTAAGAATTCTTTCACCTATATAGAAGTTTACATTAACAATGAGTAACATAAGCTGTTTTTTATTTCCAAAGTCTAAATTAACGAGAACGAATCCGCGAGCAGAGGCCAATATTATAGACTTCGTGTGAACTTAGATTGCCTGTTAGAATCAAATATTTAGCCAAAAGAACAATTATTAATATATTCCATTCGTGAAAGATTCAAAAAGGGATTGAATTTTTTCGAGAGAAATAATATTTTATTATGTTTTACTATCCTTGGTATATTAGGATCGATTATTGTATTTATTTCAGCATTGAAAAATAAATCGAAAATATCAATGTTCACAAAAGTACAAGACAGATTTTGACTCGATTGGAAATTTGATGCTAAGTTCTGTTCTCTAAATACACATTGCTGAAATGCCAATACATCGTTTATGTTAGTGCCAAGTATTATATTTATCTAGTGCGTTTATTTAGGGTAAAACTAAACAGATTTCTTATTTATCTTATCCTTGAAGTACAGTCTATCTAATGATACTGAGCGACAACGTTGTTAAAGATGATAAATATATGCGTTTCGAAGTGTTTATTATGTTACCTAAGACTTCGTCCTCAGTGCTATCTCCAAATAGGTTGAACCAATTTTCACAGGGGTTTTACGGAGAGATAACTTACTAACAAGCTATTTTATTTTATGCCAGCGGGCGTTTAGAAGTGTGCCGAAATATATCTACAGTTGTTAAGCTACACTTTTTCAATTGTATACAGAAATTACAAAAATTTCTTACTATCAATATGTGGATTTACCCATATATTTTCCATCACCAAAAGCTAAAGTTCATTGCAGGAAATGAAACTATCTCGATTATTGATCCAAAATAATGAAAGTATAATGATAAATATTGATTTCTATCTTTAATTGTGTGGCTAAAAAGAGTCTCAATCTTTTATTATTTTTGATTGATTGGTTACGTTAAGCTAGTTGTCAAATAAAATTGGCTGAGTGACTTAAGCGCTCGCCTTAGTAGTCCGATGAAGCTGTTAAGAAGACCTTACAAGGTCAAGAGCGTAGTCAGTTCGAGAAAAAAACCACGTGCTGGGGAATGACAGGTACAGTTCCAGCAGCCACGAGTAACACAAGCCTTATAGTATAATAAATTGTAATTTCTACACTAAATTATATTAAACAAAAATACCTAGACTAGTGTTTTTATTGATAACGTAATTTTACGAAACATATAAACTATATACACGAACTACAGAATGAAGTTTACATGCTTACATATTCACATAATATATATTTAATTAAATACGAGGTATATTCAATGTAACATGTTGAAGATAGGCATTTGTAATCTTACATTTCTTAGATATGAAGGAGAAGACAAGTAAAAGCTATCGCAGGTTTAATTTTAGATTAGGTACCTTTGCCTTATATAATCTTGACAAAAGGCAGTCTGTCTGTTCCACTACTAGCTTTGAGAAAACGTTGGTTGATGCTTTTTGATGTAAAAAAAAATTGAATTTAATTTTTACAGTACATTACGTAAAATATTTTTGTATAGCGAAATATAAAGTGATTTTTAAATGCCATTGCAATGGAAAAATAGAGGCAAATTATTTAAAAGAGAATTTATGTTCCCAACCTCTTTTATGTATGTTTGAAAAGACAGGAGAGACATAATATTCAAAACTCGTCCACATTCAGACGTCTAGTTTTTAAACTAATTAATTATTTAAAAAAGAAAAGAAAAAAATATGTTTACCCGAATAAATTTTTATTAATTTATTTTAATAGACCTAAGTAAAACAAAATAACAAGAACGTAAACTAACTGTCACCCCTAAAGATCATAGTTTTATTTAGATAAAAAGCTGTATTCAAGTTAACCGTAACGAATAAAGTTTTCAATTGAACTTAAAATGTATTAAAAAACGCTACCAGTAAATTGTAAAAAACTTATAATTGTTACATAAAATGAATATTACAGACTACATAATAACACTGACAAATATTTTGGGATTAATATTAATAAATGGAATAAGAATAATATGAGAAATTTTAACTCACCTTCCAAATAAACTGCAGTCGAGATTGATTTATCGTTCTCTACCACCGACCGGATCGTTTCATATGATATCGTCTGAAGCAGATTATCCCTCAAATCTAAAACGATGAGACTCCTGATATCTTCTAAGATGTCTTCATAAAATACGGTTAACTTATTCCCTGACAGTGTCAATTTCCTTAATTGAGTCAACCCACCGAACGCTCTTTCTGACACGTACTCAATAGCATTGTTATCAAGCATGAGTTCTTTTAAACCCCACAGTTCACTAAAAGCCAAATTACCTATCATTGTCAATTTATTATGCTTCAAATTTAAGCGTGACAGGTTTTCCAAACCCTCTAACATCTCTCTAGTAACCACGGAGATGAAGTTATTATCCAGTTTTAATTCTATTAAGTTGTGCAAATGTTTAAAACAGCCCTCATGTATTAAACTGAGGTTATTATTTGATAGATGCAAAATATGCAAATTTGGTAGGTTGAAAAATACATCCCTTTGTAGCTCTGATATCATATTATCATCCAAACTTAAATTCGACAGCATCATCATTTGTGAAAACGAGTGCTTCTCTAAATTTGTAATCTTCGTTGATTTCAAAACAATCTGTCTTAGTGTTGATGAGTTAGTGAATGCATATGGAGGGACTCTTTTCAAAGCGCCAAATTGTATAGATATGTGTTTCAATTTATCTAGTCTAACTATGGCTTTTGCTGGTATGAACGTCATAGCGTCATCGGATCGTACATTGAACATCAAATGCTCTATATCGCTTTGTGATGAAAAATTAGGCCATATCGCATCGTCCTCTGTAATTCCATCGCCAAATACCCAACAATCAGCTCTTGTAGCCATTTTAGGTTTATTATTGTCGCAATAGCAGTGTACTTTAGATCTTCTGTCCTTGATGTCGCAGATATTGATGAAACTCGGTGCGTGAAAATATCGTCTGTCGATTTTAGTTTTCGTATCATTTTTACTTCCGGTTACAGTTAGTTTTATTGTCAACAAAGACGCTATAATGATCAAATACTTTGTCATTTGTTCCATAGTCTAGTTCACATCCGCTGGCATATACCTGGAACAATAAAAACGAATTAATCGTCAGTCAATTCTTACAATTACGTTTTTACTTTATTTGGAAAGTTTCGCCCAAAAAGGAAAAAAAAAAAAATACTGGCGGCCAGGAAATTATATCGATCGCTTTAGTCTCGGAATTCGGGAAGTTATAATTTTATAGCTGCTGTGTAAGATAAGTGTCCTATGAATTGAAAATTTTCCTTTAACGACATAACATTATAATTTAAAATATGTCCTGAGGCGTTAATTCATTTATTCCTTAAAATGTTTTTAAATTATTTATGTTCTTGTTTTACTGTTCTTATTTAGACTACTTGTTTTATCGGAATTATACGTTCAATCCAGGTTAATGCTGAGCAATATTCTTTTGTTTAAATCCTAATATTGTCAATATCCCTTTAACCGATTTTACCTAACATCTGTTCAATTTTATTACTACTATTTAGCCCCATGGAAAAGTGCGAGGATATGTAGCTTTGACATTACTGCATACAATTCTCTAACTAAAAGTTTTGTCAAAATATGTTCAGCCGCTTTAAAGATCAGCCCAGACAAACAGATATAATATCAGTTTCATCTATAGATTATAGATAACGTAGGTATACCGTCGAATTGCTGAAATTTCGCGGTAATATTTTTTCTTGTAATCTAGCCCGAACGGCGAAATGGCGAAAGTTTTTAGTACAACCATAAGTCCATTTTTCAGTTGAGAATAATAGACTTAACGTTTCGCTCGGTGAAGATAAAAACAGTGTTAAAGCTCCTTAGGTACGTATTGTTATCTAAACGAGCATCTTATATCTAGTTTAGTGGCTGATTTAGCCACAGTTATTATAATAGATAAGTTATTGATAGAAACAATATTTTTTTATGACCAAAGTTATGCCATAATATAAAATGTATAATTAATTAGGTAACTCTGATGGTTTCGTAAATATATCTATATGAATTTACGCCAACTCTAGTTTTTAGTTAATTTACAATTTAATAAGATGAATAACAACTTAATGCAAAGGCAGATCTTAGTTTATTTCCCGCTCACTAAAAGCTATTTTACAGAACACGTATATTCATAATCTACCTATAACTAATCTTATTTTTTAGATACTGTAAACGTATTTAGATTCAATAATTTAAAATACAGACCACCGTCCTCGAGTTTATTCGCATTAACGTTATAAAATCTATTTTTATGGATAAGTATTGTAATTGGTCGGTTTTAATAGCCAACGCTAAAAATGTAACAAAGCACCAACTCCTATATTTATACTTAATCGATCAAACTATAAACAGTACAAATTATATTATTCTAATTTAATAAATAAGTGGTAGAGCCACGCTGAAACTATAACTGGTTTCATCATGAACGGGTCGGCTCGCCCGGGGTAATACCACCCGACCCACAGAAACACCGACGTGAAGTAACAGTGTTTGCATTGTTGCGTTTCGTTAGGTTAGCGAGAGCACTTGAGGCCCACCGCACGCTCTCCCTTCCCCACCAATACAGACTGACAACGCACTTGCGACTCTTATGGTGTTGCTGGTGTCTATGGATGGTGGTGATAACTTAACATCAGGTGAGCAACTTGTTAGTTTGCCTCCTATGATATATTAAAAAAAAAACTAAATTAAACAATACTATCAAAATGTATCAAGCCATAAGATTTACTGTTCAATAGGTAGCTCAAAAGGTTTTCTACGTCTATAATTCTTTAAGGCCCCATATTTAACACGGTGATATATGAATAATGAATCCCATAAATATTCCTCAACCCGCGTTTTTATACGCCCAGTCACGACACGTGTTAATTCCCAGTTAATTCATTTGTATATAATTAAAATTAGAGGCTTACTTAACTATATTCATATATATTCGCGTCTCACTTTAACAAAACTTTACTGGCCTTATAAATGTAAATAATATTCATTTTGCAACTTTATAAAGTTGGTAGCGAATATGAAGAAATAATTTATAATATCTTTATTTTTGTCACCTTATATTCGTATCTATAATATGGATGATTTATTTATAATTACATACTAGCTTCTACACGCGCACTCCTCTATGCATTTTAAGAAATGGTAAAGAGTACAATGACCCAGAAAAGTAGCCTAAAACCATCTAAAAAAAATTCCGCATGTAATGATTATACTCCATGTCGATTATTTCAGTACTTGTGATGCGATTGAGTCTAAAAGAAACTATATTTTCATTATATATTGTTAGCAATTCGAACAATTATTGATTATTAAAAACAGAACTGGCCAATTTACATATAAACTGTTAAGAATCAATTCTAACAATTAATTGCTTTTTAAATAACCGACAGGAGTTCGGACAGAGCTACTGCACACTACGACGGCCAGCGAAAGATTGAGTCCACACGGCAGGCGCCGCTACTTATCTGGACCGTCGTAGTATAACTACCCGACATTTTCATATATTTCCAACATAACATAAACCAATGGCGTCTCAAGTCATTAGTAACACTATCGATATAGTCAATAGTAAGTCATTAGTAGTGCGGAGAGTGCTAACAATATGTATATGTAGATTGAATATTCTTTTTAATAGTTCACTACTGAAACCTTAAATGGTACAACAGTGGCATTTTTATACTTTAATAGCGGGTCCAGCGGACAATGTTCCGCCCTGATAATAAAAAAGACGTAGTTTATGAGGAGTAACATAGTTGAGAGGGAAAGGAGAAGGGTGGAGAGGGGACATGGGTCTCTCTCAATGCAAGCACTGTTACTTCACGTCGGCTTTCTGTGAGAGGGTGGTACTTTAGTTATCATTTATAATAATCTAATGTGATTGGCTTTAGGACCACATATTTAATGTACAATTTTGATAGTCTTTCTTTAAATTAGCACCTCTAACGGTACATGATGGAATTAATATCCAAAGTCTATAGATATATGTATATCTATGTATGCATACACAGAATGATACGACACAAGTTGTATACAAGGTTTTAATCTCATATTTTCACCAAGTTTTTCAATACTCAATCTCAATTATTTCAATTTTTTTTGGGGTGTAAGGGGTGTCGAGTAACATCTTAAGACTTGAGACACCCAAGCCAACCTCACCTGCACGTGGTGCACCCTGCTGATCAACGAACGAGGCAATGGCGATAGAGGGGTGGTAGGGTTTTACAGCCCGACTGGGTCGCAACCACCATGTACATGGCGAAAAAACCCGTCATAGTGACTCGCTTCTGCGCGTCGCGTTTCGGGATCAGCCTGTGCATATCTAGTACCAGGTGACTTTCGTTATTATGGCCGGCATGACAGCGGCGACCGACGATGGATGATCTTTCTCTCGGTGGTCGCCACTGTTTTTGGATTGTACTATATTTACCATCAGGTATAGTGCAGTCACTTTGTCGTGCTACAATAAAAAAAAAAAACAGTTTTATATTCGTAGTGGAAATATGTACATATATTTCTAAAATTAACTATACATATTTTCCCTTCAGGAATAGATGAATAGATAAACGCTTTGAAAAGTTACAGGAGTAGAAAGATAACACAACCAAATTTGTTAGGTTATAAAACGAAGTTTATATCTATTGTAATAGAGCATAGTTGTAATATCATTGTAATAAAGTATACCATAATTTTGACATGTAATCGTGAAGATGTAGCCGATGTCGGCGGTCGAGTAGTATAGGTATTTCAAAATCAGAATTTTCCTACAAAACACATTTCAAACGACAAAACTGGTATAAAATCGTACTTCAAAACTAATTATATAGCACCCTATAGACTGCAGAAAGCACTAAGCATCAGATACACAAAAACAATTACAAAGAAAAAACGTTCCTAAAATAAAAATATCTATACACAAATAAAAATAAGGCTTTTTTAGAACAATATAGTAAATCAAATTTTAATAACGTTCATATCTTGGTATCTTCAACTTAAATTATGAAAGTGAAGAGGAAAAAAATTACAAATTCTCTTGACCCATCAACCTCAAAATCTCGGAAGAAATTAAAAAGTTGAAGCTTAATGACTTCTTCAAACTCGGAATGTATCTTTCCGTATTATCATATTTACAATGAGGAAATGTACACTCAAAGCTTAAAGATGTCTTTACGAGTGCTCTTAGAGGAAAATGATTAGTAGAATATTAAAATATTCTTTATCAAGACTTCATATGAGTGAAAAGTTCCTTCTGAAATGGCGACGTTAGTACATGGTTTAGACACATACGGTATTATTACAAAAAAGTTAAATACTTACTGAATACATGATTTAAAAAGGTTACGTTTTAAATGCACCGCGCTCGCTGAATGTTTGCCACCTTGCTCTTTTGTCTAGCTTAGGTTAAGTTAGATTTGCGAGAAAAGAACTTGCCTCAGACGAACGCGGTGCATTTAGTACGAAACCTTCTTAAAGCAAATATTCAATACGTATTTAATTTTTTTTTTGTAATAACACCGATAATATCCGAACTAATTTTTAGCACTTTAACATTTATAATTAAAAATAATAAATAATTAAAAATAAAGACCAAAGAAACATCGTAAATCCCATCAAACTGAAAACTTTTTTGATGTGAATCATCTATAGGCGCGGGTAAACCTGATTGTTGGCATGGCGAGTGTGTGACACGTGGCGACGCGATGCCATGGCCAAGTGACTCTGCGCAATATCTCTTGCCGCACTCATCTCGCATACCTATAGTGTAATTTCATATTCGTTCGATTCGAACAATTTAGATATTTCACATTTGCCAGGCGTCCCACGACAGCTCAATTTTTTGTGTTGTAAAAAATTATGTTTGCGCCGGAAAGTTCAGTCCCATGATTTATTATATACTGATAATAAACTCCCTGGATTAAGGCCCAAAACACGCGTATCATGGTGGCCTACCCAAGTTGCTTATCTACAATCATTAACGCAAATAGAAAACGAAAAAATATATGGAGATGACATATCTGAACGATATAGGGATTGTCGATAAGCAACTTGGGTAGGCCCCCTGGGACCCAACCAAAAAATATTACAGATGATGTCCAAACACTGACGTACACTGGAGTGGGCATACCCTTCAAGACGAAGCCCTGATATCGCGACACTCCTTCTTTGCGATAGCAATAGGTGTGACAGAGATGTTATCGTGTTTGACCTTGGCCTTGATTAAGAAGTAAAATAAAATTTCTAGTCAAAATATATTAGTTTTTTGGAACGAAGTTCCTTATCGCGCGTTGTGAAAGGGGGCTAGACGGAAAATATTCTTACGAAAAGTTGTCACGACACTTTTTGCTATAGTAAGCTATTGTAAGCTGTGCGGCGTCGCATGTTTCTCTGTCTGTCTCTCTCTCTCTCTTATAGAAAGCAAGCCAGATATTTTCATTTCTATTTCGCATTGAACAGTGTGGTGTCGCGACGATTATTTTTGTTGAGTGTATACAGGTTCTTTGTAAATAATAAAAAATAATAATAATAATGATCCCAAATATATGTTTCCTACTTCAGTTACCACAAGCCAATTATTACGAAAATTGAGCCTACTGATTAAGTTTATATAACATTATATTTGTTAATAATAAAAAAAATATTATAACTTAAAAAAAATAAAATTTTATTACAATTCCTTCACTAATTAATCGAAAGGAACTTCATTCCATCCGGGTGTCCCTTGACACCTCTCAAGTTTCTTTTTTAAATATATATTTTAGATTATATGGCTACAACATAATTATGTAGACTACAGCACTTCCCGCTTATCACACTGGACCATATCAGTTGCAATAAACATCTATTAGAAATGGTGACACAGAGATAATAAATCCAGGGCGATTTACCGCGACAGGGCTGTGATTTAGCGCGCACGTAACTTAGTCGACAAAATATTCGTCTTTAAAGAATATTTTCGCTTTATCTCTCATCAGAAGCGTAGTTACCGAGATTGATTCTATCATAATAAACTTATCAATTCCAATAAACTAAAGGTTGATTGTATTAAGTGACATAAAAGTAATATATTCTAGGTTATTTACTATGGCAGGACTGTTTTAACGTACTAGCTACCAAGGAGACAAATATTCATCTCCTAAACATATTGTCGTTTTATCTACCATCAGAAATGAGGCGAGGGATCGAATAATGATAATAAACGTATCAATTCCAACATTTATAAGAAAAAGTTGAGTGTATTAAGTGATAAAAAAGTAATAAATCGTAGGTTATTTAATGTGACAGGAGTGTGATTTATGGTAGCGTACTACTTAGTAAATTGGCAAATATTAATCGCTTAAAAACTTAAAACAATGAGATATCTGTGTTTTCTTTTGAATTTTTAAATCCGTTATATGATGAATTAGCTTTTGTTCGCGACTTCGTCCGCGTGGAATAGTTTCTTTGGTCTAACGCCAACACGCAGCGGAAGTTCTCAAGAGGGAAAAAATAAACAATTTTGAAACATTCTTCCTTGGTACTCCGCTCTTAGTGGTCTTGGTGTGATGATAAATAGCCTATAACCTTCATCGATAAATGAGCTATATAACACTGAAAGAATTTTTCAAATCGACCAGTAGTTCCTGGATTCCCCCTACAACGACACAAACTCACTTATTCACAAACTTTAGCTATTTATAATATTAGTATAGATTAATTAAATTTCATAATTTGTCAGTTGAAAGTACTATCATTAGTCTGGTAGTTACATCTATTGGTAATTGGAACAATAAATATATACATCCTTATACAGTTTATTAATTTAAGAAATATATGATGGGCTGCATAATCTCAATACACTATATCAATATTAGACGTATACAGAATGCTATACTAAGCGCCGCTAGTCTGCCGCAAGTCACATAAGTGCAATAGGTACGCTTTTCTAGTATGTCATGACGCGAAATCATAACTTTATCTCCCGCCAAAAGTACCGCTTAACGCGATAAAGAGAGTTTTCACTTCAAAAATTTCGTTTTATCAGCATTTTAATGCAATCAGTAGACACTGTGATCACAAGATTAACAGATCTAATTAAATTTGATGGTCACCTGATTTTAAGTAATCACCACCGTCCATAGACATTTGCAACACCAGGCGAGTCGCAAGTGCGTTGCCAGCTTGTGTTGGGGGGAGAATGAGGCACGGGGAGAGGAAGGTAGGTGGACCTCCGGCGCTCTCACTGGCCGAACGCAACGCAACAATACAACCACTGTTACTTGTCCTCGGTGTTTCTGTGGGTCGGGTGGTAATACCCCGGGCGAGCCGACCCTTCATGCTGAAACCAGTAATAGCTTCAACTTGGCTCTACCACCTACAAAAATAGTTTCAATAAACTCTACAACAAACTGTTATGAGTATAGTAAGTGACGTGGAGGTAATAAATCTAGAGCGATTTATCGCGACAGGGTTGTGATTTAATACGCATGTGAGTCGACAAAATATGCATTTCCTAAAAATGTTTTCACTCTACTTCTTTTTACTCGATCTGACTACGTTAATGACCAAGCAAGGTTTTAACAGTTTCAATGGACTACAATTCAGCGGATACTACTTCACTTTATCGGTGTTCAGTAAACACTTTGTAATCTGGAGCAATGGTATTGTGTTCGATTTTTTATGAGATTAAATGTATCAATTACAATAAACGTCTATAAAAAGTTTTATGCATATGTTAGGTGACATACAGATAATAAAACAGGAAATATTTACCGCAACAGGCCTGTGATTTAGCGCACAGGTAAAGGAGTCGGTAAATTATTCATTACTTTAAAAAAAAATTGCTTTACCAGTAAATAGTATATTTAGCCACTCTCCGTGCTACAAATGACTTACTATAGACTATATCGGGGGTATTACTAATGACCTGAAACGCTATTGGTCGATGTTATGTTTTAATGTCGGGTAGTTATACTGCGAACGGCCCATATAACGGGCGGCGCTTGGCGTGTCGACTCACTCTTTCGGTGGCCGTCGCAGTGTGCAGTAGCTCTGTCTGAACTCGTGTCGGTTATTTAAAGAGTAATTCATTGTTGGAATTGATTCTTAACAGTTTATCTAAATCGGCCAGTTCTGTTTTTAATAATCAATAAATGTTCAAAATTCTTAAAAGTATTTATTTCGAAAATATATTGCTGTAGGCTATCTTGTAGTCTATTATATTAGTTCGTCGTTTTATCTATACTAATATTATAAAGCTGAAGAGTTTGTTTGTTTGGTTGAACGCGCTAATCTCAAGAACTACCGGTCCGATTTGAAAGTTTCTTTTAGTGTTAGATAGCTCATTTATCGAGAATGGCTATAGGCTACATATCATCACGTTAAAACCAATAGGAGCGGAGCATTAATGAAGAATGTCTCAAAATCGGGCTTTTTTTAGAGCATCCTCTGCGTGCCAGTGTCAGTATTATATGCGTTGCCATGGTAACATGATAACATTCTATCGGAAATATTATTAGGGTTTATTTTGTGTTCCTGTTCAAAAGTTTATTTTACGTTATTTTTAATGCCAATTATTGATTATATGTAGTACGTTGCTATCGCAAACATTTTTAAAGTCTATTTTGTGCTGCTATTCTAAAAGGTTAGTAGTAATAATATTCGTCCATCAAGACAGGCGAAGGAATTAATCCATACTGCTGATTCTGAAGTTGTCACTATAGGTAGTTCTTATGTATTCTCTACCCAGATTTCTTCTATGTCTAAGTTTCTTTTTTCTTAGAAGTGACTACGCTATTGACCTAGCAAGATCTTAACAGCTATAATATTTGAACGGGAATTTTACGGGCAAATAACTAACTAATTAGCTGTTTTATTTTAAGCTATCGGGTTAAGCAGATGTTCCCCGCACTGATAATAAGACAAACTATACCTAAACCATGCCCAAGTATAATTCTGTATATTGGTGAAAACGGCACGAAGATACGTTCTGTAGTTTTTTAACTTATTGCGAACAGACATATAAGAGAGACGTGGCAGAGGACTTTGTTTTACACTATATAGTGATGAACTGTTACCGCGCATTCATCCAAGTGAAATTAATGAAAAATATGTTGTACACTGTAAACATGCGCGTGAGAAGTGCGCTGTACTGGACTCCAATAATAAATATAATTGAAAGTCAAATGTTTACATGTGATTTAAATTATAGCAACGTATATCAATAACTTAATTATATCAACAATATGGGCATATTATATCTATATAATAAAAGATTGAACACATATTGTTCGATAGTATATAGCTTAATATTTTAATACTTTCTTATATAGTATAAGTGAGCACTGAGGATGGTATATAGTAGTTTAAAGTTCCAGGTATGTGGCTGATGATAAATCCCATCTCATTCAACACACTGTTAGTATTCACATATATAATGTACATGTTACCTGTTACAGTATATGATGTGCGTGTTGTACATACAAATATTTTTGAGAGAGTATTTCTGTAATTTACACATCTAATCACAATTTAACATTTATTTAATATATTAAGAAAACGCGTGCGAAGCCGCGGGTAACAGCTAGTTCTATTATATTAGAGGAGTATTACTTCTAAGTATCATTAAATTTGTCGTACATCGTTTCTGTACATTGATACAGACTTCTTATAGTAGTGCCATACCTATTATGTAGAGAAAATATCAAATATATTTAGAACCATGCTTTCCTGGGTAGCAGGATGATATGATTATTTTGATTTAAAGTATGGTACAATAGTTATATTATCTGTGATGATAGTTACAGTGTGCCTAAAAACTCCATTTGAGAATTGTCAGGTTTATTTAAATTTTATAAAAATTGTTTATACACTTCTAATATAGATAAATGTAATGTTATAAATATGTATGAATAGTTAGCTTATCTTAGTAGTCCGGTGAAGCTGTTGAGACTTTGCTAGGTCAATAGCATATTCATTCTTTGCTAGGTCAATAGCATAGTCAGTTCGAGAAAAAAAAAAACTATAAGGACTCTTTCAAAGTACTTACGTCTGATTGACGTCAATTTATATATTTTGGTAAAAAAAATGTCACCAAAGTTTAATTTTTGTAAAACAATCTTGTTTTATATATTCTGTGATGAAATGGTCAAAATTACAGTAATTGTGAACAGAGTCTAATCTTAAAAAAAGTTAAATTTTGTACAAGAAAGTCTCGTATATTAAAGCAATACCGAGTGTTATCTACCCACCTCCGGTGCCGCTCGAGACAAGAGATACTGGCGCCACAATAATAAAGATACATAAATGAGAATTATATTAACTACTATAAATAGATTTCAATGAGACATAAATAGGAATTAATATTATTGATTTATTATTTGCATAAAATTGGTTTGATGTTATAATAATTTTTGTGTATCTTGCAGAATTGTTAATTAACAGTAATTGCTTTGACGTCAATAGTTGACCTATAAAGGGCTAGATGTCGCTGTTAGCTACGCATCCCTTTGTGAAAAGTACTGTGAGGCGTAACTCTGGCCAAATAAAGAGTGAAAGTAACTACTTGGTATTTATTGGCATCCTGACTGCGTCGACTATGTCGTATACACCTGCTAACACGAGTTATAGTTGAAAATATATACAAAATTTAACAATTAATGTGCCAAATATTGATAAAAATAGATGTAATTATTCAGTAGCATAATCTATACTATAATAAAACTGTAACAGGACGAAATCTGTACATTAAATATTTTTTGAAAATTTTAATCAGAATGGACTATGTTATCGATATAGAAGCCAAAAATAATCATTTTTATAATTTTTGTTTGTCTGTCTGTCTGTCCCTATGAACATGCATCACTCTGAAAGTACTGAACCAATCTTGACGGTACTTGACATAGTGATAACTAATATTACGAGATTACATCAAATATACTTTTTGTCCCATAAAACGCAAGGGGTTTTCTAGGATAACCAAAAACAAAAATTTGTAGTTAACGTAACTAGACTTTTTTGCGACACCTTAGTACAAGAGCCGGCAACGTTAGAAGAACAAGAATTTTAAAATACCTGGTCCTTAAATATATAAATATATACTTTTTGTATCATAGGAGGCAACCCAATAGGTGGGTCACGTGATGTTAAGTGACCACCACCGTCTATAGACACTAGCAACACCAGGGTCGTCGCAAGTACGTTGCCAACCTGTGTATGAGGGAGGGGGAGGGTAAGCGAAGGGAAAGGAAGAAAGGGGAAGAGAGGTAGGTCTTCGGTGCTCTTACTGACCGAAGAAAACACTACAATGCAAGCAATGTTATTTCACGTCAGTTTTCTGGGAGAGGGTGGTATTAACCCGAACGAGACCACCCATTCATGCTGAAACCAGTTACAGCTTCAGCGTGGCACTACCACCTACACAAAGTATCAATATATCAATAGAGAGAATTTAAGACACCTGGTAGCTGTTTAACGTTGTATTTTTAACGCGCAATTTGATTTAATTAATTTTGATTTATGAATAAGTTTAGGAACTTTTTTTCAGTAACTTTTAAACGCATTTAAAAACATGAATTTATCACAGTCAGACACATTTTTTATAAACAATAATACGCCCGCTGATATATTGTATAAATAAAAATAATTAATTTCAAACTAATTATTTTTTCCATAGCAAAGAATAAATTTCATTTTATTAAACATTCCACCATATACAAACAACGATAAACGTAAATGTATGACTTAGGACTGATGCCATCTTAAATATATGCGTCGATAACATACGCTGCTCCAATTATCGCTATCTTTATAGTGCAGCCAGTACTGCACTAAACATATTATTTTTATAGCAATAAATCGGTCTAAATATTGAGTAAATAACTGAATTAGTCTGAAGAATAAAATTTGTACTGAAAATGTCTTTTAATAATAATTCCATTTTAATAACGTTTCAAAGTTAGTGAAAAAAAATACCCGAAAATTTTTGAAGTAGAGGTCGCCAACCATAAATATGGGAAGATGATTTCAAAATGACCTTAGGACCCTTTTGGACAAGAGTGGCGGCTCACAGAAAACAATGGAAAGAGTTGGAGGAGGCCTTTGCCATTAGGCACACCGAAATACGTGATATTTTATAGTTTTGTCATCATACTAATGTCAAGAATTTCGGAAAATAAAAGGCGTTATTATTATTATAATATATTTTTGTCTGTAAAGGTACAATATGCACAAATAAACGCAACGTTTACCGGCTGCAAGATAGCTCGGAAGTAGTTCGGATGAATATATAAAGCTGGCTTGATTGATTCTTTCCGGTATGACCTCTGCCTATGTAGGCAATTTCGCCAATATCAAGTGTGACAAATACACGCTATGAATTTAATGCCAAATATTCAGTGTAACAACGTATAATAATCTACAATAGAAACATATCAACATAGATAAATTACCAAAAGGTGATAGACACTATGTTATGAGTGGTACAGAGATTATTTATAAAAATATATGGGAAATATATTTAATATTTGTTTACGCAACAGTTTCTAACTCTTAGACAATAGTCACAAACAAGTGACAGTTGATGCTTCGACGCGATGTTTGACGCTTCGACGCAGTGTTCATATATTTTTCTTCAATACAATAGAGTATAAAAAGGTTTTAATACAAGTGAAGATAGTTATGATAAAGTAAGTTGTAGAGACTTTAGTTTTATGTAGGTTAGTTTTTATCTTAATTGAACCTGGTAGATGATGCTACGAACGGATTCTAAGCAAAATAAAAAAAAAAAAATCATGTATAATCTGGGTATATGTTTGAGTGAGCCTGTGGATAGTTTGGTTTAACAATTGGAAGCGGTAGTTGTGGCTGCAATCGGGTACCAGTTTTATTAATTTTTTTCGCGTTTAAAAATACAATTGAAACCAGTGATAACCAATTTGGTGCAGACGAAGTTGCACGGGTCAGCTATATTAAATATAACTAACATACGTATACGTATTTTTAAGATGATTATATTACTTTATAGAGAAAATATTTACAATTTCAAAAATAATTTAAATTAAGGGGTTTTAATTTTCGGGTATTGTTTCTGTATTATATAGAACAATATTTTAATTGAGAAGCTAAAATAAATATAAAAACGTTTAAAACGAATCCCCCTAATAATGTATAGTAAGTACATAAAGATACTGGAATCTGCACGAAAGTTTATATATTGGGGAGTATTTTCTGTTGTTCGAGTTCCGCAAGCGGATTAAAAGTTAAGCTACGGATTTAACTGTTAAAACTGCATTTTTAGCCCGGGTAAAGTTTCCATCAACTGTGCCTTTTTCAATTTTTTATCCTAAAAGCCGTGGATTTTAATGTCTTTGTGTTTTTGTATACTTTTATTATTATATATATTATAGAATAACTTTCTAAATAAATAAGATACAAGCATAATAATAATCTTTTTATATAAAACCTTTTTTGATTAAAGATCTCTTTAATCTTATACGGATTTTTTAATTTCGAACTGTGTATGATATATATATATATATATAGCCTATACAATAATAGGATTCAAGTTTCTGGCGGATTTTGGAATATCATGTAGTGAATTTTGTATTCTATTCACAATCGTGTGTTATTTAACTCTATATTTTGTAATATTATAATGTTTTACGTAATATAGTTTGGTTATTGTGCAAAAGTGAAGTAGATGATAAATAATACCATGGAGTATAGATTCTGATTTGCCCCAAAAACTACCTAGAAGGTTGTGACAAGAGGGCCAACATCTTGTTAGCACCAGGCTAGGCCCACCTTCCTAACTTCCTACATCTTTCCCTTGGTCTCCTCCTTCCCATGCACTTTATCTTTATTAACTTAGGAAAATCCTTGATGGATACGCCACCCTACCGGGGGAGAGAGTGGGTTATGTCTGGCTCCCAAGGACTAAAACCCCACAGTGTACCGTCCGCCGGATTGTAGGGACAACCAGGGATCGAGCTTGCTCTCAAACCTGAAAAACTGCCCTTGCGGCAGCCTGGCGAGTGAACGCCAGGCTTTGCCCTACTGTAGAGAGACTACTGGGTACACGACCAGTAGCCTCCTCTCGTCAGCCTCACCCGTGCAACGAGGAGATGGAGCCCCTGGCCCATCCCCTCAGGCTTGGCGACGTTGTTGGAAGAGACGGACATTAAACCTGGCCCCTCCCGCTGCTCTTCTTTGATGAAGAGGGCCATTTCGCGGATCTACCTCCCGGGCCCTCTCCGCTGCCTCCTTCTGTGAGATGACGACCTCGCAGAAAGAGGCCACACTTGTGACAACCCTGGTGCTAGTGTCTATGGACGGTGGTGATCACGTAACATCAGGTGACACACCAGTTCGTTTGTCTATATAAAGAAAACATTGAAATGATCGCAAGATACTTGTGATATCATTTACCTACTCGACTATGGCAGTAATAATCTACTAGAAGATTGGTTACCCAAAAATAACACTAATAAAATTTCACTTTATTTCTCATTGATTGTTCATAGTCAACCACACGGGCCCATCCTTTAGGGGACCGAAACCATGATTTATCTGCTAAATAATTGTTACTTACACTACATTATATATTTTACACAGGTAAATATAATTTGAGTTGTTGGGAGTCACGAGCCAGGAGGTTGCAGGTTCTATCCCCATGGTTGCCTTTTTTGACCACAATCTAACATGATGATGAATGAGCGGTTAGCAAGTTGGAACCCTCCGTCAATCGACGTAAATTCGAGTAAACTGGATCTTTCGATGAAGAAAAAATTTTGATGAATCCATAGTACGATGGTTGGGTTTTTTTCTAATCCCACCTGGTCAGCTACCACCTGCACGTTGAAAATATGTCGCGAAACACCCATAGCGGCATCCCAGCGTCTATACTTCAAGAGAGAGTTTCCCTCCAGATTTAGATGGTATTATTACTAAAAAGGTCAAAACTTATTGAATACTTGCTTTACTGCGCTCGCCCGAGGTAAGTTCGCGTTATCCTTTTTCGCAAGTTTAACCTTTTTTTTCGTGGAGAAAACTCTTCAACACTTGCCAAGTCCCCGGTGGAGGACATGAAGTGAGTCGAACTAAAAAAAGTGTAACCTAACTAAAGTGAGATAAAAGAGCAAGATGGCGAACATTCAGCGAGCGCGATGCATTTAATACACACCAAAAGTGTTTATTGTTTTAGACCACAACATCATTTTAACTACAGATGAAGTTATGGTCAAAACTAAAGCTTATAATTCAAAGGTGTAAACGTTGATGCTCTTTTAGACAAACCTTAAGTTTTTACATTTCTTTTAATAAAACAGATAACACATTATAACAATTAATAAACAAACACATAAAGCCTCTAACATGAAGGCTAAACTAACAAACTAGAATATAATAATAACGAAGGATAGTGGCTTTATTGTTATGTTTCCTAAGGCAATTAATTTAACAACTTGTGTACATACGTGTTTAGGCTGCTCTCTTTCCTTTGTGGGGCGAACAATGTGAACACTCGACATTTTCTTTATTGGATCTATAATATAATTTTGTACCTACACTATTCTTATTAACTGCGTAAGTGGGGTACTAGAATTGAATACCTTGTATAAATAATACGGTGCCTACAAAGGCCTCTCATTTATCAGGTGTTATTTGAATTATTTATTGACTACTTAGTTACTTTAGTACGTTTTGTTCTTTTTTCTTCAAAGCGACAACAAATGAGCTCGTATATTCTTTTCCGAATATTAAAGTTTCAAATCTAATATATTTGTTTATATTTTTTTGGCGGGATTATGAAGTAGATTTTATATTTTATTCATAATTTTGTGTTATTTATCACTGTATTTTGTAATGTTGATGGTGTTTTACGCAATATAGTTCTATTATTATTATGCACGAATGAAGTGTTGGGAAATGACACCATGGAACATGAATTCTGCTAAAAAAACTCCATGGAAAGTTCTAAATAAGGGAGCCGCCATCTTAAAATGTATCGTACGCATTACTGTGAACCTCTTCGTGTTATTTTTCCCTAATGAGCATAAGTTAGTATTTTTTTCCCCATTTTATTTCCTTAAGACATCTTATCGTTTGATTTCCCGATATTTTATCTTCCTTGCAGATTGATATATATATTATACATGTTGTTCTGAAATTATTTTATAACAATTCGTTGTATCTGACATAAATATTTACACTATATACACAAATAATATACATAAAATTTTCTTGGATAACTGCAATACCGACATGGAGTCTATTCAATTCTGTATCTATAAAAGCTGTTTTACGCAGGTCTTTTGCACAATTTAAGCCTATATTGATGTGTGGGATTCCTGTCATCAAAGTGCGGACATTCCATGTTCCTAAATGCATGATAAAAGGTAAGGTTTTGTTACTCAACAGCCGAGTATAGCTGCTGTGCTGAATTTGAGGCGTTTTCAATAGCTAGGACATGTATACCGCATGGATGCGTTTTGTATGCCAAGGCGTATCTTACTTGATGCTATAGCGTATGCAAAAAGGAATATTGGAAGATTAATGCTATGTATTAAACATTTCGCCAAGCGAGATATGTACTCTTTCGGCGTTGACTGTAGAAGCTGGCAGGAACGTGCTCAGGACAGTGGAAGCAGTGCGTTCATGAAGTCGTCGCGAACTACGATAAAATGTGGTTTAACCTACCAGAAAGATACTAAATGTCACCTGTCTTTTCGTAATGATCAACTGGCTCCAGACTTAACATTTATTTGTCATCCTGTGGGCGTGGCTGTCACTCCCGAATCGGATTTATAACGCCAGTGTTATTTGTGGATGTGAGACCAAATTTAACAACGAGTTTGAGTTTTTGGTTAAGAAAACCTGTCTTATAATACGCAGATTTTAATTATATTCACCTTTGTCAATAAACAATAATTCTATGTTCTATGTATGTGTAGTGGGCACAGATAAAATTCTATATGTTACAAAACTTTTTTTTCTTCTCGGACTGACAGGGTGCCATATACGGTTGGGTTAGGGAGACGAACGAATACTACAAGATTCAAGTGGCAACTCACTTTTATTAGATGAAGCGGCATTTATATATACTACCTTACTTATGGGGTGTAAGGGGTGTCGAGTAACATCTTAAGACTTGAGATATCCAAGCCAACCCCACCTGCACTGGTGCACCCTACTGAATAACGACCGAGGCAATGGCGACAGCGGAGTGCAACCACCATGTATATGGCGAAAAAGCCCGTCATAGTGACTCGCTTCTGCGCGTCGCGTTTCGGGATCAGCTTGTGCATATCCAGTACCGGGTGACTTTCGTCATTATGGCCGGCATGACAGCGGCGACCGGTGATAGATAATCCGTCTCTCGGTGATTGGCGATGTTTTTGGATTGTACTATGGTTTCCATCAGGCATAGTTCAGTTACTTTGTCGTGCTACAATAAAAATAAAAGATGCTATTGGCCTAGGATATCCTTAACAGCTTCACCGGACTACTAAGGCGAGCGTTTAAGGCACTCAGCCGATTTGTTACATAGCAGTTAGTCTTAAAGAGTCGGTAACCCTTAAAGCACCTCTTACATGAAGCAATCGTATAATTGTTAGATGTACCTATTTGTACACTGCTTCTTAGCAATAAGTTTTTGTCAAAAGCCATCTAAGCAGGTGTTTCTTATGGCTAAATGCCAATAAGATGTTAATCAAAAATTGATTGAGATTTATATTATATATTACTAGCCTCTGCCCGCGACTTCGTCCGCGTGGAATAGTTACTTTGGACTAACGCTAACAAGCAGCGGAAGCTCTCAAGAGAAAAAAAAAAACGATTTTAAAACATTCTTTATTGGTTCTCCGCCCCTATTTATTTTAACGTAATAATATAGCCTTCCTCAATAAATGAGCTATAATAACACTGAAAGAATTTCTCAAATAAGACCAGTAGTTCCTTAGTTTACACCCTATAAAGTCGCAAACTCACAAATTTTACCTCATTATAATATTAGTATAGATAATATTTAATTATCAATCAATACGTAAAGAAATACAGTAATTGAAATTACATAAAACTAATATTATTAAAATCAAGACTGTCATTTTAGGAATAGTTAATTTAAATATATAATAATAACTCAAGTAGAAAGAACGCAATCAATTGCACCGATCGACGCTTCGGGTCCTACGCAAATTTAAATTAAAATATTTTCACGAAATGAACGAAGGAGGGGAAATGCCGATAGTATAAGAGAACTGCCGGCATCTGTCGCAAATTGTGAGTCAAGTTAGTAATTTACACTTGAATTGTTGAAGCGACCTAATTTCATAAATACAGTGCGAATGGCAATCTCGACGTTTCATCGGCGGACTGAGATTGCTTCGATTCTATTTTATACTAATGGTTGCCCGCGGCTTCGTCTATGTGTTGCTAACTCAACAATATCTCTTATGTTCAGAGTAAATGACATAAGCACCACACTCGTGACATAATTCTACAAGACGTCGCTGAAACACAGCGCTGAAAGTAAAAATAAAAATAGCATATTTGCTTTAATATACTGTATTTTAAATGAAAAATACCGTCATAATTGAAATAAGAAACAAATATCTAAAAAGTAAAAAATAATCCAGTACTTTTCAAATAATGCGTACACAACTGCAGACCTTCATTATTCTGTTAATATAAATTTAGATATGAAATACTAATTCATAAACATCTATCCATAGCTAAAGCCAAACAAAATTGTTTGAATAATTTAATAAAAGATAAAATCAAATAAAACAAATTCTTGCACATAACTAGTTAATTGCCTAGTCTTGGATTATCTCAAACTTACCAATATCTCAATTACTATATTTATCCTATTCGATTTTGAGGAGTTATTTAATGTATCTTCAGATGATAATGTTTTTTACGATGTAAGTGAAAGATTTGAGTCAACAGACGTAAAAAATACAATTGAATTAAAACCTCTTTTTTCAACTTGAAACAACTTTATTCAACTTAAGCTATAACTCGATAATCGTGAAATCCAAAAAATCAGTTCTGAATCGTGGAACTGTGGATAACATTTCTAACAATGATAAGTATCTCGTAGGGAGAGACTCGGATATTAGGAAGTCACCCTTCATTATCATAATCAGATAGATTATACCTTATTCTATTGCTTTTCTAAGGTGCAGATATATATCCAAGTTTGGAGGCTTGTGCTGTTAAGCATTTGAATTATTTTCAAATAAGCAGATAAAGATTCGTGGAACCAGTTTACGAATTAGAAACATCGTGAACTCTTTAAGGCCTTATCAGATCACTGGACTAGCTAATCTCAAGTACTTTTAGTTTTTTTTTTATATCATATAGGATGCAAACGAACATGTGGGTCACCTGTTGTTAAGCGATCACCACCGTTTATAGACACTAGCGACCCCAGAGGAGTCGTAAGGGCGTTGCCAGCCTGCTTTTGGGGGAATGGAGAGAAAGCACTGTTACTTCACGTCGGTTTTCTGTGAGAGGGTGGTGCTACTCCGGACGAGCCGACCCATTCATGCTGAAACCAATAATAGCTTCAGTGTGGCTCTACTACCTACTGTATGTAGGTATATTCTAGCAGCTAAGCCTGAGAACTTTCTAGATTTAGATTTGATCTTATACCGCATCCAAATTTAATGTTAGGTGAAGTTATAGTGAAACGCTAAAATCTATCAGGTATAAAAAACAGTGACAACAGATATGATAATTGACTCAGATTTCGTCTTTCCCTTCTATACTATTATGTGTCAGTGCCTTCGCATGCATAAACTACGAAAAAGTGTACCAGGTATTACGATGATTGGTGAACAGTGCACGCGTACATGCTTACACATGAGAGTGGAAGGGTTTTATTTTTTTTATCCTTTATCAAACTGAAATAGTTTAGTAAATTAAAATGGTTAAAGGAGTTATGAATATAGACAAATATTAATCAACAAAAATACATAGTTCCCATAGATAGTAGATTGAGTACATAAGAGGGAATTTAAATATGTAGCACCAGTGATAAAGAAGTTGAAAAGTGATGAGAGGTTAGCATTATACGGGCATGTCATTACAAGAGAAAAACTATTATCCGATACGAAATATATATATATAAGAGTTGTTGAGGTATGTGTGTTTGATACACATATATGTTTCAGCAAGTCATATATGAATGAATAGTTAGCTTAGGTGACCTCAGATAGGTCGCGAACTGCATGTATCAGGCAACAGCACTAGCCGAGGTGTGCCGTGCACTCTTAAGCTAGTTGTCAAATAAAATCGGCTGAGTATTTTAAGCGCTCGCCTTAGTAGTCCAGTGAAGCTGTTAGGACCCTGCTGGGTCAAGAGCATAGTCAGCTCGAGAAAAAAAAAGAGTTATCTTTATTAATATTGGTATCATAAAACTTGTTTCCATTTCAATTGACTTGAATTATCGATTGGTTATCCGTGAAACGATTTTGAAGTCTTTTATATGTGGTTAGGTATTCATTTTATTACACTGTACAGCCATTTTACAAAATTTAACAGCTTTAACACGCCCTCTGACCTTAGTGACCCGTTAAAACCCATTTATTGCTTTTTCAATGTTCAAACAACAAACATGTAAATAACAAATGAAAGGTTTTACTGGTAATATGGACCTTAATTATACACAGCCAAGGTATCATTTAGCTTTACAACTATTGCGTGTTAATAACCCAAATATTAGTAGTCGATAAATGGGTAACGGACCACTAAAAATTAACAAGACACGTATTATATTCTAATGGTCGTTTTTTCTTATTTCGCTTAATTTAGGGTCGCTTATGATGTATGAAGCACGAAGACCCTTGAAACTCAAGGGAAAAGTACACAAAATAAGAACAACATAAGAAGTCTCGTGCGTTATATATTTCAGAAGTCGATAAATTGGTCAACGGACTACTAAAAATTAACAAGACACGTACTAAATTCTAATAGTGAAATGTATTTGGGATCCCTTGTGATGTACGAAGGCCTTCAAAACTCTAGCGAAAAATAATAAACCATTATAAAAACTCTGTGTCTCTCATTAAGTTGGGCAATAGACCACTAAAAATTAACACAACATATTAAATTGTATTTGGGACCACTTGTGATGTATGAATGTTCTTGAAACTCAAGGGAAAAGTACACAAACCATTATAAGATGTCTCGTGCTAAATATATATCTGAGAAGTCGATAAATTGGGCCAAGGACCACTAAAAATTAACAAGACACGTATTAAATTCTAACAGTTAAATGTGTTTGGGACCGCTTGTGATGTACGAAGGCTTTTGAAACTCAAGGGAAAAGTACATAAACCATTATAAGATGTCTTATGCTATGTAGATCTGTGGTATTGGGCTCAGAAGAGTACGGACGACAGAAGATTACTTGTTCCAGAGTTGTGAATATTGGGATTGATAAATAGCATAAGCAGAATGAATATAATAACGAATTAGTAATTAAGTATGAAAATATAACCAGTGAAAAATAAGTTGAGGAGTAATAGGTTAGCATCGTATGAGCATGTCATGAGGGGAGACGAAAATCATGTAACTAGAAAAGTTTTAAGCATGAATATGGATGTCTATAGGAGTAGAGGAAAACCGATAAAGGTGTGGATGGGTTGCGCAAAGAATGGTATGTATATAAAACGTGTGAATATTGGGATGAGACTGACAGAAAATAGGAGAAAATGAAGATATATTACTGATGCTACTTAGGTAGGCTAAGGATGATGAGATAATAAGTTCTATAATGAACTAGACTTATACTAATACAATTTTATACTAGATATCCCTACAACTTCACACACTTTTGTCACTATTTGTTGACAAAATGTATACTGGATAATAAATTTAAAGTGTACTCATTGTATACACGTCCGATTTTCATAAGGATTGGTTGAACAGTATAGAAGTTGATATGCTACAGTGTTGCCTGGTGATAAAGTATGGTATAAAAATCTTCATACACACTTAAGAATGTCAAAGTTCATAGTTAATCGTCAAACGATTTCGAACTATATCGAATACGACTTTCTCTGCGTAGGTTTGTTATCTTATAATTATGTCTTATGTACAAAGGAAAAAACATAAACACAACACTGTTTGCTCCAGGTTTCTCGACAGCAAGAATACACACATAGCTGAAAGCGTATTGCTTAAAAACATCAAAGAGTCTTATAACAATAACAAAAATGAGCATGCGTTTAGCAATAGTTTTACTGAACAGTGTCTAAAATTTTTAACGTTGTTAAACACAAGGTTAAAATGCTTTATTACAAAAACGTGTCCAAGCGGTCTATAATTAAACATTTGATTTAAATTGTTTATGCCAGCTCTGAATAGCATTCGTTTAATTTAATCTCATCATTCAAAAACGTTCCATTACAAAGAGATATTTTGCAAATAATTTTAATTTATGAATAGTATCTTTGTTCAGACCTTTTTTCAAAAATTATTTATTTTTGGCTACATTGATAATTATCATTGTAACGTTTTAGTTAAAATAAAATGATGTCATTGTTTAAATAAGCAATATATAAGATTAATATATTATGTTAAACGTAAGGTTGAATAACTGTATAATCTAAAATTAAATATCAAAATACTATACATCAAATATCATATAATAGTAGTTATGATTTATCTATGAGTATCTGAAATTGTTTAATATAATTACATCTTTCAAATTAATTACTCAGGAAATCTATATATTTTACGAGACGTTATGGCCAGCAATAAAAATATATTATATTACAGTTATAAAATAATTATTTATCAACTTAAACAAGTGTTAGATAATATTTATATTCAGATAATGCCCATCTGTAAACAAAGATAAGACATTATTTTGGTGGTCAGACTTTTTCTAAGCAGGTATTCAACGCGTACTTAACTTTTTGTAAGACGGCTCGTTTCTTTAAACATTAATTAATACCTTTATACTAAATGCTATTGTGATGTATTTCATCACATATTGTAAAACAAAGTCCTTCTCCACGTCGGTATGTCTGTTCGCGATAAACTTAAGAGCTACTGAATGGATTTTCATGCTGTTTTCATCAGTACATAAAGTGATTTATGAGGAAAGTTTAGTCTTATAATTTGTCAACGTATATTATCAGGGCGGGACAATGTCCACCAAGTGACATATGACCGAATAATAACCAATAATCTTAAATAAAATAAGTTTGATCGAATTCAATACAACAGTATTTATGTAATACGCGTACAACCAGAGACAGATCTCTAACATTTTATTTTAAAAAAAGTAGGTACACTTAACTAGGTTTAAATACACAAAAGCGACAACGATGGATAAAAGTTTAACACTTTACTAGCAAATTCTAAAATATAGCCCCGTTGAGAAATACCGGAAAGTTGTTTATTGGCATTAAATTTTAAGACGATCTGTACCGCACATAAAAGGTGTGTACCAAGTGAAAACTAAAATATATATTTGAGCTTCGATAACATAAAATTAATTTAAAAAACGTATACGATCAGAGGTCCCCACCAGGAACGAATTTTTTTACGCTTTTGCTTACACTAATGTATTTCAATATGGATATTTAGATCATGTATACTTGTAAAATTTCGTCACATAAGAAAATGTTGTATGCTCCCACCATGCGAGTCTTTCTCTCTTTGTATAATAAACTTATTTATATATTTTTATTTGCTATAACTTTTCAACGTCTCCCATAAAATTGATATAAGTGTAACATCATTAAGTTTAATATAGAAAGAGGGAGTAAAACCAAAAAGATTTTTTTAAAACATAAAAGATTTTTAATATTGATACGGTCACTGTAAGATGTAGTTAGGTTAGCGAACTACGTAACAACTTAAGACAGAAGGCCCTTTAAGTAGATACTTAATGAAGTAAACGACTTAGTGTTACATGGATATCACAACTTTTACGGTAGACTGACTCGCGAGACTTGGTCTTTTTTTACAAGTTTGGTTTTGGATTTCAATTCCAGACACTGTATCACCTCAATGGAGAAGTGAATATGTATATTGAACAAATGACATTTACCTCATGTTTTCCACTATCATCTTATACTCCTGTTTTAAATTAAAGTAACGTATACTTTTTGTCTATATGATAATGCGTTGTTAAATATCAGTTCAAGACATATTTCTTTACCTTTTTCTTATTACCGTCTATTACTTAGTTCAATATATTGTTTTTTATCTTTTTCTTATTGGCTGGCGTCTCTTGGGTATTCTATAATTATTGACAACTTTCTTCTTTAAAAAACTGATTAAACTTCAAAGTGTACGTTGTATTTTTTTTATGCCAAAAGGTAGCAAACAGGCAGACGGTGCATCTGATGTTAAATAGTTACCGTCGCATATGGAAAACTGCAACACCAGGGGCATCGCTGTTATGTTGCCGATCTCGAAGAGCGCGTTTTAATCCCTTTTTGAAGAGCCCCATGTCATAACCCTGGGGGACACCGTACCAGGTAACTCATTCCACAACGCCAAAGTGCGCATAACAAAGTTTCTAGAATACCTTACAGTTGTTGCCATTTTGCTGGGCTTTAGCGTGTGTGGATGAGCAGCCAGCCAGCGGCGGGTGGTGCGAGTTTGGAAAGGGGATGAAGGCACCATCTAATATATCTCCATTTAATATAACATCTTGAAAACGTTTTAACAAACATGGGAAAATTTGATCGTTTCGGATAGATATAAAAACTCGATGAGTCCTGCCTAATAAAACAGAATTTACTCCACCCACCGCTTAGCATTACGTTAGCGTTACCTCTTTCCTTTGTTATAAGGGCTGTTATACCAAATGATTATATCGCAGAGATCGTTTTAACCCTTCATTATCCTTATCATATATTAAAGAGCACGATATTGCGAACGTGACCGACTTGCGAATATTGTCGAAATCGATTGAGATAAGCGAAAATGCTACGCCTGTTGTGTTTATGTATTTATAAGATCGCAATTTTCAGCTCCATATTCCATGACGATTATGCAACAATGATAACAGTACTATAAGAGTAATATCAATATGGCTGAAGCTATTACTGGTTTCATCATGAATGGGTCGGCTCACCTGGGATAGTACCACCCTCTCACAAAAAACCGACGTGAAGTAATAATGCTTGTATTGTTGCGTTTCGTCTTGTAATGATGAGCTCAGAAGACCCACATACCTTTCTTTCCCCTCCCCTCTCCCTCCTTTTGCTTCTCCTATTCACTCCAAACGCACTCACGACTCCCCTAGTGTTGTTTATGGCCATGCCTCCTATCACATAAAAAAATGTATAACGATTGCGGAGACTTTGGTGTGTAATATTAACCAATATAAAAATAAACCCTTAACAAAATTCTTAGAGCCCATGCGAGCAGAAAAACATGGCCACAGCTAATTTATTATACATCTAATCAAAAAATTTTAACCGCTTTGAATTACACCAAATGCTCACGAAGTGCGTAACTTTAAGAAAATTAATTGTGTAAATAGTTTTAAGACACGATAATTTGCTATTATAATTACCTTAATAATTAATAAATCTTATAAATTACTGTTTCATTCTATGAATTTACATGCGTAAAATTTCGAAGAACTTACTGAGCAATCAAGATACGTCGATAGAACTAACTGTAAATAATTTGAACCAACTATCTGATGACCTTAATTAGCTATTCTGAAGCAATCTGTATTACCCAGTATTGTACTAGTGTCCCGTTGTGGTGAAAAGGGCAAAACCCAAACAGGGACCCTTTTTCGTATACCTCACATGGCACAGCTGCTCGTAAAATGCTCCAATCGATCCGGATTACTTGATTAAATTAATAATGAAAAGGATTCAGTTGTCGACGAAAGAATTGAAATGGAAGAATGTTAGCAAATGTTTCAACGCATCGATTACTCTGATAGCGCTGTTTTATTGGTCCAAATTTGAAGCCAAGGTCATAAGTTGGAATTTTATGAACCTTAGCTTATCGTTGGTCATATCTTTACTTAGTACGTCGATGTTTATAGCACAGCAATAAAGGAACTAACAATTATTATCGCTATATTTTTTGGTAGATATTAAGTAAATATTGATATTGCCCAAATTATCTTCACCGATTTATTTGCGAGTGTAATAATAGTCGCATTTGAAGTTATCAGAGATGGTAATACGATAAGAGCCACGCTGAAGCTATTATTGCTTTCAGTATGAATGGGTCGGCTCGTACGGGGTTGTACCATCTTATTACAGAAAACCGACGTGAGATAACTGTTTATTATGTGTGTACAGAAAACCGACGTTTTTGCACTGTTGCGTTTCGTTCAGTCAGTGAGAGCGCCGGAGGCTCATCTCCCTTCACCTCTTTTCTCTCACTCTCCTCTTCTCGCCCCCGTTCACTCTCCTTTTCCCTTCCGCCATTTCTCCCAAATACAGGCTGGCAACGCACTTGCGACTCCTCTGGTGTCGCTAGGTCTATGGACGGCAGTGATCGCTTAACATCATGTGACCTGCCTGTTCGTTTGCCTCCTATATGATGTATAAAAAAACGTTAAACTTAGAAAGCAAAGCCAAGTACAGCTGTTACACATGAGTATTAGTACTAGTCAGGTGAGAACTACCAGTGCTGAGACAAAATTATGTTATTAATTATTTAGGTTTTTTTTTCTTCACCGATCTAAGTAAATTGTTTATAATATCAAAGACAACCGTTAAAGCTGAAGTAGTTCATCTTAATCCCAAAGTATTCTTAAAAACGTTTGAATTAGTACGCAAATTAAAATAATATCAAATTCATTGTAATTGTAACTCTAAATTACTTGGACAGTTCGTGTCAAATATTCAATAATGAATCATCAGTCCTTTGTAGTTACAAAGTAGTTACTAGTTGTCTGGCTTACTCCTAGGCCTCTTTTAAGGAGAGTTACTAAAACCTATCTACGGCTCTCTACATTCAGTTACTTCCAGCCACTCTGTATAAATAGCCATTCCAGCTTCCATGGTACCTCATACATAACGTTTGCTTAAAATGCTCTCTACTTCACTACTTGTTAACCATACAGGATATCGGTACTTTGGCCTTTGTAACCATTTTTAAATTAATGAATTCATACTTGAAACTACATCGATAACTTTTATTTTCTTTATTTAGTATTCACAAATTAGTTTTTAATCTCAAATTAGATTTGATGCTCTTTTCTCCCTTCCATATCTCAACTATAAGCACTGGATTTCCAATCTCCATGTTTGAAATGTACTTCAACCTGAGGAAAAACCAAAAAGTTCGGGCGCTTATCTCTTCCTCACTAAGAAGGTGTGAAGTTATATCCCGGCCAGTATTTTTCCTCTTTTTCTTGGCATTAGATCCTTTAAGTGTAACGTGAAAAGATATTTATGTGGACCGGTAAAAATAAATAAATTGTCTGTCTTTTGATAATGGCCAGTATTTTTTATTTGTACTGTGACTTCCAATAGGCCAATTACCATAAGTTTGTCGTATTATAATAAAGAAAAGAACCATATTTTTGAGAATAATAGAAATAAATGAACCAGTATTAAACGATGATACTAAGCGGTAAATGGTATTTTCACGTTGTAACTTTTGCCTTTATAAACATAATTTATGTGCCTCGTTGTTAAAATCGTTGAGTGTTTCGCCCCGAGTACATATATACGCAGTACACAAAGCTGTTCGGATGTATTGTGATTGTGTTTAAATAACAACCTTTTGGGTATTTAATTAAAGCTGTTGTTTGAGTAATTATTTGAATCTGCTAAGTGACAATAAATTGGATTATAATTTTGCAAAGACCGAAGCTTAAGAAGTAAGTGTACGAATAATGCGGAAAGAAATGCCTGTCACGACAGATGAATTTGGTAAATGTTGGTTATTAATAGAAATTATATATTTACCTGCCCCACTTAAGATTGATGTGTATAAAGCAAAAAAAAAACGTATAAAGTCAGAGGACCCCGTCAGAAATGAAGTGTCTTAATGTTGCAGTAATAAATCAAAAAATGTTTCATCTAATATTTTACGAAATATATTCGTATATTTAAATATAGATATAAAAGAGTTAAACAGTGTTGAAAAACGTTTTTATGCAACATCTACGCGTTAAGTATTGATGTTATACAACCGTCAGGTCACGGTATTATTCTTACCTGCACGCATACACACAATTGCATCTTCTAAACACAGAAACAGAAAAAGAGAAGGTAGCATGGAAGGTAGATAACTATTTTTTCTTACGTGACGATTTATATCAATTAACTCCGACCGCAAATCATGTCAAGGAACTTCGTTTTAAATTATTAAGATAAGACAGTAAATATATCTCGACTACATACATATACAGATACAGTGGCACGCTTAAGCATGAAGTGTTTTGGATAATGTATTTATCCAGTAGTCAAAAGGGGTGGTAAGAGGGTAGTAAATACTCTTTCCCCGAATGAATTGCCACCACTATGCTGATAAATTTCAGTTTTTCTTTATTAACGCGATTTTGAGTCATATGTATTATGAAAAAATAAACCAGATCGAGTTTCTTGCCGGTTCTTCTCGATGATTGGGTTGTTTTCCCAACTCGTAGTAGCTTTGACATTTATAAGCGCCTTCTCAGGGCCTAAATTGGATACGGTATTTTTTATTTAGCTTTTTATAGATTTGCAGGTTGGCATGACAGCAATGATTGATAATGGATTGTGAATCTCTCGGTGATCGTTGTTGTTTTTAAACTATATTTTATTCACAGTTCCTTTAGTATATTTGTCGTCTGGTGAAACTGTAAAGGCCGCGCAAGGCCAATAGCATAGTCAGTTCAAAAAAATGTATATATTTCTTAGTAAAAAAGAAACTAAAGAAAATTTTAAATTAACTATCATGAACTGAATCACTTGTATTGCTCTAAATTACGTATGAATTTATAATATAATGTTAGCTATTGTTAAATAATCGTCGATTGTAGAAATAGTAGAAAGTGAAGGTAACAGAGCGAAAACCCAATTAGGGTTGCCGCAAAATGTTATGATTCAATTAATATGAAGTGTTAGGGAACTCATTGATTATTAAACGTTATTACGAACACGTTGTACGATGAAGACGTCGATGAATAATTCTCCAGGAGAAAGCGGGACACACCCATCTCTGCTTTTAAAGGAAACGTTGTTAGTTTAGCGCATGTGACGTCAGAGTTTATCCGAACTTAGTAGTAAACGATTATTAGATTTTGGCAACGGGATATGAGGAAAATTGGAAATATGTTGTACTTTTCAGAGTCACCGCGCTATGAAATAGGGAGAAAGTTTTTGAAGAACATATTCTAACAAAATTCTGCGGCAAAAACTTTGTTCACAGGTTTATTGAACTAGTGATGTAATAAATTTAGAAAGTTAATAATTTATGATTAAAGATACATATTTATTACATGATTAACTACTTATTGCGACCAGTAATTTTACACCCGTCTCGTTTAAAGTAAGATTAAATTCTGTTCAAAATGTGACTATGGTATATGTCGACTACGAAGCAGAGCCACGCGTCATGGTTTCTTACGAACATAGGTATTCACAGTTCGGCCCTACTCGGTTATTATATAATATAATACGATGTCCTCCTTTAACATACTTTCTGAATTGCACGTTTGTATGTGCAATGTATTTAATCTCGATCTAAGAGACGCAATGTGATGTTACATATACTAGAACCTAGAACCTTTTTAGTTAAAAGTTTATAAAAAAATTGCATTTTTTTATTCCAACATTAGCTGATACAAAAATGGAAAACATTCTATACAACTGTACAGATTCTCAATGATTACTTTTTTTTTTTCAAAATGACTACGCTATTGACCCAGCAAGGTCTTAACAGCTTCACCGAACTATTATCTCAATGTTTACATATTATAAAAACTCATCCTATACTTTAGATAAAATATCTTCAAAGTAAAATGTGATACATCTTTACCAAAATTGACTCGTTATAATATAATATACGGTATATGTGAAATTCTCAATGTAATAGACAAATCATTTTCGTTAAGGTAATAAAGGCCTGGAGCGAGAGAGCTTAGTTCCGTCGGCGGCACCATTTAAGGCTTTATCTCAAGAGGGTACGACTCAGCAGATGTCTGGCTCCAGGCTTCAGAAACGTTAACTGGTGGCTTAAGTTACGAGCGGAACATTAGTGTCCGGAGATAATTTATGCAATGCGTAAGATATGAACCTATAAATGTATAGTAATATTTAAGAAGTAGCGAGAAATAGTCCTTTTAGGTTTTTTTAAATTTAACGTTTGAACGTAAGGTCCATAAATCAGTGATGGCGAGCCTATGGCACGCATCGGATATTGAACTATTTGGCTTAATAATAACAAAAATTCGAAAAGACAAGGGAAAAGTCCTGCTAATATCGTTTGTTTAAAGGAATAGCGTTTCCAATTGAACGCAAATGAAGATGCAAACTTTTGTTAGTTAAAATTTAAATTACTAATACAACATGACTGATCTTATATTTTTACTATATTGCAATGGTATTTTGTGTTTAATGAATCAGCGTCAATACAAGTGTGTCTGCATACATTCACTGAACGTATACCAATCAAGCCAGATGTACACCAAGGCGACACTATAACTGCAAAGCTTACATGCTTAGCTTTTACATCACTCTTACAGGATATTTTTAAATGGCTTGATAGAATGAAAAGAGGCATTAAAATCAATGGCCTTTACTTATCGCATTTCCGTTTTGTAGACGACATATTTCTCATTAGTAGTACAATGCTTGATCTCTAACACAGGATACAAGAGCTTCAACATACTTCTATGTTATGGTTGACATCAAGATGAATATGTCTAAATCAAAGTTTATGACCAATATTTCGGATAACTTACAGTCAAATGTGGTGGTTGGAGTTGAGCCATTAAAACTAGTCAATAATTATATATATCTGGGGCATGATTTATCCTTTGACCGAGAGCACCGATACAAAGAGATCGATATACGAACTCAATTAAGGTGGTCTACTATCGGCAAGCTTGTTGACGTTTTCTGGGATCGGAAAATGCTAGAATGCCTGAAGACCCGTCTTTTTATCCAATGTGTTTTGCCTAAAATGACGTATGCTCCCGAAACATGAACAATCACAAAGATTACTATGCACAAAATGGGGGATGTATAGTGTGTCATGCAAGGCATTATTACCTTGAGTGATAGATTTAAAACTACGGATATCCGAAAAAACACAAAAGTACAAGACATCGACGTGCGTATTACTCAACTAATGGCGGTGGGCAGGCCACATGGCCAGATGTGGTGATGGCAGATGGAGCAGGTTATTGGCCAAGTGGTTGCCAAGAGAAAGCAGGCGAAGTGTGGGAAGACCAATGGCAACACAGGTGCACGACATCTTGTTGGAAAAACCTAAATAAAACTGGCACAGAATAAAGAAGAATGGACTAAATGGATGGAAGCTTATACCCTGCAGTGAGTCAAGAAAAATTGTCCATGATGATGATGTTCCAACACAATACGCTTATTTTATCGACTTTAATGCCCGTCGACCGTATATGAAGTTTGATTGTTTGCTATAAACGGATACGAGGCCAGTGATATTTTTAGTTCGTCGCGTCGTTCAAATTTTGCAGCTTTTCCATTTCTATCGTAGCAATGCATTAAATGACCACGGCGTGTACACCTAAACGTCCAGCAATCAAAGTGTGAGATGTATTCTAAGTCTGTCGAATCATATACTATTGTTATATTTGAGGAACCTAAGTATAAAGCTATTCTTTTGTAAAAAGTGAGATTCCAAAACATATATTTTGAGCAGTGAATCGGTCTGTTCATTCCAAAAGTTAAATTCGTCATAATTTTTTTGCGAAATCCAGTTCAGCCAGAAATTTAAAATTTCTAGGCTATTATTACTATTTTACCAACATCTTAATATTTTGCGATTAAAATTTAGGGGTTGACCCACTGTGCGTATACCTCTATCTAGAGCTTTTAATATACTCTTGCTATTATTGTGTGACATAGGATATGTAGGAATTTAATGAAATCCGTACAATGAGTAATCGCTTGTAATTTATACATTGGTATGAAGAGAGCACAAGCTTCGTTCGGTCTGTTAATACATAATTCACACGGTCGGCGCGTTCAGTTAAATACGTTTGCGGCACCCGTCATTGTCATTCGGCTAAGTTCGTTCGCATTCGGCAGATGTTTGGCGAGCTTTCGGCGTCCTTTCGGACAGCACGTCTGTACAGTCTGATGGCAGTAACCACAGGCACGTTACATCATGTACCTATTGCAAGGAGGATTTCTCATGTAGCTTATTGTGGTAATTAGTTATACATAAATTAAGACACGTATCATAATATCATGTATTCATTATAGTTTCTCATAATATTCTTTTTTTATCATCCTATTTTATTTTAAAATTCTTGAGTGTAATATAATTTACACTAATTATATTTTTTTCATTACAGGTAACGGTCGCTATTAAATTACAAATATTTAAAATATATACGACTAGGTGATACGCATGACTTCATCTACGGTCTTTATTATTTTAACAATAAATGTTATGGTCACAGACAAAAATATGAAAAAATGAAATGTAAAAATATACTATGCATAGTATATTTTTGACGTGATAATGTCTTATAACTAGATAAATATTGGCTGCACGCACGAAAAAGCATGATTCATTGTCACATTCCGCTTGAAGCGAGCGTGCAAGCAAGAGCGCGGAACTAGCGATAGAGAGACACGATCGGCTTAAGCGTTCGGCTTGTGACGAATCATCTATATACAGAATTATTCATTTCATAAAATGGTTACAATTTTCATGAATGTTTTCTTTGACTTTATCACATAAAATTATCGCCTGTAAACTGACTTTACAAACTACTTTTTATCTTAAACAATGTTATCCGTTTATTTCTTCTGCCCTGTGCATGAAATCAGTTTTCGTTATGTCTTTTCCTCTTTACACAAAATATATATTACAACATAATATATAACGAAAAGAAAGCCACGAGAAGTAGCCTGTTTGAAACAATTATTATTGAATCCTAGAAATCGTTACATGAAACTGTGTTGGAGTATTTGCCAGTGATTGACAGTGCACTGGACTGTACACCGTCATCGAACGGCAACGGCTAATTCATTAGGGACGTTTAGGAAATACGTGTCTTGATTTGGACTGAAATTGCTGCAGATTGTATGAGAGTGCCTATTTTCAGAACATCAATGCTCCGGAAAAGAATCATTGACATCATTCTGTTTGGTCGAATATTGCATTGGTCCTAATTGAATCACATATCCAACGAGTGGTTAAATTTTTGAAGTGAGAACTTATTTACGCACGTTGAGCGGTAGTGTTGGCAGTCGATATATTTATAACTAGCCTCTGCCCGCGACTTCGTTCGCGTTCTCAAAAGGAAAAAAACATCCTGATTTTGAAACATTTTTCATCTGTGCTCCGCTCCTATTGGTCTTAGCATGATGGTATATAGCCTATAACCATTCTAGATTTATGAGCTATACAACAATGAAAGAATTCTTCAAATCGGACCAGTAGTTCCTGAGATTAGCCCTACATCGTCACAACATCACAACGTCACAAACTTTACCTCTTTATTATATTAGTATAGATTTCACGTCATGACATGCTATTAAGCGTGACTGGCTGTCAATACAGCGTTAGACTGGCGATTGTAGTATAGAGGCCTGTGTACATGTAATATCGATATTTTGTAGATCATTATTTGATTGATTATGAGACTTTATAAAAATTTATATAATTATTGCTCTGAGTGGCCAATAGATATGAAAACCACACTAATGTTAATAAATACAATAAACAAATTCTAAGATTTAAATACTGCTATTCACGCTATATTTAATTTAAAAATTCAAAAGAGAACACATTTATTTCATTGTTTTCAGTTTTTATGACTCAATTCAGTCCTTATGATTGCCTCAACTTTATTTATTTATCAAAAGATATAAAGTGTATTTACAGATATAATAAAGCAATAAGTACTTATATTGCTGTCGTTCGTTTTTACTATAATAGTCAATACATTGATGAATCCAATTAATCTCATCATTTAACGCTAATTTCTTAAAAACCTATCGTTTAATCATACCTTTTACATTGTTCTTCTCAATAATCAATTAAATTTAGTATGTTATGACCTACTTGTTTCCGGAACAAAAGAACAACAGTTTTACTAAGTAATTTAAAAGCGCCTGCATAAACTAAATTCTAAGCTTTTTTTTATTATTATTCTTAGTCATTTATTAAATATTAACTGTTCAATTATTATTAACTATTTTTGGTTTAATGACGTTATTGTTTTTATAGCGCTTTCATTTCCAATCTTTATGGCCATTTTTAGGTTGTAATCCACAATATCCCGTGCCGTAGCGTCCACGGCTCGACGAATGAACCTACTTATCGCGTCGTCAGTCACGTCGGTGTGCCTAGATATTGCCACTATAGCATGTGAAACGCTATCGTGGTTTTGTACCCTTCTGCTCTTTGTTTGCAGGATCACCACCAATTTGAAGGTCAGTCCCTGGGATTCATGGACTGTCAGAACGCGCGATCCTTCCCCTACCCCGTAGCCCTTTTTTATCAGGCCTTTTTTCTTCTCCTGTGTGTGTACCAGGAAGAGAGATCGGGAGTGTGTGAGGTTATTTGTTCGCCCTGATAGCCCCTAATGCTCAGAGATCTTACTATCGATTTCGGTGAATATATACCGTCGTATACTTAACTCAGTGCATAGGCTACATCCATAGGGTTTCTGTAAGTACAAGTGAGTTCTTTGTCAATACTGGCTACGGCCGTTGGTTTGGTATAAGCCATCCGAAATCTTAGCTTTAAATTAATAAAACCATATGTTTTATGTCCTAGAAGGCAAACGAACAGGTGGATCACCTTATGTTAAGTGATCACCGCCGTCTAGAGACACTAGCAACACCGAAGAATTCGCAAGTGCGTTGCCAGCCTGTGTTTGGGGGGAGCGAAATGGAGGGGAGAGAGAGGGAAGGGAGAAGAGAGAAGGAGGACATGGGCCTCCAGCGCTCTCATCGAACTAACGAAACGCATCAATGCAAGCGCTGTTACTTCACGTCGATGCTTCTGTGGGTCGGGTGGTACTACCCCGGACGAGCTGACCCATACATGCTGAAACCAATAATAGCTTCAGCGTGGCTCTACCACTCTAAAATAAATACTCTCAGAAAAATATGTTACAAAGATAACGGTAAATAAAAGAGAATTTATAAACATTAATAATACAAATGGATAGACCGGAGAGATGAAAAGGAAAACACGGTAAGCCGGAGTAATTCAACCGAAGTTCAAGATAATAATCGTTAAAATAATAGACGAAGATATTCTTTGAACAGCACAACTCTAAACCCTTTGCCCGAAAGGAAAAAATATGGAGGCGAGTCATAACGAACATTGAACGTCAAATATTTCTTGTTACGTTGAAAGGTCGTAATAAAAGTCTTCAGATAAGCGATATTGCTACCCCTTGTCTAATAAAATTTAATATTATTCCGTGGAGAGAAATATAAAGAAACATAATTTTTTGTTACATTTAATAAGCAGACTTACCTTAACAATACTATCTTATACGAAGCGCCTGTTTAGTCGCCAGCAATATTTTGACAGGATAATCATTAGTTGATTCTCGCTCTAAATAAATTAGAAAAAGTATGTGCTTAATATTTGACTCTTGATAAATGCAAAACTGATATACACACAACATCAACTCATTTACGCAAAAACGAGCTGGTGGCAACTAGTCGAAGCACCACCCTATCGCGCAAGTCTGGCCCGCCTCCTATACTTCAGTTTGCGCCCCTGTTTCCTTTGTTCGACCGTCCGGTGTTCCCACGATAAGCTGTTACGTAATGATCAATTTTAAAAAGGGCTCCTTTAAAGTTGTTCATTGAAGCCAAGCCTGATTTTTTTACATTTAAAAGTATCGTCCACATACTTCTAAAAGTTTTAGAATAAACTTTAACCAAGGTTATTCTTGTTGTTTATTTGTATTTGTTTTGATATCATTATTTTATATATTAAATGTGACCATGACCTACTACAGGATAGAAGGATGTCACCCTTTAAGCATTCACCTGGTATTGGCATTCATAAGAATTTTCCTTTCAAAGTAAATAGCAAAGTATCGGCAACAAAATGGTTAATTCAGATTATCTGAACGTCCTAACCAGGTATCAAAGCAACAATAATTCCACTTTTGTAAAGTAATACTAATTTTCCCAAGAGTTAATCCTACATAATCTTCCTATGACTTATTTTGGCTGAATGGAAAGACGATCCTTATGTTTTGAGTTACTTGTAGTTTTGATGTATATTCATTGTGAGTGCTTTAGCTAAAAATTACGTTCGTTCTACAGAATATTGTAACCTAGTTACTTCAACATTGACATAGATATAGGTCGTGGGGTTAATATAATTGAATTATGGCAGTGTTGTAAATAAGTCCCTATAAGGGAGAGATATTACATATTTGTTCATCATGTTTTTTGGGGTGTAAGGGGTGTCGAGTAACATCTTAAGACTTGAGACATCCAAGCCAACTTCACCTGCACGTGGTGCACCCTGCTGATTAACGAACGAGGCAATGGCGATAGCGGGGTGGCAGGATTATACAGCCCGACTGGGTTGCAACCACCATGTACATGGCAAAAAGCCCGTCATAGTGACTCGCTTTTGCGCGTCGCGTTTCGGGATCAGCCTGTGCATATTCAGTACCGGGTGACTTTCGTCATTATGGCCGGCATGACAGCGGCGACCGACGATGGATAACCTGTCTCTCGGTGGTCGCCACTGTTCTTGGATTGTACTATGCTTACCATCAGGCATAGTGCAGTCACTTTGTCGTGCTTCAATAAAAAAAAAATGTTATTCTTTATTTTAGAGTTCTATACCTCGTCATAACAAAAAGGAAACTAACTGTATACAGGTTTATTTTGTCTTTCATTGTCACGATTTTCTTTTTCAAAAATGGTTAGAAATATAGAGTTAAAGTTAACAATAAATACTAAAGTCTATAACCATATTCTATTGTAAAAAACTGAAGAGATTTGGTTAACACAATAAAGATATACGGCATTAATACTTAAAATAAAAGCAGTAGAATTATTCTCGGGAATCTACAATCTTGCAAATTAAGTACAAGGAAAGATCTTTTAGTGCAAAATTATTTATTTATTTTTTATATCAAAGAAGGCATACGAACTGGTGGGTCACGTGATGTTAAGTGATCACCACCATCCATAGACACTAGCGACATCAGGGATGTCGCAAGTGCGTTGCCAGCCTGTATATGGCAGAAGGGGGAGGGGAACGAAAGGGAAAGAAGGAAAGAGGAAGGGACCTGAGCCTCCGGCTCTCTCACTGACCGAACGAAACACAACAATGCAAGCACTGTTATTTCACGTCGGTTATCTGTGAGAGAGGTGGCACTACCCCGGAGGAGCCGACCCATTCATGCTGAAACCAAAAATAGCTTCAGCGGGGCTCTACCACCTACAAAATTAAATTAAATGCGAGAGGATTTTATTTAAAACGTCCCCTGGAATTTATACACGGTAAATATACATTTAATGCCAATTCTATACTGTATAATATGAGAGCATCCGCAACATAAAAACCTACCATTTAAATCTAATAAAAACATGATGTACAGAACCAACTGGCTATGAGTTCTACTCGCTACTTGTCTGATTTTTTGAAAGAAAACCTAAATGATACCTACAGAACTATAGTAGTCCGTAGTTTCATTTCCATTACGAGAGCCTCTAGTATAATTCACGCTCCGTTTACCACGGTCGAAATGAAAGCAAGAAAATTCGACTGGTACTATTCAGAAAATAATATTTACCTTTAACGGGTATTCATATTCAAACTGCGTTGTTTAGTGCCACCGTTTGTTTACGAGTTTCATCATATTGCATTACTTGGTAAACTTAATTAAAATAAGGGATGGAGGACGACCGGCTATGAGTACGCTGTTTATTCGCGCGATTCCTGACAGCTGTGACAAAATTTGACGCGACTTTGTACCGACGACGCCGCGGGGGCGACCGTAATTTTTGTGATTTAAATTTACCTCAGGCTTTATTTAAAATGATGTAAAAAAGCCAGTATCAAGTACTTTTTTTTGACGGAGTCACGTATACAAAACGCTTTTAGTAAATTAAAAGTTAACGTGTTGTATATTTTTTTAATAAAATATATTTTTTAGTCGGAGGTCGTGGCTACATGGAATGAATTGCCATATTTATATTAAAAATTAAAATAAAATTGAGCACATTCAGACACGCGAATATATATTAATAATTTAATGTATACAGGAGGACTGGCTCTCATGTGCAGCTTCCGGAATACTAAAGGTCAAGACGTTTTTCAATTCCACGGTGGTAGTCAAGCAGTCTGATATAAGAATATTAAAATGAACTAGTACTCTGATAATTAAAAAAATATTAATAAATTATGTACTTAAACCTTCCTTGTGAATCATTGTATGTACTTGTGAAAGTCTCATATATATTATAACCGATATGGTTTCCTAATCTTTTACATATTGGCCTGAAACTGCGTAATCGATTTACTAATATCCTAATACTATACAATATAAATGCGAATGTATGTTGAATGAATGAATGTGAAATTTGTTTGTCACCTTTTCACGACTTCATCATTCAACTGATCATTATAAAAAAATTATATATTATAAAAACAATTACGAAACTATTCAGATAATCATAATATCACAAAAAACGTGAAATACATACAACAGGTAAATGATCTTATTTGGATACAACAGTTGAAAATATTTTTTTGCGATTTAACAATTTCATTGTATTGCAAATGATTTGAACCTTTCGCATTAATAGCAAATTTAAATACACTCTATAGTTACGTTTCTAATATTATAAGTCTTACCGTAGATAAATCCACAATTATTTATTTTCAGAATAGTTTGTGAGAGTTTAGGAATCTGTATCAGATTTTAAAACGTTGTGAAAGTGACAATTTATTATTTAAGAATTGTATAGCCATATCTTTATGCATATACAGTAGAACCTCGATAAGTTAAAATCCAAGGGAAACACAACATATTTAAAGCTATAGAGCTTGTCATTTATCAAGGGTTTATATGACACTCGCACTTTCGCCGCACACTTTCTTGAAGGCCAAATCATGGCATTTCTCGAAGTTTTCTACCCACCATTGCTAGCTTTAAAATTATGAATTCTCAATGATTTTCTGAACTCTTCAGCTTTTTGATTCACGATGGGTCTGTAACACCTATGTTTTGTCTTGCACCCTGTTTGAACCACGTACATAAACATTGCTCCAAAATAAGGAATTCACAATTTCTTTTGTCTTTAACATAAAAGACTTTCTCCATATTCTTGTTTCTTCGAGAATTCAGCTTCTTTTTTTCAATATAAGTGATAATATATTTTCGTGTATTCCAATCTCAGTCGCCAAATCTTTCCTTTTTAATCCACTTTTCGTTGCTTTTAATTTATCGGTGTATGTTGTTAATATTTGTTTTGAACTCATTTTACTTAGGTAACTTTTATCAAACAGCACAGTTTCCTGTAGAGTGATAATCTTTAAGCAATTTAAGAAAAAAAAAACAATAGGTGATTGTATACTTGCTGTTTGACTTAACAATTTCACATAAACACATGCATCCAATAAATTTCGAGAAACGTTGTGTTTTGTACATTCATTTGATATGACTCATTGTCACACAGTTAATGTGTCAGAGCTTTTTTTTTTTCGAAATGAAAACGTTGTTGACCTGGAATGGTCTTCACAGCTTCACCGAAATATTGAGGCGAGCGCTAAAGGTACTCAGCCGATTTGAGATGTTTGGGCGACTAACTCAAGGGTGCACGGCACACCTTGGCTTGGGTTCTCGCCTGTTTTGTGCAAAAATCGCAACTTATCTGAGATAACCTAAGCTAAGCTATGTAGATATACGTATATGAGTTATTGAAACATGCATGTGTACCAAGCATGCGTGCCTCAACAACTCCAATATGTATTATGTGTCGGAAAATTCCTCAAAACTATATAGGATAGGATAGGAAAAGTTACAGAGCTCATCAAAACATTTCTTCAAGTAACTAAGGGCCAATACAGAAATTATTAGTTTAAGTTATAGAGGTTGCGGTATTTTAAGTGAGAGAGGTTTTAGGCTGATAACGCCATCTATGTATTATTTCTATTATGTAATATTTCTTTCCTTATTCTGCATACTTTATGTATACTTTCACACTCTATTTATTATCTATGTATTCTATTTCAACCCCTTCCTCTTCAAAAGAACGGAACGTCAATCGTCGCCCGCGTCTCATACTCTTCGCCTAACCGCTTACAACAACGCACGCTAACTCGCACAGAAAAATAACTTGTATTTAGTTATTTACTGTATTATCGGTGTATAAACATTAGCGGGACAGTGTATATTTTGTATTGTAATTGTGGTGGAATTCCAGAATTAGCCAAGACCCGGTAAATTCCGTTCAAAATCCTACCGCTAATTATTATATATGTATTTTCAACAATTTCTACCGTAAGCACACAGGGAAAGGAATCAGATTATTTTTTTAAATTATAGAGGTTTTTATCAAGGTTCTACTGTATTAATATTTCTCATTATTCGTTCTACAAAACATAAAATGTAGAGCAACAAGCGATAGTTGGTTAAGTTGCTGGATATCGGTATTTAAACTACACCTCGCTATGTGTTTTCGAACGTAAAATCTATTATTATTCGATTTTATCGCTGAATAAATGAGCTCGCTTGTTAGGCTTTTAAATGGAGACCTGTGTGAAATGACCGTATAAAACGATGTGATATTTAAACTGTTTGTATGTTTTATTTGCCACCGTCTGGTTATTATTGTTCTATCGTATTGTCGATGATTGTATATAAAGAAAAATGTATGATCATAATCGATATCTATACATATAACAACAATGTAAATCTAATATGTGTGTACTTTTAGCCTTCTGAGAACAACATTGTTGGAGGTGTCTAAAAATAAGTAATAAAATACATTTTGAGCATTTTTAGAACTGGCTCTCAGATGCAACTATCGGAAGAGGTGATTGGTGACAGATTTGATGGTGGTAGCCAGTCAAACACAGGCGATCTATAAATCTTTGTTACATAATCTCGATAGTTATATGAGTGATAAAAGAACCTTACATCACCATATATATTACTTTCACTGATAGCTCCGTCTTATTCGTAAGGAATCGTACTTACGAACTAACTAATCTTTGAACATATATATTATAGTACATTTAATAGAGAATATTGTAGACTTTATTATATTATGTTACGACCAATATGAGTGGAGTGATTACCATATAAAATGTAGATTATGAAGTACGCTAAATGGCAAAGAATAAAATAAGTGTGAGTCATATAACGCGATACGGTGGATTGTGAGTCGACTGCGACAGCGGGTTGGCTGCGCGATAAGAGCCGAACATTGCCGAGATCCGAACTGTGAATATCTATGTCGGATACCATACCGCGTATTTTAGTCAATTTAAGTAGAAACGCGGGCCCTTTTTATTACATGCAAACGTATTCCTTCTTTTTTTTACGTGGGGATATCCCTTATGGATACCCACCCTCCCGGGGGAGAGGATGGGTTACATCCGGCTTGCACGGACTAAAACCCTACGGTGTACCGACAGACCGTAGTGTTGGGGCCGCAAGGGATCGTTCTAAGCTATTCTCCTTAGATAGCCACCCCAACGGCCCGCCCGGCGGAAGGTGGCCGCCGGAATCCTACCTATAGAGAGGCAGCTGAGTATACACCAGCTGCCTCCCCTCGTCCGCCGGACCAGTAGAAGGAAGGGATGAGCCCCCCGACTGCATCCCCTCAAGTCCGGCTACGGTGGCGGGAGGAGTTGGGCAAAGCGCCGCCTCCTCCCGCCTGTCCTTCGTTGGCGGAGAGGGCCACTTAGAAGGTCTACCTCGCGGGCCCAAGGGTGAGGTGCAAGTACTTCATGTGGGCCCCCACCCTGATCCGGGCACCCTCCACCATTATGTGGGCCCCAGGTGGTGGCCCCGCCGAGGCCCATGAAAAAGTATGGCCTTGGTCTTCTCGAGGGCCACCCTGAGGCCCAACCTCCTTATGCGCCTGACCACGAGGGTTGTGACGTAACGTATTCCTATGTTATATATGTGGATAATAGAACTAAAGTATATATTGTTGTAATTTATAATCTATATTTATCATTGTTCTGAACTTATGTTTTCGTTTTTTTTATATAAATTTTAATATTACAATACATGGGAGCTTTATAAAGGTACTAAAATTACACAATATTATCGCTACGCAAAAATTTAGCAAACAAATCCTATGAATATCATTTCATATTATAAAACGAAGTCCGCCAAGTCTGTCTGTCTGTTCGCGATAAAATAACGTATCTTCATGCTGTTTTCACCAATAAATAAAGTGATTCACGAGAAAAATTTACATATATAATTCGTCTACGGTTTCTTTGTTATCAGGGCAGAACAACATCTTTCTTGTACTAATTTTGAAAGAAGAACTATAATAAGTTCAGTTTTGTGTGGAGGAAATATGGTAATTCAATCACGTAGTCATGATTTGGTCTATTGTATGTAGGTATAAATATTCCGAGTTGAATTTTGGTTTTGCACGCTCTATTAAATATTACGGGCAGATTGTAACAGCAATAGACTCATATTTTAACGTATTCTTTAAATTTCTTGCAGATCAAATTACCTTTGATCTAACTAATTGTGTGGAAAGTTATTCAAACTTGTAATAAATAAACACGTGTGTAAACACGTTCATAACTTAACTTCTTGTTACCATTATCCTATATATGTAAGTATGATATCCAATATAGTCAGCAACTACATGCTTTCTTTTTCCACTCTCCCCTATCATATGTCATCTCAGTATTCACACCTTTTATATGCATATCCAATTTTGAACAATCCGTTCACACGTTTTTCGGGCTTTCTTGACTCCTATATCCGTCCACCGTCATACTCAAAACTTTTCTTCCCACATGAGTTTCATCCCTTTTCATAATATGCTTGTGCTGTGCAAACTGTTTTTTTTTTCGAATTGATTATGCTATTGAACTAGCAAGGTCTTAGCAGTATCATCGGACTACTAAGGCGAACGCTTAACGTACACAGCCGATTTTCGATGCTAACCTTACTCCTCAAAATTTCTGGTGCTATCTTCAAACTTCCTCTGACAGAAATTACTACTAATTACATCTTATATAGTAGTAGTCCGGTGAAGCTGTTAAGACCTTGCTGGGTCAAAAGCGTAGTCAGTTCGAAAAAAAAAACATCTTACATAGAATGACATATATACAATAAAATCATATTTACTTTTTGGATAAAGTAGCTATTTATGTAATAAATAAACTAAATAAATAAAAAGAAAGAAAAATATTTTTCTATAATTCTATTATGTAGGGTATCATTTCCAGATGTTATTAAGTACATAACGGCGAAGCAATTAATAGACTTTCAGCCTTGTTTGTTCAGATTTAATAGTGATAATTCAACAAAATACTGAACTAATATCATCATAAAACAAAATTATTAATCCTCTCTAATAATTTATGCATCGCTCATAACAAAATTGTCGACTCTAAATTATTCCAGACAGGCTATGAATTTACTTGCACGTTGTGGTAACTGAACTCTTGACCTCCGCGGTTTTGACTTTGACCGCTAAGTCGCATGGAATAATCCTTTGAAAGTTTAATTAGCAAATATTATGTTTGAATATTATCTCTAATAGATATTTGAACGTAGATTTCGAGATTTACACCGTGAGATTCACAAGCTGGAAAAAGCGATGGCCGTTCATAAAAAGAGTCTCTCGGTGTTCGTTATTGTTTTAGGATCCCACAAAGTTATATTCAAGTTCGTTTAAGTCCTTTCATCAAGCTCATGTATAAAGTACTCGATTTTGCTTGCGGCTTTAATGTAGATTTAATATTTCTTTTCTTTTAGAAGCAACCTGAACACACTAAAATAATTCATCAAAATCGGTCCAGCCGTTAGGGAGACGTTCAGTCACATACACACATTACAGAAGACTTTTTTATAAACTAGGTTAAGGTTAACACCCTTCAATCCTTTGGTAATTCATAGTCAAACAAATACTATACTAATACTAATAAACAACATAGAGAACCTTAGTTAAAGTTTGTTTTAAAAATTTTAAAAGTATGGGAATAATACTCTCGAACCTAAAATTTTCACATTTAGGTTCAATGATCAACATTGAAGGGGTGTTTATCAAGGAAGCGCGGCGCAAGTCGAGGTGCAAGACACGGTTGACTGCGCGGCACGGTGTGATTCATTACTTTGCTTATTATTACAACAGTAAGTTTTTGCGTAGATCACCTAATACATGTATATCAGCTGTTGTTTTTGTCTAGATAATTAAGTCAAATATTAAGCACCTATTTTTTTAATGATTTAGAACGAGAATCGACTAATGACTATCCTGCAAAAATATTGCTGGTGACTAACCAGTCGCGTTGTATATTTACTAGTGGTTTCTGTGGATGCTATTCTGACCTAATAATAAAAAAATCCTATAAGTACACCGCAGCGCCATCTTCCGGGTCTAATTGTACATCTAAACCATTTTTTAATACACTCGAAAACACACAACATTTTTTTTATCGAAATCAGGCTAGCCGATTGAGAGAAGTTCAGTCACATACACACGTACAGAAGAGTTATAGGTATATATAAAAATAAATAATGATACCATATATTATGGTCGTGTAACTCTATGCATTTATGCAGCGCTCGGTGAGATGGATAAAACAGATGAAAAAGACATTCGTGATTTAGAAATTCGTTCTTTATATCTATGTATTCTTTTTTTTTAATATGCGGTGTTATTACAAAAAAGTTAAATACATATTATATTTGCTATAGAAAGGCTTCATACTAATTGCAACGCGCTCGCCCTAGGCAAGCTCGCGATATCCTAACCTAACCTAACTAAATCGAGAAAAAAGATCAAGATGGCGAACATTCAGTGAGCGCGATGCATTTAAAACGTAACTTTTTTGAAGTTTTTTTGTAGTTTAAAGTTTCAAAGTAATTTTTTAACGTATTCAATAAGTATTTAACTTTGTTGTGATAACACCGGTGAAGTTTTAATAATATTTTATCTTAAACTAGCCTCTGCCCGCGACTTCGTTCGCGTAAAAGTGTATCTAATACTAACACGCAGCAGTTCTGAAAAGGAAAAAACATCCCGATTTTGAAACATTTTTCATCTGTGCTCCACTCCTATTGGTCCTAGCGTGATGATATATAGCCTATAACCATTATCGATTAATGAGCTATATAACACTGAAAGAATTATTCAAATCGGACCAGTAGTTTCTGAGATTACCCCCTACAACGTCACAACGTCACAAACTCACGAACTCACAAACTTTACCTCTTTATAATATTAGTATAAAAGTATAGATAAAGAAGGATATATATCACACTGTAGAACATAAAAAGTGTAATAATTGATATTTCCATGTAGTTTTACAATATATAATACTATAATAACCCGTCTTGTAATATAAGCACTAAACGATATATTTAGTATTTTAGAAACATGAATTACATACATTCACTAATGTATCGATTCATGCATAATGAACGAGGCGTAATGTATTTTCCACCTTCAAAATATCAATATGCTTGGCTCGGTACATGTTTGGGGCTGACACAAATGTTCCGGGTATCACCGACATAATAGGCTTTGTTAGTTACCTACGTGAATCATTAAACAACTATTAAGGGTGCTCAGTCCTTATAAATCTGAAATGAATTATAATACTGTATCCTTTACGAAAAACTGCCGCATCTAAAACAAGAAAAGAGTAGAAAAATCTGTAGCCTGAGTCTTTAACTAGAACGTTTAACTCATTTTTTCATTAAGTATATAGTTCTATAATAAAACTCACAGATTAACGAAAAAAAATTGGTTGCCTGTAAAGTCGGTATACGGGCGAAAGTTTTACGTGACAACGACTTTGAGTGGTAAAATAATTTTAATGTGAATATTCATTCGTATAGTAGCCTCTCTCGCTCTTAGGCGGGCTAACCATGCCCGAGTGGAAGGGACGCGTGCCTCTCACTCGCTCTCATTGTTAGCGCATAACGTGAGCGGAGCGTAACGCAGTTTCTTGAAGTGTCACCCGGCAAACCAATTTATAAGACGTTGTCACGTCAAAAACTATATATTTTTTTCCTGATCTCTAATATATTTTAACTTATCTTGTTTGAAATGCATGTCATTTACTAATATTTCGGTTCATTTATATCCCGTTTTAGTTTTAATTTTTCCAGATGTGTGTTGCGTAAATAAAATCATCGTTTTTATGACAGAAATATAAAGTAAGTATTTAAGTACACAGACACAAAAAGAATTATGCAGCATTCATGAAAGAATAGTAAAATTATGTGAATTTAGTTTATTCGTATTAAAAGAAATATTCTCGATTTACATTATTACAAGCGAAACTATAGGGACGGTTGTATGGCTGGCGTAAATTCTTAAGACAAGTGTGTTGTACTGGTGGGTAAATATTTAATGCTTGGAGCCTAATTTACATATAACGCGTTGTGTTGCCAAGAGGTCTTTCGTGGTTGGCTATTGCTTCCTTTACGCTTTAATAGGTAATGCTTGTTAATTCCGATTTCTTGTGTATGAAGGCATTTGAACTTTGTATATCGTATGCTTTTATTTGTAAGAGAGTAATTATTAGTTCTTGTAACAAATTGATACTGTGTAAATATTTTGTTAGTAAATATATTTTGAAGATGATGGTATAAAAGTTCGCGCTTTGCATCGATATTTAGTGATGAATAAGTGTATAATAATGAATGAAGACAAATGTGCTATTTTTAATAATGGTCACGAATTTTTTTCTAACTGCCTATACGCTGTTGATCTGACTGTCTTTTACAACTTCATGGTAATTTTGAGCGAGTGGTTAAGGTACATAGCCGTAGGGCAACAAGTTTAAGGGTGTCAAAGTGATTAAACATCGACTTGAGCGGTTGCCTTGAGTGCAACATTATGAATCTAACTATACTAAACTAAATAAACTAATCATACATATTAAACAAATTCACACACAAACAAACACGGTGTACAAAAAGAACGGTGAATCTGTAAAAGCCAGTCAGGCCAACAGCGTATATAAAGTTCGAAGCAAAATGATTCCAATTCAAAATTAAATTTTTACATCGTTAGTATCTGTTTTCGAATACAGTCGAGGTCTAGGCATCCTTCGTCAACAAATTTAGTATTCAAATGCGATCCCCTTTATATTTCAATTTTAAATTAGTACAACCACAAACGAACAGCCAAAAACTTCGAACTCATTATAATCAAGCTTAGAGTATATATTTGATGAACCCTTACATTGCCCGTACATAATTCAGTGATTTAAACGTAATCCTAGTATAAAGGCTCAGTTGTAACGTTTCGGATATGTCGTAGATAGACGTAAGTTGGAATTTTTGGAAAAAAAATTACAGGCTTATTCTTTGTAATTAAACACATCATTGAATTCAAACATTTACTGTTTATAATTAGCGTGAGCCAGGTATATATATTATTGTAATTTACGCGATAGATTTCTTGATAATTACTAACTTTTGCTCCCGGCTTCACACCCTTTAATCTATTCACATTTTTGAATGTCGTTGGATTGAAAAACATTCACAGTTTTACTAGGCTTACTGGCAAGTGCAAAAGCTTCGTAACCGAAATGGCATTTCTCCCAAAGGTTCTTAAGTGAAGGAATCGCGGTTTAGGCGGTTGCCGTGCATGTAATTCCGCGGATTGAATCTAAGTGACCATTCGAATTAACTATATTTGAGTACCAGTCCCTTGCTCGCGATAGTGTAGATTTAACCTTTCTCTCAGGAGCAGTATTTTTTGTCGACGAATGGTATATGTACTTTTTTGTATATGTGCATAAAAAAATTCATAATGATCGGTTGTGTTAACCAATTGGGTTAATCGGTTGGGTTAACGCCTGAAATCGTAACAAACAAACCAACTTTCCCATATATATTATTAATGACGATACAGAACTATACATAGTTTTATCTGTATCTATGCAAAACCACTTTTTAAGCGGCCTTTTCATATTAACAGCACCACTGCATTCTCTAGTACACTCTAAAGTTGAAAGTTTGTCATTATGCACCTTTACACGTATTTCGTCAGATGCCCTATTAAGCCATTCTTCATCTAGGCTTAGCGTGTTTATTGTTTAGATTGCATCGTCATTAAAAGTCAAGCTAGATTGCGGTCACACCTTAAAAGAATTTAAAAACATCATGCATTGTAGGGTAATAGTATACGTTTCAACATTTAAACAAATTGTTCAGAAATAATGATTATTATTGTTTCAACAATCCCTCCAGTAGAAACTTAGCGGCACAAACGACGTGACTTTAAGCGGATTAAGGCTGTGATTCTAAAACTTTACAAATTTTTCTTCACATATAGGCACAATTTTATGCTCATAATATCACCTAATGTACTGTAAATATAGATGCTTAATATCCAGATATAAAATAGACGATTATTCTCTTCACATAAAAGAATGTCATGTACAGGAATTAAACCTACGAAATCTCGGTTCAGTAGCTCTACTACCAGTAAAACGCAATTATCGATTACAATAAAATAGATAAATTATCTCTTTCCAAGAATGCCTACGTACAAGCATAATCACATGGTTACCTCACTACGTATTGACGATTTAAAAGCAGAACGATCTACTCGTTTCATATTGTTACCATAAGAATATTTCTCAGGTTAAGTTTCCTACTGATATTTCCCTGTAAACTTATGCGAATCCCGACAAAAAATTATATGTACATCATTGTTTAAACCTGTACATATTTAATCGATATTCTGATTGCTCAACCCATTAACAATCATAATTAACGCAATATCTAATAATATACTAATGTAAATAGAACACACTATAACCAAGTGTATAGTTACTACCGTATCAATCATATCAATGATACCGAGTGCCAAAATGTGGCTCGAAATTTTTAAGTATAATTTTATAAAAGGACTAATCTCGTGCAATCAATAAAATACCTAAAACTTTAAATTCTTGTTAACAAGACACTCTGATATAGCTTACCAGGTCGAAACTATTCCAAAGAGCTTATAAGGGAATTTAATCAGCTAATATTTGGAGAAACCCTGATACTCTGTAGCTATAAGTTTACAGGTTTTGGTAAAAATACTCACTGAAACCTGTCGTCTAAAAAACATTTGTACACCATTCGTGTCCAAAGCAAAAGAGAGTGCATATTTGTGACAGTGTGGATGAGACTCTAAAACACCTATGTGAATGTGACTCGGTAAATACTGAATTCTCGAAAAGCACGTATTACTCCCGTAAAAGGTACAAGTGTTCTCCGTTGAAGAAGTCCTTCAGTATTTACATGCCGAAGCATTTTGGGGTGTAAGGGGTGTCGAGTAACATCTTAAGACTTGAGACACCCAAGCCAACCACACCTGCACGTGGTGCACCCTGCTGTATAACGAACGAGGCAATGGCGAAAGCGGGGTGGTAGGGTTTTACAGCCCGACTGGGTCGCAACCACCATACATATGGCGAAAAAGCCCGTCATAGTGACTCGCTTCTGCGCGTCGCGTTTCGGGATCAGCCTGTGCATATCCAGTACCGGGTGACTTTCGTCATTATGGCCAGCATGACAGCGGTGACCGACGATGGATAATCTGTCTCTCGGTGGTTGCCGATGTTTTGGATTGTACTATGCTTAACATCAGCCATAGTGCAGTCACTATGTCGTGCTTCGATAAAAAAAAAAAAACTAGGCAAGGAGCTTTAGTAATGTGAGGCGGTCACAAAAGATCATTACTGGTCGCAGTGATACGGGTCTGCATACCCCCTCCCCTTGTTCTCCCTCCCCCCGTTATTCTATAACAATAACAATAATAATAACAACAAGAGACTTATGATGAGTCAATAACGAAAATATGAATAGTGTCGTTCTTAATTATTCTCAGATAACCCGTCATGGGAGGTACGATATGCATTTTGGCAGTAGGTAAGTAGCTCCCAAAAATATTGATACCATCCCTTTTGCACTAGTATAGTACCTGGACGACCGAGCTCAGCTCGGTTCTTTAAAAAACACTTTTAAATTAAAATAAACTGTCAGGTTTGCCTCACAAAATTCACAAAATATACATATATATATATATATTAAAAAAAGATATCTCTTTTGCTGACACCCGGATTCGAACTGGGGTTAGACGGATTTTCGAGGCAGCCGATTTCAATCTGAGCTATTTGCGTTTTGACAGCGGCGGTGAAATTTACCTTTATATTCTAGCTATATTTTTTCAATGCTTGAAATCTCAGTAAAAATAAGTTTTCTACGTATAAAATCTACCTAGATCGATTTATGGTCCCTGAAACTACCTACATACTAAGTTTTACGGAAATAGATGACGCCGTTTCCGAGATCCTGAATATATACAAATATATAAATATACAAGAATTGCTCGTTAAAAGGTATTAGATAGATAGATAGATAGATTATTCTACAAGTTCAATCCTACTAACAAACTGTACACCTTTACAGTAATAGAAACAAATGTGATTTATATCTTTGATAGATAAATATAAAATATGGTACCATAATACATGTCACTGTTTAAAATATCCCTTGTTTTAAATGAACAATTTTAGTTTATTTTCAATATTAATTAAAATGTATTATGCGTGCGATAAAATTGGCAACTTAACGAGGTCACTGCACAACGACATAGCCCATAATTAAATATTAAATTAAACCTGAAACGAGATAATAATTCTGGATAGAATGTATGTGTCAAATACTTGTTTCAAATGTAAAATTTCACCGAGTTACTAAGGTCCTATCTGCTTATTTTTTATATAGGTGTTAACAGATCCATAGTCATGTTTATAAATGTAATTTTTTCGCAAATTACAAGTTATTTATAGTAATAAAGGTTTTATTTTTATCGTAGCACAGCAAAGTGACTGCACTGTGCCTGATAGTGAGCACAGTACAATCCAAAAACAATGGCGACCACCGAGAGACATGCCATCCGCTCTCATGGCGACCTGCGTAAATGTCTCTTCACGCTACGCTTGAAGGACCCCATGTTATACGAAGGAGGGAACACACTAGCCGGGAGATTGTTCCACAGCTGAAGCTGTACAGCAAAGATAAGAAGGTACAATGATCACAAATATAACATTCATTTTTTTGCAGGCTTGTACATCTGGATTTAATTAAATAATTACTTTATTGATTAATATGAAATTTTGTACATTATAAACTATATATAATAGCGCTCTGTAATTCATAGGCTAAATAAATATCCATAAACACTTTGGGAATCACGCAAAAAAAATCAAAAACAATTTCCTTGCATATTCCCAATTGTTTACATGAAATTTGTATACGGTGAATATATTTTGTTCCAGAAGTTATAGCTAGTAGTCGTCATAGCTAGGTGATATAAAAAACTGCAGCTTTTTCAAAATATATAAAGATAATTATCACCTAATTAGATTTGTAATTAATTAAAAAAAAATATTTATTTACAATTGTGGATTCCACAAAGGTCAACAGTCCGATGAATAATATAACAACAATGATAAGATGAAACATATTAGACTGGAAACCTACAATGCTTTAGCACATCGCTACAACTTCAGTACTGATAATATTGACAAATTAAATTATGTAGCAGTAAATACTGATAAATATAAAAAAGAAGGAAAAAAATATGGCACAAGAATAAACGATAAAGCGAAAATAAATTCACCTATAAAAACTAAAATTAATGGAAAATAAAACAAGATCGCAAATATAATCAAGAATATTGAAAAACAATTTAATTTATGTTGTTTAAATCGTCATGAATATAAAATATGTAACTGATTGTCTTGTAATACAAATTAATCATTTTTTACTTAAGTACACACACTGTCTGACTAGAATAAACCCGATTAGATATAAGTTTATTTACTTACCGCTAATTCACAAAAGGACATTAGATGACTCAGCCGTTTGAGAAACACTGGCTGATGCTAAATGTGTACTTAGGTGATTTATTACGCCAAAGGAAGTAGCAGGAATTAGACACAATTGCGTGCAAGATTAATGACTTACCGAGGAGGATACAACAAATTTTATGCCATGGATCTTCGCTCGAGATACTCTAGGTCAGCAGATTATAATGGATCTACATTTAAACGCGTTAGGATTACTGCGACTGCGTTCCAGTATATTGGCTTTTATTTATAAAGCGGAAACCATAAAGTGCCGCTCGCTACTATCGCGCTGTTCAATTTGAATAAATTTTACTTTAGTTCTCGTTAAAAGAACAAAAAAAAAATCACCATCGTATTTCAAAAAGTTAATCTTATTGATACATTTCATTACAGTAATGAAAATAGAGTTCCTTTAAGGGTCAACCACCTTCAAACTACTGATTGTATCGGAATGGGACTTATGGGCATTGGATGCGAAATTTTTCGTAGGTGGTTTTAGAATACCTAGTTCCATTGACCGTTTGTAATTTTTTTAATTTAATGATGTGCACGAAGCGATCAGATATCGTGTGCCTATGTGACTGAGAAAGTTTTTTTATTTTTTTGCAATAATTCTTCCAGATTTCTATTATAATTATCGAGCAGGTAATAATATTACAAGTATCTTGCAATAATTGCAACGTTCTAACAAGATCGTGGCTCCTTTATTAGAAATTTCTATGGAGTTTTTGTGGTATCTCAGAATTAATGCTCCGTAGTATTATTTCCTATCCACTTCACTTGTTCAAAATAACCGAACTATATTACGAATGCCACCAATATTATAAAAAAGTTAAATAACACAAGCTTATTAACAAAATTTAAAATCTACTCCATGACACACTAAGTTTCCGTCAAGAACTGCGTTGTAAGTTTTCTATTTTTCATGATTAACCGAGAGATTAAAGTCTGTGATAACTAACCTGTGATCTATGTACCTCTTTAACCAGTCACGATTTCTTTTGTGACGCGACGGTGGTCATTGGTGATTGATCTTTATACAACTGTAAAAAGTTATCCGTAATGTACTAAAAGAAACAATTGATTACAAATCTAATCGGAAATACTTTATTCAGTTTGGGGTCTAATATGAATGTCAATACTACCACTGGTTCGGAAAACAACCCAGTCATCGAGAAGAACCGGTAAGAAACTCAATTAGGTAATTTTTTTAAACATATATATTTGTAATACATCATACAATCATTTTTAGTGAGTGCAGAGAGAGGAGTCAATTCCAGACATCATCATCGTTCACATATTGATCTACTTTATAGTAGCCTTTGCCATCATTTGACGTGGCGTTTAAACTTACAGTCCGGCAAATCGGTAACATGCTTTGAGACTTTATTGTAAAACCTAACACTATTACTTAAAAAACTAATACGTATTTTGTTAAGTCTGAAACATGGGACGACCAGTTTGTTACAGATTCTAGTATTTAGATTGTGCCGGTCTTTTACTAAATGCAGTTTTTCAAAGTATTTACGGACATACATAAAATTGTCAAGAGTATATTGGGAGATAGAGTTAAGATATCAAATTACAGCGTGGCATTCAAAGTGTTTGTCTATTTTACCAAATGCAATTTTCAAAGTATTTACGGACATACATAAAATTGTCAAGAGTATATTGAGAGGTAGAGTTAAGATATCAAGTTACGGCGTGGCATTCAAAGTGTTTGCCTATTTTACCAAATGAAATTTTCAAAGTATTAACGGACATACATTTAATTGTTAAGAATATATTGGGAGGTAAAGTTAAGATACCAAATTACAGCGTGGCAGTCAAAGTTTTTGTCTATTGTTCTAAATGCGGCTTCTCAAAGTATTTACGGACATACATTAAATTGTCAAGAATATATTGGGAGGTAGAGTTAAGATACCAAATTACGGCATGGCACTTAAAGTATTTGTCTAATATAATAAAGAATCTCGCTATTTATATTTCTTATTTTCTTACACATAGGCTTATCTTTATTTGGAAGCCTCAAATCTTATCCTTTACCATCTACACTCCCAAAAGTAAATATTGATTATACAAGGTCGGCTGGACATCATTATGTCTTTGCATAAACAAGAGTATCAAGTATCAAGATTATCACTCCCAACTCTTTGTTATACCGTTAATACTCTAGTAACAATATGAATCGTTTTACTAAAGACGAACTTCAAATTCAAAGTCACATTACTAAGCTGCTTGTATGCTTTAGACATAAAGTTCATAGTTGCATTATACACTTTTGCGAGCCAAAAAAACTTTAATGACTTTGTAAGATATTCCAAAGTGCGACACGCTAGGTACTTGGATATAAATATGAAAATAAGCTGCAAATTTAATCAAAAGTTAGTAGTTATGTAATGATTAAAGAACAACATAGATCAACGTGCAGTAACGGATAGTTAAACGTGAGTGAAATTTAAGTTAGGAAATCTTTTTAAATTTAAATGAGATCGTTGGTATTTTAGATAGTCAATAACCGGTACTATTTTTTTTCATTCTACAGGAAATACGTTTCGTATTTGCATTTCTAAAAAGGATTAGTATTATTTTTTTATTTTGATTTTATTATTGACTAGCTGTACCCGCGGCTCCGCACGCTTTTTTTAAATTGTATTAAAGAATTATAAACTTGTGAGACTATGTACAATTATAGAAATGCTCTTTAAAAACAATTCTAAGTATGTCGCACACGACTTACAATAGCATGTAATGTATACAATAGATATATAAATACTTACAATGTACCTAGTGAGGTTTACCATCAGCAACATATTTGGGATTTTAACCCACCATATAACTTATCTTTGTACTCACTTACACTGTGTAAGGAACTAATGAAACAATAACTTAAAATATTATCATAAACATTTACATTTACATTACTTTGTCATTATAATTAAGATTTTGTGTCTATACAAAAAATAAACGCTTGTCTGTTCTGCAAGAAATTGTATTATGGACCTCTTTACGTATTACGTTTATGGTCTAAAATCTTATTAGGAAGACCTCTTCTATCTTCAAAGTTACTAATAATTATAATTTCGAATTTTAAATAATTAGTTGATAATTATTTGTCTAATTAAAAATAAAGAATGAGTTGAAATCTTGCTCAATTTCATACAGACAAAGTCGCGGGTAACATCTAGTCTAAAATAGAATAAAGTCAATTACTCCTTATAAGGTAAGGTGAAAGTCGCCGAAAAGTCGGTTTAACCTTTTGGACAAAGGACAGTCGCCAAAGCCACGGTTAACAGCTGGTATAAACTAAAATTGCTTGAATTACTTTTTATAAGGTCAGCTATCTACCAGTGAAAGTCTCGTGAAGATTGGTCTAACCGTTTTGGAGATAGTATTACGAAAGAAGCCACAGTTAATAGCTAGTATAAATTAAAATTGCTTGAATTACTTTTTATAAGGTCAGCTATCTGACAATGAAAGTTTCGCGAAGATCAGTTTAACGGTTTTGGAGACAGTACTGCGAGCAAAGCCACGGTTATCAGCTAGTATAAATTAAAATTGCTTGAATTAATTTTTATAAGGGCAGCTATCTGCAAATGAAAGTTTTGCTAAGATCATTCCAACTGTTTTGCAGATAGCATTGCGGGCAAAGTCACGGTTAACAGCTAGTCTAAATTAAAATAGACTGAATTACTTATTATGATGCCCACTATCTGTTGGTGAAAGTTTCGTGAAAATTAGTCCAACCGTCTTTGAGATACCATTGCGGACAAAAGCCGCGGTTAACACTTAGTCTAATTTAAAGTAGTCTATATCACACACAGTCATTTTAGCTATCCATCAGTGAAATTCCCGTCAAAATCGGTTCAGCCATTTCGGAGATTACCCGGAACAAACAGACAGACAGACCGACAAAAATTTTAAAAATTGCATTTTTGTTATCAGTAGCGTGTATACGTTCATACCCAATCAGTGAAAAAAAATTATTTCGCTGTTACATCTGTACAGTGTCTGTACACTTCATTTTTATTATATGTATAGATTAAGTCTCAAAGAAAATTATAATGATATACATCCAGAAACCTTTTCCGGTATAAAATGTCACTAATTATCCATAAATATGAACCATCAGGTAAATCGAAACCAGCGCCATTTATTGTATATTGACGCTAATATTACAAATATAAAATATGAGACAATAACAATTGTATTAATATTTAAACTCAATCGAATGATTCATACATTAATTACGACTGCGTAGAAAGCGATATACAAACATGAATCTATGTATATAGGACTAGTTTTCTATGATGTCACTTGTACCTATTAAAAACAAGTAACTATTAGCTTGAATATAGTTTTTTTGTGAGTGAAATAATTGCTATAATAAGATTGCCAGTTCCTAAGATTCGTTCCCACATTATACCTCTTTCTAATAATAAGAGTAATTAAAAGATCTATGGAATCGACTTTTAATCATCTACAGACATTGCATAAAAAATATTATTTAAGTGTATACTGTGGAATCACAAAGTAATGATTTGCTATCTCTCTTCATATATAGCGCAATGTACGCAAAACTTACCTAAAGTATCGGAAATATCATGCAAAACCCGCAAACTCATATCGCGCTTGTAAAGTTAAATGGTAATGGGTCAGGTATGTCCATCATAAGCCTCAGTGGCTAAAACGAGTCGTTATAAATCAAGAAACGATGATGGAATCAGTGGTGGCGATATGGACTTACCTCGTTCATGGCTTACAAACACCTAGTATAATATTACAGACCACATATTAAAATAAATAAAATAAATTAAACTCTCATATCAGAAAATATCAAACAAACATACATGCACTGACAATACCTGAATGATTCAAATTAAATACAGAATATTGTTATATGTGCTACCTTAAATCTATTTGAATTCAGCACCAACCTAAATCTGTCGCAGAAAAAGATATATACCTTTATAAATAAATGTCACGGATCGGAAAAGTAGACCTAAATTTTTTACAGATGCTATGAATTTGGTTTAGCATCAGGGATAACTAATTCAAATAAAAAATAATCATAAAAATCGGTTCACAATTTGGGAAGATATCAATAAAAATACATTTTTTTTTATATCATAGGAGGCAAACGAACAGATGGGTCACCTGATGTTAGGTGATCACCACCGTCACACTTGCAACACCAGGGGAGTCACAAGTGCGTTGCCATCCTGTATTTGGGAGGAGGGCGGGGAGGACAGGAAGGGAAGGAGGAAGGGGAAGATAGGTGGGTCACCGGCTCCCTCACTGACCGAACGAAACGCAACAATGCAAGCACTATTACTTCACCTCGGTTTTCTGTGAGAAGGTGGTGGTTCCCCGGACGAGCCGACCCATTCGTGCTGAAAACATTAATAGCTTCAGCTTGGCTCTACCACTACTGATGACACTACATACAACGGAATATATAACCTAATTTTTTGAGATTGTTTAAAAAAACCTGGCTAATACTACTGACGATCCGGCATACGCTTTTAACAGCTTAAGTTGTATCAAGGCAGTATGTATGCAAAATATACTACAAACAACCGAAAAGGCAATTTGGATACATAAAAGGTATCAGGAACGTCTCACAACACAATACCTTTATACTTTTATTTACAATTTTTAACCCTATTATGGGATTATCAAATAAAATGTAATGGGTAAATGGTATACCAAGAAAGCTTTTAAAAAAGACATTCTACATAACAATACAGTATGTGACTTGCATTGTTATCAGTAACACCATATGAATAACACTGAAATGTCAGTCGTTTCTTTGGGATAATCTTTGAAACGGCTGAATCGATTTTAACGACACTTCACTTGCAAATGGAAGACTTTACAAAGTATTATCCTAGCGCCATATAATTACACTTTTTTACAAAGGCCAAGCAGTAAGGATAAAATGAAACAGAGGTAAATATAAATTACTAAAAGTGTTCCCATGAAACATCATCATCATCATCAGCTTGTAAGAGACTCACTGCAGGGCTATATGCCGCTTCTTGAAGAAAGGCATGGGCATAGCCACTATGATAGCCGTATTGGCGATTTCAAACTCTGAGAAATTCGCAGTTCTATATTTTGCCACTTAATGTAATGCTACAAGAACAATTCTAAAGTCAAGGTTTTGCTCATAATGATTCCTCACATTTATACCTGCAACAAATTTGAAACTTCGGTTGGCACCGACTTCCAATACGTCTCTAGGTATCGCAAATATTCATATTTTTTAATTTATATAGTAATTTAATAGTATATTTATTTTCATTTTTTTTCACTTTTCAATGCTTTATAAGTTTTTGATATTGAAGTCGGTTTAATTTTTTTTTAGATTTTTTTTGTTATCCATTTTTAGTGTGTATAAATATATTTTATAGGGTTTCAATTGATTATAAAATAAATAACGTTTGGTGGTTTTAAGAATCTTAATCTATTAATGGTTCCGCAACGCTTACGCACTTACTCTGATCATGAGTTGTATTTTATGTGAAGCGGACAACAATTTAAAGGTGAAGATCTGAAATTCGTTCATAGTGATCGTAATTAGACTTCTAGTAGCTAGGCTAGCTAGTAGACTACCTATGTATAAGCGGCTACCTGTATACCTGTAAGAGTCCTGTAATGTTTATAATAATACCGAGAGATCTGAACAATAACTAAAAGAATAAAGAAAAATATAAAATAGCTTACTATCATTCTTCTATATCTTTCGAGTACATAACTTTGATTTTATCTGATACAGAAGTAATTGTTCTTCTGAAGTTCATAACTTGACAAACAAACATGATATTACACCGTACTAGATCCAACTGGTCAAATTAGGTTGCTTGTGAACGAATTTCAGAACCTCACCTTTCTTAATGTCCGCTTCACGGGAATTGCCTCAACAGTCAAAAACCCCACAAGCAAGTCCTCGTCAAAACGAGTCATATGTACCCAAACACAAGATAGCTGCTGTAAGGCGCTAATGAGTTCCATTCCAATTTCTCCATTTTAATCATCAAATCAAGATTGATTATATGATATTCTCATTACTAGGACTGGATGTGCCAAACTTTCATTAAAATTATAAGTTATGGGAAGTTCATTTATTCATCCCTTTATTTTTATCTGTTATGGTTGGAATATTTTTTTATTTGAAAAACATCAACCCAAATATCGGTAATTCAAATAAAATTATTGAAATATGTGCCAAATAGACAAAAATACGTAGAGACGAAGTGAGTGAAAATCATATAAACGATATTTCACCCGCTTAGGGGTTGAATATTTCATTCGAATTTATATGGGGCCACCTCTGAGTATAACCAACTCAAATAAAAAAAGAATCATTAAAATTTGTTCACAATTGACAAAGGTATCGATTAACATACATAAAATTGAGGTCTGTTCATCCCTTTATTTCTACCCTTAGGCTTGGAATTTTTTATTTCAAGGACACTATCCTCATGTATCAGTAATTCAAAAGAAATTATTGAAATCGGTTTCAAGTAGACGAAAATACGTAGAACGTAGTGGGTGAAAATCAAATTAACTATATTTCACTCCCTTAAGATATGAATATTTACCTCTGAGGCCCTTTGAATAACTACCTCTGAGTATAGCCAATTCAAATAAAAAAAGAATCATTAAAATCGGTTCGCAATTGACGGAGATATCGATTAATATACATTAAAAAAAATACATAAAACCGAACATAGTAACTACATTTTCCGAAGTCGGTTAGAAAGAACAAATTACCGAGAGTACCTTTCTAGCTTTGAGGGCTATATGTTACACTTAAATATCCTTTATAAATAAATTGTAGCTACATCTTCCCGTTTCCTAGAAACATTTTCATATCACTTCCGAACTGACTATACAATCAAGGCCAAACTTTGAATAATTTAAAGGCCTGTAAGGCCAATAACAGTCATAAAATTTTTTTAATAATCAATAACAATTTTAGCTTCTTTCTCTCTTCAGTTCTGGTTTTATAAAATTCATATAACAACTTCTATCATATCAGTTCTGAGATGACTACACTTTTACGATACAATATTGACAGCTTGTAATTTCCTTGATATGAGATCCTGCTGATATAAATCTCGGATTATCCTTTTTTAATCAAAGTCCGTTACCTTAATCAGTTTTACGTGAAAAGAGCTTAAGAATTCGAATTCTCATTTCATTTCGTTTCAAACTCCGTCAGTTATTCTGTTTGTTTCGATAAGATTAATATTTATAATTTCAAAAGCCTGTCGAGACTTCATTAAAATTGCATTTATGGCATCTATCTTAATAAGGTAATTATATTACTCAATAGGTTTCGTCCACATTTTTTTTTATTTTACTTCGTATTGTTGGCTCTTGCCTAAAAAAAGAATTATCATGATAGCTTCTCTTAATTAACGATGTATCATAAAATGAAATCATTACAGACTCGTACAAAGATGACTGATATAATGTTTGTATACAAATTGTTACAGAATTTCTTAGAATCCCCTGATTTCCTTCACAAAATTACCCTTCAAAGTCCCGCGTATAGGCAGTCGTTTATTTAACTGGCAAACTTTTAATCTGCCATAAGCAAGAACTAACGTAGGCTAACATTACCGTTTGTATTGCATGCTTTGTTTTTGTAATAGTTGACGTTTGTGATTTGGTACCTATATATTTTGTGTTTGTTTGGCCTCAGCTAGAAAAAATGTATTTAAATGTTTAATTTACTTGGATATTTCTTTATTTTAAGCACTTTCTCTCATTGTGTACATGTTATGTTCACATTTAGCGGGGTTTATTTAATTTTTTGTTCATCAAATTCAGTTTCTTGGACTTTAAATAAATAAATAATACTGTATTCTATCGATAGTAATCTATATTGATATTAAAAAGCTGGAGGGTTTGTTTTTTGCTTGGTTGAACGCGTTAATCTCAAGAACTACTGGTCCAATTTGAAAAATCTTTCAGTGTTAGACTACTCTTTTATCGGGGAAGGCTATATCATCACGCTAAAATCAATAGGAGTGGAGCACCAATGAAGAATGTTTCACAATTGGAGTTTTTAATTTGAAAGCTTTTGTTGCGTGTTAACGTTTGCCCAAAGTCACTATTGCATGCGGACGAAGTAACGGGTAGAAACTAGTAATAATATAAAATGAATTTAAACATAGTAATATTTTTACAAGCACTACGCATTCAGTTTATCAGTTAGATATTGCCGTAGAGCAGTGCAGTAAGAGGTGTAGTGCTTTTGTTTTTTAATCTATCCTAGTTCGGTACTTTAAAAACAATAAAGTATTTTAAAAAATATATCTCTTCAGCTGTCACTCGGATTCGAACTGGGGTTACACAGTTTTCGAAGCAACCGATTTCCATCTCAGATATTTTTGTTTTGACAGCGCCGGCGGAATTTACCTTTATATTCTAGCTATATTTTTTATTGTTAAAATAACTTAGTTTAAAAAGTTTTCTGTAAATAAAATCTAGCTAGATCGATTTATCGTCGCCGAAACTACCTACATACTATGTTTCACGGAAATAGATGACGCCATCTCCTAGATTCTGAATATATACAAAGATAAAAATATACAAAAATTGCTCGTTTAAAGGTATTAATAATATATATATATATATAGATATAATAACAAATAAATAAATATATCTAAATGAGTAAATCTAACGTGGCTGTACTTTTTCGATTTTTATAAAAACCAAATTGTTGTGTCTAGGCATAAGTAATGAAATACATCTTAATAACCTTTAGAAATGTCTGTCTATTTGTTTGGACACATATCACTGGTAAAGTATTATATTAATGATAAAACTATACCAAAAAAATCATAAGGTATATCTTCAAGAGACATTTAGTCTTGGCTTTATTAAAATCGGGTCACTCTATCAAAAGTTATTGTAACTTTAATCACGACACGATTTAAGTACGAGAGAAAAAATAGATAGACGTAATACATTCAATGATTTTATTATTGACTGTTTTTTTAATGTTCCACCCGGAGGAATTCGCGGGCACAGTTAGTTCTCTACATAAAATATATTGTTGAGATAATAAGCAACGCAGACAAAATTACGAATGACAGCTAGTAAGATAATAAACATAACCGAGGTTGTTCTAGAATTTACATACATACGGACAACAAATGTACATAAAAAAAATTCCAATTACTTAACGATCACCGTTTCCAAAACTAGATATTCGATACAATTACTGAATTAACTGAAGCGACCATAGCTTAATGAATATCGTTTTCGGATACAACTTTGCCGTCAAATCCTTGTAACTGAGTGTGATGAAACCACAGCATGATCTTAGGGTCTTTTCTAAGACCGGCTGATTAGCTATCACCTTCCCTCGAAGGTGAACATTTGTCGCAAATCATCTTGAGAGTTAGCCTCTTCTAGGTATAGCGTATTTACCATTTTAGATCATCGTCATTTAACATTACATTAGTTATTGATCAAATGCCTATAAAGTATACAAAAATATTATATGATCGATTATCTACAGTCGCTCCAACTATTTATTATCTACGCTGTATTAAATAAAATAATATTTCTTTACACTGCATCCGAAAGAGAATCAGAATAACTGGCAACGGGATCAAATGTCACGTAATCAACATTCTTGTCCCCACTTTGAGGGGTTTTAATTTTTTTTTCCTGGAAAACAATTTTGAAAAATCCTTTAGAAAGAAACGAGCCAAAATTTTTTTTTTATTAATTTAAAAATATCAATAGTTATACATTTAAGAATAAAAAAGATAAATACAAGTAAAACGCTAGTTTCGCCAACAATGATTCCTAACCCTTCTTAGCAAACCCAAACTTTTGTATATTTAATTAAATATCAATTATGTAATGAATTACATTATTTAAGTAAACAAGATAATATTGGAATACAAATTTAAAACAAAAATAAAAACGACTACCAACAACTACAACTACTTATAATATACAAAATAATTAAAAAAAAGTCTGCTACTGTTCCATTAAAAAAGAAACAAATGCCAATTTTATTATATGAATGTGTGAGAATCAATATGCGCACACTTTAAAAAGCTGTAAGATCTTTAGGTTTCAAGAATGGTGATTTTTTTATTCTCGAACTAACTACGCTATTGACCTAGCAAGGCCTTAACAACGTCACCGGACTACCTAGTATGATTAATAATATATTTTGTTGCCATCGCTTTAAATGGTCTATTAAACTCATGATAAATATCTATATCAGATGTTTTTCATTTCATAAATGTGCGCACCTTATTATTGAATTAGAGTCATAGTGTTAGTCAGTATTTTTTTTCGTTTAAATATCGATAGATAGCATACCACACCATATCAACTTCATAAAGTAATTAACACTATGGTTTATTGTCAGTGGCGGATTTGACCTAAGGCCCAGGAGACCCGGACCTAGGGGTCCACATATTAGGGGAGGCCAATCGTGACCAAAATTCACTGATGATAACAAGAAATACTCTAAGTACGTATATGTTCTAAAAGCTCGCGCACAAGCCTACTCCTTTCTTAAAGGCCGGCAACGGCATTTGTGATTCTTGTAGTTTCACAGGTGTCCATGGACGGAGGTGATCACTTATCATCAGGTGACCCACATGTTCGTTTGCCGCCAATAGCATAAAAAAAAAACATTATGGTGGGCCATATTACACTGCATCGTTTAAAACTAATCTTCTTACATCGATTCGATTTTGATAAAAGTTGACAAAAAAGTAGATTCACTATGTACAATTGAGCTGTTGGATGCTGAAAAAGGGGTGGTTGGTACTTACCACATGATCTGGGGCCTAGGGCGGCCAAGACTGCAAATTTGCCACTGTTTATTGTAGCAAATCGATTCACAGGATGTTGAATTTCAGATTAGAGTATGTGTTAGATTATTCGGCACCTTTGTTCTACAAGGTACGACAACCTAATATTGTTTTAATATATAAATACACTCTTAGACTTTTAATAATAACCTTGATTCCCCATTATTATTGTTAACTACGCGATTATTAATTCCATGACTCTATTGTGTATTAAAATATGAAAAAAATTTTGATAATAATTTCATCCATTCATATTTATCAGACTTTAAAATAAGTAATGTATCTAAAAAACTTAGCATTGGTTAATTGGATTGAGATTCGTGTATTCGCAAGAAAGGTGAAATATTTTTTTAAGACTTGATGCATAGTTGAATATTCTGATTATTAGCTGATTTCAGTACTTAAATCTTTGAAAAAAAAAACTCAAATATTATATAGGAGTTCAACAATACATAAATATATATATAAAAAAATTGTTATTTGTTTGGATTAATCTCTGAAAAGTTAGTTAAAATTTATAACGATGATTATATTGAGATTAAACAGCTTTATTTTAACAAAAGATGGCTTTAAACAAAAAATAAATCACGAGAATGGAGTCACGGACACTAATCAATAATTAAAATCTAATCTATGATTATAGTTACATATCGGTATATATCATAAACCTTTCTAATGTTAAGTGGCAACGTAACGGAAGATTATATAATACAATAGGCTCCAAAGGAGTAAGCTTTTGTAAGCTTTTAGAACGCAACGTATGCCGGCGGTGGCGACAAATTTTCAACACCGGATTAATTTGGTCTAACAATACGTATACTGTGACCGCAACCAGATATTTCCTTAATGAAAGCTTATACTTACTGAAAACCTTCAAATCATTCAAATTTAAACACTGATAAACTTTATTATACTAGTAGAATTAAACATTCACTCTAAAAGCCGTTTTAAAAAATGGTTGTATATGTCTCTTGTTTTTCGGGAACGGTTTTAAACTCTTTTCAATAATATCCACATACAGTTATAACTTTTGTATAAATTAATATTATAACCACACATATTATATAATTATCATAATATATATTAAATATATTATAACTTACCACGAAAAAGAATTATAAAAATGTCCGTGAACGAAACTGCCAACAAACAAATTAATTCTGACAACCCAAGAGTTCTTATTTCAAATTTCGTAAAACTGTCAAACGGAGCAACTTCGCATTCAGCCACCGGGAATCGCGTGTCGACTTCACAAAGGATCGGCACCGACTGAATGTTACCATCGCTGGAAAATTATTTGTTCTACTATGTTCTCTGTATGCGCAGGCCAGATGTGAGTGAAGCTTAACATTCTATTTCCATTGCTGCTCCATATCATTCCCACTGTATCGTGTCTGCGAGATGAATTTCGATGAAAATCGTTCTATACCATTCTATCAAGGGTTTTAGCTTAAAGGAAATTATTTTTCGCTTTGTTATCACGAATTTCGTGTAAAAGAGTTTATGCTTTCTTTGACAGGGACCGTTTGAAATATTGCTTCGTTGGATTTTAGTCAGTATGTTGAAAAATGTTACGTGTGGGTAGCTATTAAAATATATGCAGTATAAAGAATAAATTTTATTTTAATTTACGGCTGGTTAATTAGATATGAAATAATTAAGGGCAAATAAATTTTAAGTTATTTGTTCGTAATTATTTAGTACATTAAATGTAAGGTCACATTACGCTCTGTAGCTCCCTCCGAACATATTTAAAAAGAGTTTTCGGTATGTATATCTAGTCAGATTGTAAGGGTACATGCTGAGTGTGGCATTGTTGCCTTTATCATATCACGATGGGAAGGAAAAACCTCAGCAGGGAGTTCATTATACTAGCAAAGCATTTGTGAGAAAAACCCGCTTGAAATAGTGACCGTGACTATTTTGGTTGTAGGTTGTGAGGATAAATTTATTGCTACTTTACTATTCTTTATATAATGTAGATTAAAAAAATAAGCTACAGCCTTATATTCACTGGTATATCACCAATATACATGAAAGATTTTTTTTTGAGTTCATGCAAACCTCGTTAAATTTTGCATTGTATTTATCTTCAAGTGTTAGTTTCTTTCTAACTCCGCTTTACGTACCCACCCTAAAAGAATCGATCAATCCTCATTATTTATTGTTCTTCTTTACTGTACTATTGTTTTTTGTAAAAAACTGAATCATCTATTATTACGCCTAAATGATGTACCTACTAAACGGTGAAATTGCCATTACCAAAAGTAATATGTGATTTCGTATTCAAAGTGTTGTTGATTAAATTTGTATAAACATAATTAAACTGTTGACCTCATTCGGCTTTCAACATCAACGTATTTGGGGGAGAATTAAAACTCTCCCCTAAATGTAAATAACGTCGGATTCGCTCGAAAAAAATGTGCCTTTCGTATGCGAAAGTAGGTAATTATCTTAATTATTTAATTAACATAAATCTAATTTGTGTTTATTTACAAAATTAATTAAAGAGAAGATGGTCGTGGAGTAACCAGGATATGTCTATGTGGTATATATAGACTTATAGTATGAACTTATGCTTCAAATTTTTTTTTCTTCCCGACTATCCGCTGTTGACTTTACGGCCTTTATAACTTTACCGGACTATGATTGTTAACGAAGGATGGAATTTAGGATGGAAAAGGTAATTGGAACGTAAATGACGGACGGCGAAACGTTATTTGCATTTATATGTGTGTATATGTTGTGTGTCTTTTAAGCAATAGTGTGTGTAATGTTTATGTTGATTAATTTAAAGTATTTTGAATGCATTTTAAAAGAATTAACCTCGTGCTCTTCTCCTCTATATAAACTCAAACTATGCCAAATTTCACGTTCATCTGTTAGCACGATTCACTTAAAAAGGGGTACAACATTTTCGCTTCACGTATCAACATATAGATATCTTGCTGATCATAGAATGTGGCATGGCTTCATATCCCACTTGATAGTTGACCTAAGGTCGCAGTCTAGTTGAGCAAAATACTTACCCGGAAAATATCTGCACACCTCGTAATAGCGTGATGAAAATTTAAGATTTACATAAACGAAATTTAAATAATCCAGTACGTTGCAACTGCGAAGCGGTGTTCGTTTAAGTTTAACGCTCGCGTTGTAATGCAAAAAATAATTAAACGAAAATTTTCACCTAACTGAAAATATATCAAGCACTCGGGAAATACCTGGCATGCATTAAATTCTACTTGCAGCTTGCTTAATTAGAGAATAGTTTCATTTTTAAATAACGGTAGCTTCTATGTTTGGTTATATAATTTTTACAGTTCTTGACACTGACATTGTGAAATTATTGCAGAGTTACTTACGATAAGTAAATTATTTACCAAGAGCAACGGTGCTCATCAAATAACCAATTAACTATAGTTCTAGTTACAGTAGTACTACGCTATACGTGGACTCAAGTTATTACAACAATAATATAATGCGTTATATTATATGCAAATGATTAAAATATTATTCTGCTGTTGATTATCAATTATTTGTTATTATTATTGTCAATGAACATGTTTGACCGGTGCTATCTCATCGTATGAGTAGGCTAGCATTATGTAACAATCTATTGGTGGAGAAAGAAATTTTCACGTCACTCATACTAGACACGTGTTTTCTTCGGCAGATTATCTAACAGCAAAATAACGAACAGCAGTTTATAATAACTTATAATAAATAACATAACGACATAATTCATTAATAATACAATATTGAAATTTATAGTTCTGAAGCTGTACGTATGTGGATATTAATTTAACTTCCTTCGTAAATTGTTGCATTACATTAAAAAATATATGTAGAACAAATAGTATTGTGTCTGAAGCAAAGTGTAAGTACCTTATTTTCCAGAATAATCAAAATATGTTTCTGAATGGTATAACTGAATATAAAACTTTACATATTATTACCTTTGTACCTCAATTTAAAGACTGTATTGCAAGAATTTAACATATAGAAGTCTGAAGACGTAATAATGAAATTGTAGAAGTTATGTTAGAAAAAATGTTTATCAGAGAGCCTTTGAGAGCCTATGGGAACGGGATATTTTTCTCTACATTAATGAATATCGGTTATCGTCTAGTTAAGTGTTAGTACCTTATTTGCTCTCTGATGCGGTTACTTGTATAAGAAGTGCCGTGAAAAAAGGCCATATGTTCCTTTATTTCTTGACACCGTTTATCCGATTGTAATGCATTCTTCTTTTACTATGTATGAAATGCGGTCGGTCTTTAACAACAGCGCGAACAGTGCCGAGGAGCAAAGGGATTTTAAAACTTACATAAAATTTTTAAACGTATTTGCTACCTTTATTTACACGGTCCATTTTTCAGTTAAAACGCTCGGGTTGTGTGCGGGGGATCGTAAACATTTTATTGAGGCGTCTTCCCCATTTTTAAACACGTAATAAATTCGGGATTTTTAAAGTTTGGGAAAATGTGTAAAATGGGACGTCATTTTGTTTCTGTTAAACCTTACTTCCTTACTTACGTTACTAACAAGTGCGAATGCCAGTCTATTTGTTACGTTTTGAATTAACAATTAATCATCATGAATATTTACAAATTACGTCAGCGGTACATGTATAAACAATTACTAACATTGTAAGTGCGAATGTCAGTTTATTTGTTTGTTACGTTTCACATTAACAACTAATCATAATGAATATTTACAAATTGTCAGCGATACTTGTATAAAAAAATATTAACATTGTAAGTGCGAATGCCAGTATGTTTGTTTGTTACGTTTCACATTAACAACTAATCATCATGAATATTTACAAATTGTTAGCGCTACTTGTATAAAAATAAATACTAACA